>CM034146.1:277634541-278234541 GCA_019776745.2 Taxus chinensis | reverse complement strand
CCCAGATCCTAATCCACCATCAAAAATCCATGGAACACAACATCATAAACTTACAAGTGAAAGAACATGCAGTAAATACAACAATAATAATGGAGAGGAAAGAAAATACAATTAAAATGAGCTAGGGTTGAAGAACACCACAAAACACAATTTTTATTGCTTCAAAGTATGCATAGACCATTACATTTGATTCACAAAGGCATAATTACATTGTTAGGCCCAAGAGAAGGCTCACAACTCAAATGGAGTCGAGGGAAAAAATTTCAAGAGTTTCCCCAGCTCCTAGAATGTCTCGTTTTAAAATGAGGTAGATTTTACAATATATAAGCAATGTCTCACCAACCCTCATTAAAGAGATATGGGCACCCATACAAATTCACTTCCCAAGGGTACTTTTGTCAAATGAAGAAATGGGCATCATACTGCATTAAATCTAGTTGTTGAGCTATCTTTCACCCACCTATCCTCATCTAGCTTAGGACTCATGATCCGCCCAACCATGTGAGCCGTCTAACCTGGTGACCCATCCAACCTCCATCCAACCAACCCCCAGGCATCCAACCTTGAGCTGAATAACCTTGAGCCAACCAATTTGGTCATCCAACCCTTAACCGACCAACCTTAAGCTAACTAACCTTGACTCGACACACTTGGTCATACCGTCCAACCCCTATGACCCGACACACTTGGTCATACCATCTAACCCCTATGACCTGACACACCTGGTTGTACCATCCAACCTCCAGCTGACCAACTCCCAGGTGTCCAACCCTTAGCCGACCAACCTTGAGCCAACCAACGTTGACCCGACACACCTGGCCATATTGTCCAACCTCTAGCTGACTAACCCCCAGGCATCCAACCCTTAGCCGGCCAACCTGATCGTCCAACCTGAGATTTGCCATGACAAGGAGTAAAGGCCAAATTGGCCGAGCCAAAACACGGGCTTCATTGCTCTTCTAATGGAATTGAACTTTGACGGTCATCCACATGTCCAAGAATTATGAATGGCTAATTCCATTTATGATGATTTATCCAAATTGACCTGGGGTAAATTTGGGATAACGGTAACTTTTGGCGAAGATGTCATTGAAGATGAATCTTACTTGGAGGACCATGGATTGATCTACAAAATCAATAACTTCTTGCCAATCCTACATGCTCTCCACTCTTGGATCTCCAAGTTCTATCCTTCATTACTAGAAAGTAAGTTAGATATTTACCCATTTGATAAGGTGCTTTTCATTGTTAATTTTGAGTAATAGATGATAGAGATGAAATTTTTGGAATGATTTGGGTGTTCTGATTCCATAAGTTTCTCATTAATTCCTACTTTCCCTCTTTCACTTTCTCATAATAAGCTATTCAACCAACCTTTTATATATTAGATTACCCCACCTTCCATTGTAATTTTGGGATATTAAGATGATGGAAACCTTTGGTAATGTTATAAGTAGTTTTCTCCTCATTAATTCTAATATCGGGGGATATACCCACACTACATATTCCTGTGTTCTTGTATATTTCTATACCTCACAGAACCTCCCTAAAAAAATTGACCTTATATTCCAAGACATGACATGTACCCAGTCTCTTAATTATGAAGGGATTCCCTTCAAATGCAAGAGATGATTTACCTTAGGATACATTGATTTCTACTTCCATATCTTGATACGTAAGAATGAGTAAAACACTTGGTGGAAGGATTCCCTCCCCTATCACTTAGTAGTAAATGAAAACTCTGTAGGGATCTTATTTCGAATTCATTTTTAGAGAAGCCGATTAAAACCATACTTGTAACTCAATTTGACCAAAAAATGAGCTCAATAATGATATTATCCCTTTTGATTCAATTGGGGAGAACAAGGAATTTTCTACACATTCTCCTCCAAAGAATACATTCCACCAATTAATACTCTATAATTTCAATTACTGTTCAGGTCTAAACTTGATATTGATAAGAACAAGGAAGAATGGACAGTTGTCCAAAATAAAAAAAGAAGTATTTCTAGAAAGGCATCATAACATTTTCATATGTTTCTCAAGTCTCATAATTCATATTGATTTCCTTTTGGTTTTTTGGTGTTGTGCTTTGTTTACTTTTTGAGTTTTTATGTTGCTTGACAACTGCCTCATTGTATTATGTATTTCTCTATGCTTAAGTATTTATCTAGGTAGTGTGGCCTTTCTGTAATAGGGTAGGGTCCCTATAAAAAAACTAATCTTTATCATTATAGAATAAAATATGAGGTAAGATAATCTACAATACATCAAAGATACAAAATCCAAGTGTAGGAAAGATATAAAGCCCATCAACTCAACTATTTCTCAAATAAACAAAACTTTATTAAACTAAAAAATAGGTCCTATATGCATTAAATTAACTAGCATATAGAGGCTAAGAAAAAATTTCCTCATTTGAATTTCAATAAGGAAAGAAGAAATGGCCAGAAGAAAAAAGGTCAAAATCCCCAAGGTAAAAAAGTGTTTAGAATAGAACATATTGTTATTTTCATACAATAAAAATTTAAGGAAAATAATATTTAAAAGAAGAGGAGATGATATGGAGGAACAATGGTAGGTCATCCTATGTTACAAATTATTTGGTATTTTGGTATGAAGGGAACCCGTAGTTGTCTAAAATAGATATCAATATGAGAGAGCTTGTGACCTAAAGCTCCATGTTTTTCCCCACTTACATTGCATTAGGTTTTTATATAACTTTTTATAACCAATCTAGGTGGCATGGTGCACTTTTGATCATCATATATTTCTACTATTTGGGGATTAAATCAAGACATCAATGGGAGATGATAGTTATCATTGACATGGTTCATGGCTTGGAAGAAGAGGAGGAATTCATTTGAATACATTGCTGGATAATGAGATACCATGAGCTAAATAGGAGTCTCTTTAAACATTTGAATTGATAGAATAATGTAATATGAATTTTTTTTCACTATAATACAACCATGAAATTTTAACTTGGATTTGTAGGCTTTTGGAGAGTAGGATAGAATGCATTATGGAAAGATATAGTATTCCATGGAATGGGAAGAAGCATCACAGTTGTTAATAAAGAGGTGTGCATATGTGAATATATTTATGGATAATATAAACTTTATTGGCCCAAATTAATTGTTTAACATTGGTTCATGTCTTAAAAAGTTAACACACAAATTCATGCAATTATTCATGACTTAAGTAGTTCATCGTAGCATTCAGTGGATTTTCAACATAGTGTGGCTAGAAAAAATGAAGGATGGAAAGGAAGAAAAAGGTTTGAATGGACATGAAATGTTGTAAGAAGCATGCAGGGGATGATGGGTTCATACTCATATATTAGAAGAAAATTTTTGGGGCATGTCTAACTTTAGAATTGGCATGGATGGATGAGTTAATGAATCATAATGATGCATAGGCTCTTTTAATAGATTTGAAATGTGGCTTAATTGATTACCTCGTTGTATGGAAAATTCTTTACAAATTAAAGGAATAGTTCATGAATATGAATAATAATCCATGGCATAAAGATACCCTAGTAGAGCACATGAGTTATGTGTGGAAATGCATAGTATTTCATGTCTCATAGACTGGAGGAAATGTGAAAAACTGTATAAAATGAGACAAGTGCTTATGGTCTTGATCCTTTAAGAGAACAACATTAACAAAATGGGAAAGGAGAACATTTTGGTTAAGAGTTCCATAATACCATAGTCCTCTTACTTGATCTTTTTGGTAATGTATTTTACTGTTTCTTACAATTTTTCACTTACATCATTTGGCTCTTGGATTTATTCCACCATTTTATCCCTTCTCAAATATTTTCATAGGAAAACTTGAGATGAATTCTCCTAGGTGACTCTTGAGTGTCTCAAATAGCCATCAATAATCACGATCTGACTTTGATCTCTAGTGTCATGTTGTCAAATCATGAATATCCCATTTTCATAGTTTGCACAAATTTTTGGGAGATGAATTAGTTCCTTAGCACTCTAAAAAATTCCTTTGTATATACTATCAATTCAATGTAAAAACCCTATCAATATACACTTTGTTTCAATATATTCATTAGTATGTGGAAGAAACTTCTCCTCTTGATATACACATCTATATATGAGAGGGAGATTAAAGCAAATTACAGTAAAGTGGTACATGGTACATATATAGTATGTAAAAGGTTTTTTTCTTATTAATGGAACCTTCTCAATGGCTGAAACTACATGTCAAGACTTATGATGAACAAATGTAATGGATGGGAAACAAAGGGAATGGATAGGAGTGCAACGTCCTTATTGCTCTCAAAGGGTTTATAAGGATGATACTATTGATACCATTATTGTCGTTATATTAAGTTTTGTAATAGTTCAAGCAAGAAAAATTTACCTATAGGCATGAATCAAAGGAATTGTATCTACTGAACAGTTGTAGAATTCAAAGAAATCATGAGTTTTTTTTGTAAAATTTATAGTTCACAATTTTCAATACAATGAATGTTTTTAGTAGAATTTCAAGTACAATGAAATTCAAAAAAATGTGCCACTAAAAAATTTATTTTTTTGAATTTTTAGGCAATTTCACCTATTTTTCCCTTAGTAATGAAAATAGCAACACCCCTTTATTTTGAGAAATTTTGAAAAAAAAAAAGTAATTTTTTTTTGTTTAAATAAAATACCCCTATTTCAATAATGTCACCCCTGTCTAGTAAATTACAAATTCCATTTGTTTGAAAAAAATGTTTATTTAAGACCTTTTTTTGTAAGAAGCTCCTTTTTTTTAAATATTAGTAGAAAGGAAATGGTGGGGGATTGAAACCGTCACCTTTTTCCCTCCCACCTGCTTTGCACGTAGCGATGTGTGAAACTTCTACTTATATGGGTCTTATAGTGTATTGTTTTTTCTTTATTAATTTTCAAACAAAGTGAATCAAGATATTATTCTCAACCCCATGCTCGGGCTTAGGAATTACATGAAAACATTTGAGCATGGGATCATTCTAAAAAATGAAAAATACAAATCTGCAACAAATTTATCCAGATCTACAATCACCTCCAAATATTAGAGATCTTGAAACTCTCCCAAGCTGCAAATGATCCATGAGTGCATACGTTATCTCTGAAACCAAATGCCGAAAACAAAAGTAAACAAGATCATAAATAGATGCACAATAGTAATTATGATCCTTACATTAATCATAATAAAGATGCAATACTTATAGATATTGGGAAACCATATTTACAATAAAAAAACACTTTAAAATATTTTTAAAAATAACGCTAAAATTACCCCTAAAGCATCTACTCAAAAATTGCACTAAGTTATCTATTCTAGAACATTTTACATTAAAACAATGATGGATTAACTTTGCTAAATAAATGTAATGAATTCTAGATAATAATAAATATTGGACTACAACCTTACATACAGGGGTTTCTCATCTACAATTTAGACAAGCACTTTGATTTTTTAAAAACCACAAAATTCATTGCCTAAAAGTTGTAATTTTTCCATTTTCAATGAATTGTAGAGATATTAAATCTCAGTAATTAAAAGGTCATTTATTTCTCTAGACTTAATTCATATATTTTATCCTTCATTCCCTATGAATAAAAACATTGTTTCTCGTACACTACTAGCTTTATCTTTCACTGTCAAAATTTTTACGATGCAGTTTTCATATTTCCATCTCTTCATACACTTACTTGAGGTGAAATCCCACCTTTCCCTGGGGTTGTGTGATACCATAATTTCTTATTCTTTATAATTTATATATTTAAAGAATTGTGTATTTATGATATAAGATAAGATTAGAATACAATAGTAAACACTCATATCCTGAATCATATTTGGGTAAAATATGGTAATTTACACTGCATAAATGAGCTATGTAAATACTAGGGTTAGAGATGATTACACAGATTATCTAATGAAATGAAATGAAAAAATTCTAAAAGTGTTTAAAAGGGATATCTAAGGGCAATAGAATTGTCTTGAAATTTTGGGGGTCAGAAACTACAAGCATGACGAATCTAAAATCCAGAATAATCAAGTCATAAACATTACATTGTCATGGCCTATTGAATAGGAAAAATGATATTACAACCAATTTACTATAAAATAGGAACAATACTAACCTTAATCTTATACAAGGCTTCTACGAAAAATTTCTAAAAAATGCTTCGAAATAGGATTTAACAAAACAAATAATTAACTAAGCCTATACAATAATATAATATTATTTTCTAAATATGTTAATTAATCTAACAACCTCCCTTAATAAGTAAAACAACTATAATATAAGTGAAACTAAAAATGGCTTTCTCAAAGGGATTTCCCCAGCAAGGGAGATGGAAAAAGTATCACCCCAGCATTTTTTTGACGACACTTTCTTGGTGGGGGAAGCTTTTGTCCCCAAAGCTAAGAACATAAAATCTCTACTAGATGACTATATGGAAGCTTCGGGATAGATGGTAAACTTCATAAAAATCTCTCTTCTTCCTTAACACCATGGATAGCCATTGTAAGAAGATAGCTGAAATTTTGGAATGTGACTATAAATCTTTCCCTACCTTTTATTTAAGTATCCCTCTTAGGGAAAAGAGACCTTCTCGTTTGGATAGGAATTTCTTAATCGAAAGGTTTGAAAGCAAAACTTGCTAGATGGAAAGCTAATTTGTTAACCGAGGCTGGGAAAGATTACCCTTCTCATCAGTTCTCTTCAAAGTCTCCTGGTGTATGCCATGTCCCTTTATCAACTTCTTGGAGGTGTTAGGGAAAAACTAGAAAAAAATCCAAAAATCATTTCTTATGGACTGACACTGAAAGTAAAAAAAGAATCCTTCTGGTGGCCTAGGATAGAGTTTGTAAACCTAAAAAGCTTGGGAGACTTGGTCTTAGAGAATGGACTAAAATGAATAAAGCCCTTATTGCAAAAATTGGATGGACGGTTAACTAAAGAAAATAGAGTTTAGACCAGAATTCTACAGAAAAAATATTGAATTCCCCCAAATTGCTAGTCAACTCAAAGATAAATATGGGAAAAAAATCAATAAGTATATGGCTGAAGAAGACAAATTTCAGACATGGAAATTCATGGAACTGGACATATAGGAACCCAATGAACACTTGAGCAGGATCAATGATTTTCAAAAAAATTATCTTTCTTCTAACAGCAAGGACCAAGATAGAATAGTCTAGGACAAAGAACAAAGTGGTAATTTCTCTGTCAAATCAGCCTATTCCCTTTTTTTAGGGAGAAACTAGAGAAGGATATTTAAATGTTGGTAAGATATGGAACAAGAACATAACCCCTAAGGTTAATGTTTTTAGTTGGCTTTCAGTAATAAATAAAATTCTTACTGATGATAATCTTGCTAAAATAGGTTTCCAGATGGCCAATAGATGTGTTCTGTGTGAAGTGAATATAGAAACTGTAAATCATCTTCTCCTAAAATGTCCCTTTTCCCATCTAATGCTTTCTTCTATTATGGGTTGCTTCTCGGTTTACTGGGTAATTCCTAAAGAGATCAAGGATGCCTGGAATCAATGGAACTGTCCTTTCTTCAGTTGAGGGCTTAAAAATCTTTGGGTCATGAGTTTGGGTCTCCTCTGGTGGGAATTATGGAAAGAAAGAAATTGAAGGAATTTAAAAAATACAAAACTTCCCATTAGGTTGACTATAAACAAACTCCTATAGGCTGTTAGAAACAATTTTTCTATCCTAAGGAAAAATGAAATAGAAATTCTTGATAATGAACAACACTTCTTTAAGAATTGGAACATTATAGGTGACCCCAAACCAGAAAGAAGTAATACTCATATGGGGATTAAGTAGAATTCACCTAGGGATGGTTTCTTTAAACTCAAATTTGATGGTGCAACAAAAGGTAATCCTAGGAAAATAGGGGAGGAGGTGTTCTTTAGGACTCTCCAAGGAAGATTTCTTCTTGCCTACTTCTTCGACCTGGGCCTCCAATCTAACAATGTTACTGAGGCAGTTACGATGTTTTGGGGGGTGAAGTTAGCCAAGGAGAAAGGATTAAAAAAACTTGAAGTGGAAGGGGAATCTTTATATATCATTTCATGTTTGAAAGGAAAATCTCAACCTTCTATTTCTGTCGAGGAATTCATAAATAAAACTAAGCTTTTAGAATCCTGTTTTGAGGCCATATCCTTTCATCATGTGTATTGTGAAGGAAACTCTCTAGCTGAATTTATGGCCAATTTGGGGGTAAATGCAAGGGGTCTTAGGGTGGTAGAGGATCCTAATATGATGGAAGCCAAATTTATTGAAATCATGAAAAGGAAAGGTATAACTAATGATACTCCTACAAATGAGGAGACATTAATTATTTAGACTCGCAACATATCTTTTTCATGATTCCTGAACTCGTGTAAAATCTCCTTTCTAATCCTCAAAGGGGCAAGCCGGATCTTTTTTTTTTCTAGAAGTGGGAAAATAAGATAGGGGAAGGTAACTATTTTTAGAACAGAAAGAAGAACAGGGTTAGAATCATGGGGGGTGACTTAGTAATAACTGAACCTAGAAAGACGCATGAGATGTACATAGAGGTTGAGACCCTACTTGAAAAGGTGGCTATGTTACCTTTCTTCAATATCTTTGATGGCTACAATGAAAATATTGAGTGAAGCTGCGGCGAAAACATGGAAAGAAGGCCATATTTCGGTCAGAAACTTCTCCTTTACCATTTCCCCTAAGCTTATTGCCAAAGTCTCAAGTTTAGCTCTGGAAGGCAGATGCATCTATAAACCTAAGTCAAACTACATCCTGGAGATTGAATTCTTTATATAAGGTAAGGGAGTGCCTATCTCTCTTCATAATGGTTATGCTTGGGGAAATTTTCCCCATCCTTTTGATGAAATTGCTCAGTTGTTTATGTCCTACATTACCTTAAAAGGATGGTATAAAGTGGTATATGGTTACCACTTCCCTATGTTGAACCATGTCTATAATGCTAAGCCCTATAGTTTCCCTTTCTTCCTATTTACTTCCCTTGTGAAATCTATCGGCATGGTCAAGAAATGTACCTTCCCCTTACCTCTACACTAGGGCCTTATTAAATCCCTTCTTAGGCTATGAACTCCCCTTTTGGGAAAAGTGATAAATTTGGGGCTTCTGTCGATGAATGTTCGGTGCCTAAGGAGGAATGTTTTAGTGAGGATCTATTTGGAAAACCAGTGGCTAAACAAACCAGATCTAACCTGAGTCATGGTGTCGTCAAGAAACATAGGAGGGTAGAGGAGGCTCCTAAGTCAGTTAAGGAAGTGGAGATTTTAGATTCGGGTGAGAACCAAGGGAACCTAAAATTTTCAGTTTCCAGTAAGGATAAGGAAGCTGCTAAAGGGGATAAGAGTGAGGAGATGGCCAGTGAGAAAGCTCTAGACACTCTTGAAGATAAGTGTTCCAAGAACTTGGATGAGGCCATTGAGAGCTTGCATGCTCTTAAAACTACCAAAACTAAATTGTTTACTGCCCAGGACTATGTTGTCAAGTCTCATACTTTCATGTGGGAATTTGAGCATTGCAGGCTTGATACATATATTAACAGACATAGGATTAGTATGGTTTCGATGGACCTAAAGGATCTGACTGATAAAGTGGAAATTATCTTCTTTGGTCCTTAGTGAACAACTCAAGAATGCCAATGAGAGAATCCTGGAGATGGATAAGGATATCCTGAAGATGAAAGAATTTTTTTTCCAGATTCGTGATGTCCATCTCCTCAATGTTAAAAGAACCATCCACCATCTCAAGATATTAGTAGAGATGATTCATTCCATGGAACTTGCTAAGGAAAGAGAAAAAGAAGGAAAACGCCCCAAAGTGGAGATTCCTGAGCCTAACTATAAGTATTGGAAAGCTACCATCGACTCCCTTGTCAAATAATGGAATGGCGGTATGAACTCAGTGGGGGACTTGATAAAAGAGTGATGAAGAAAATGGGATATTGGTTTGCTGCTATTAGTTCTATGTTGTTTTGCTATTAGTTTCTCGGTATCGCTGTTATTACTTATTTCACTGTCTATCTGCTATTTGGAAACTTTCCTTTATGGTTTTATCTCTTTGTTGTTTGTTTTGTGATGCTTTGGGTTTTTAGTTGGGCTTCAATGGTACTCCCTTGGCCTCTTTGTAAGGAATTGGTAACATTTTGTATGGGGTAGGGTCCCTTAAACCCTTTTTTACCTCTAATAACAAATATCCATATTGTCTGCAATCCATCTTACCAAAATACATGGGTAATTATTCATTGTAACCACTAAGTAACATATGAAATGGTGTTAAATATGGGATTCACTAGATTCTCTTGCTTCATTGTTTAAAATTTTTGGGACAATCAATGTTCACATTGTTGTGTTTTTTTGTATGCCCCTTCCTCTTTCACAAACCATCATGGAAGACTTCTATTTTGGTTTGAATTTTTTCTTTGAACTTGTTCTTGGTTTCAATACCTACGAAACAATAGTAAGAGCAAAATTTACCTACTCTTCACCTTGCACATTTTGTTTCTTGAATTTTTAGATTTCCCTTCTAATAAGTAAGGCAATTCACCTTTTTGTACATTATTTACTGTGGTATGGTCCCACTTTTTCCTTTTGTGTTGGTATTCTTGATTTGATTGTGACAAGTGAGAAGCACTTTTTTCACTACTAGAACTCAAATCTACTGATATTTTCATTTTTGACTCTTGCTCAATTCTAGAAACATCATCCACATGTAGAAATACATCACTATTAGTAGATAGACCATTATTTTAAAAGAATGGTTTGTTCTCATATATCAAAAAATCATTACTCACTACAATCCTGTACATGTAAACATCTACTAATCGATGTGCATTTCACTTCTCACGGTAACAAAAAAAACATGTATACTTTTCCCGATTTATAAGCAATAGATCCAAAAACATGAAAATTACTTACATCTAGTGTTTACCCTAACCATGCTTCTTCTAGTGTTATATTCTACAAGGATTTTTTTGGACTTCTGTTGACTTTACACTCTTTAATTCAAAACTTATTCCCAATACTGATGTTGTACATTCTGGCTATCCACCATACTTCATGTTATCTCTATCACTATCATGTTATGCCTTGTTATGAATTCATTTTGTTATTTATATTATTATTGATGTATACCTTCTTTCTTGTAGAATTCCACGATTCTTTCAAAGACAAATTCATCCCATTAATTTATATAAGAGATTTTACATGTTTCCCTCCCTTTTCTCTACCATATATATCTAAACAACAAAGTTATAGAAACATTCTGACTTTTACAAGACATAAACCCACATTTTCCTATAGAATTCATCTATAATCAACAATTAATACAAAGATCTAGATATTGAAGGTGTCTGCATAGGACCATGAAAACTTACATGTACCAAATCTAATGCAACTTTTGTTTTCCATTCCTTATGTAGTCTCTTATTTCACCTAACTACTATGCACACGGGCACCTCATTCCGACAGATTTAAACAATCAACCAAAGCACGTGAAGCTACCAAGTCCCTCTGTATTTTTTTTCAAGATGTTAGCATGCAGATACATAATAATAGATAACCAAGTGTCCATTCATTCATAAGAACGCATTGCATACATTCAATTGGAAACATATGTAATAAGGAAATACATAGATCAGATAACAACTATTATCATATGCAACATGTAATCACCATATTCAAACACATCAATTACCAGAATCCATCCTCCATATTACATTATAACAAAGTATTACATAAAAAAACTTAAATACATAACAATCATTATCACATAGTCATGCACACTAGTTCATCTGAGTAGCATAACCCTAACACATCACATATTTGTTCTCACATTCACGGTACCTAAAACAAGGACACACTCCAGATATATATATATATATATATATATATATATATATATATATATATATATATATATATATATATATATATATATATATATATATATATATATATATATATATATATAGGGGTGGAGACTTTCCCTTCACCACCTATGCACTCTAAAAATAGGCTTCATGCTCAGAATAGCCGCGCATTAATAATTGCATGCTTTTAGAATGGAGATCATAATAGATTATCCTATAAATAAGACTTTCTTTAATCCTAATAATTGTTTGTTTTATGCATGAAATTTCATCTTCACTTTGCATGTGATTTATCCCAAAAATATATGTTCCTTGTCTGCCAAGTCTCTTTGTTATTCTCCTTTGCATGATACACACTCTAACTCACTTTTTCTATTTTTAGCCCGTAATTTAAAAAATGGCGGTCTTGAATCTATCTTCCTGGGCACGTGTCACTACAATCAGCCCCATGCACGTGTTCATGCACCCCACTTGCGTGCCTCAATCTTCCGCGTGCTTTCCATACTTATCCATTTTTTTAGTCCAACATTACCCCACACTAATTACATTTCCTCCCTCGGCAATGGGGTTTCTCGGCTTATCTCTCCATAATACAGTGAATAAAGAATGTAAAGAACAAGGAATTATTACACAAAAATAAGGCATAAAGAATAGAAGTCTTTAGGGCACATCAGTCTCCTTCTCCTCAACTAGTAATAAGAGCTTGGGGTATTGCTTATTTATTGCACTCCATGAAATCTTATCTCCCACACACGATTCTTTGATAATGCCTTATGTAATGAATGCAATAATATTTTAGATAGTCCCCTCTACCATCTTCTTCACAATGTGGAGCCATTTCTTATTTACTTGGCTCCACCTATCCTGGTTATTAAACTTAGTCAAGAGCTGTACAATGATTTTAACCACATGGTTAGTTACCTTTTATACATGCATTTCTCGCCCTCCTTTTTGATAAGCCAACTCAATAGTAGTGGCCTCAATACCTACTTTATCATCAATATCCTAATAAATCTCTTTGCCCAAGCTCTGCAACCATGTAAGTTTTTTATCAAAGGCATGGTGATGTGCACTCGCCTTCCTACGAAGTAGAAGAAGTCCTCATATACTCTTGACATCAGCCACTGATAAAGTATTTCTGATTTTCCAAAGTATGGAAACTCATAAATTTGTAAGACTCCAGATTTATCCAAAGTATTGTAGCCTTCATCATCGTAAATTAGTTTGTCATATTCAATTCGCAAGCTAGTATTTTTTTATCAATTCCTTCTCTATTTGGTCCTTGTTTGCACTAGTGTGATGATTATAATCTCTTACTTTACTTATGCGAATATGGGATTCCCAATCATGCCCCATGATGATGCCCTTAGTACATTGAATTTCCAAATACATTTCCTTGGGCCCTCCTTCTACTTCTTCCTTTGATTCCTTCTACTTCCTCCTCCTTGTGGCTGCTACCTGTGATCTTTTTCGTGCCATTGCTAACTTGCACAACTTATTCTTACCTTTTTCTTCCTTCTTCTACCTCTATCACCCCAAAATTTTTTGCCCTAGCTACGATTTATTTTTTCCAAACCCTATCTCTTTGAACCCTACTCTTCATGCCTCTTTCTCACTCTCACACTTCTCACAAAGGAGCTCAACTACGGACATGACCAAATTCAAAATTTTCAATGTAATTCTCATATGCAATCACTCTTTGTGTTCCTTTGCACTTCAATTCACTCTTCAAGGCTCAAAAACTCAAAACATGTAAGGAAATAATGAATTCTCTTGTAACCCTTTTATAAATTTTCAAAAATTTCCACATTAATTTCTCCTCACCTACAACTATACCCAACTTTAATGATACCCATTTACTTTTTCCACAATTTTCATTACTTTCTTTTGTGCCCAGTTGTAACCTTCTGGTGCACCTACTACTTCTCAGCCACAGACATCCTTACATGTGCCTTTCTATGTCAAAGAACATAATCCATTGCATCATATACCAAGTAGTTCACAATGTCACTTCCTATCTCATGTTACCCTGTGCAATCCTTTTCTTATGTGTGGTCTTTATCCAAAGAAATTTCCCTTATGATTACCATCACCTTAGCACCTGTGGAACTTTATTCCTCTTCTCCAGTACTTTAAAAAACACCCTGAACCATTCCAACCCCACACTATTTTTCTCTTCCATGCACTTGCACCTAGTTCGCCACTAAAAATATGCACGGTCCTCTGCGCATGAACTCAATAGATAATAATCAGCTTCATGCACGCAAACACAGTCATTACAAAAGGAAATTCAAAAATGACAAAGCATAACAACGATGAAACAAAGAATGAAAATAAATCTAATCGAAATGGAAGTACTACCTTATTACAAACACCAAGAAGCTTTATTTATAGTATGGCTTCAGCCTACTCCCATTTAATTGACCAGGTAACATAGTGTCATATAGCACGTGTAAGTGGAAAGCACCTGATTCAAGTATCTTGGTTAATACAAAAGGTCCCAACCAATGCACCTTTAATTTCCCTGGATAGTGCGCAAATGTAGAGTCATAAAGAAGGACCATATTACCAAATTCAAATGTCTTGTTCTTAATGTGCCTGTCATGTCATGGATTTTATCTTGCCTTCTCAGTCTTCTAGATTCCAACATGCGATGGCGTGCCTCTCATCTAATTACATTAGTTTATCAATGTGCTCCTCAATAGGTTGTTCTTCATCAATTCCTCTTACATGTGCAATACGCAGGGATGGTAACATGAATTCAACTAAGTATGTACTACTTTTGCATGCCAAACACCAACTAGAAATGGTTGTGGCTTTATTCAACCTTTTATAAGTAGTCCTGGTATGCCCAAATTACAACTAACAGTTTATCATCCCAATCTTTCCTTCCAAAATCACATGTTTTTGTCAATGTCTGTCTCAAAATCTTGTTAAAAGCTTCTGCAGTATCATTAGCTTGATGGTGATAAGGGGTAGTCTTATGGTGTGCCACCATAAACCTTGCCAACAAAATTATTGAATGTCTCATTCAATAAATGAGTTCCTCTATCACTTGTTAAGCTTAATGGGCAGCCATACCTACTTATAGATATTCTCCCATAAGAAACCTTACTATTGTAGTTATTGTACAATCCTTTGTAGGTGCTACTTTTTACCAGCTTGTAAGATAGTTTTTACAAGTTATAATGTAGTGTGTATCATTCCTATGAGTGGGTGGTGAAATAGGTCCTACAAAGTCAATAGCCCACTTTTCAAAAGGTTCTGCACTTGCAATTGGTCACAACAACATCTCATCTCTATGTCCAGGCTTCCCAAGGCACTGAAAATGATCACATGCTTTCATACACTCCTTAGTATCCTTGTATAAATTATCCCACAAAAGTCCATCCATTATAATCTTGCATGTGGTAACATCACCAACGTAATTCCCTCCTACTATTCCACCAGCATGATCCTCCTCCATAATGATTTCACACTCATGTTCTAGAACACAATGGCGCAAGACATTCATCATGACCCAACTTGTATAAGTCTCCTCCAATCAACGGAAAAGGCGTCACATGTATTGTAAGATACTTCTTTCTCCACTGTCTTTTATTCCTTCAGACACCATGTCCAATGCGCAAAAATACTTTAATATCCTCCAATTCTATGGGCACTGTAGTGATTGAATATGAACAATTGTGCATCTGGTATAGTATCTTCAATGCTCTGCATGTCCTCACTAGAATTGATCCTTGATAAAAGGTCAAGCCTTGAATTTATTTTCCTTGGTTTCCCAACAACTATAAAATCAAACTTCTCAAACAGAAGTATCCACCTACATATGCGCCCTTGTAAAATAGACTTGTTAACCAAGTACTTGAGCACCATATGATCTATATAGAAAATAAACGAGAGTTATCCAACTACACTATTTTTTGAACTTATGCAGCGCGTAGATCATAGACAAAGCTTCGTGCTCAGTGGTTGTGTAATTCTACTCTCTACGGGTGTCAAATTCCTACTTGCAAAAGCAATAGGATGATCCATAATTCCTTCTGCCTAGTTGTGCCAACATTATGACCAATCGACATGCCAGAAGCATCAATATGAACATGAAAGGGCTTTGTCCAACAGAAGGAAAGATGCAAAATAGGTGCAGTATTAAGCCTTTCCTTTAATGTCTTAAATGCCTATCTATTGCGTGAAACCCCAATAAAAGTTTCCTTTAGCTTTCAACAATTCCTTCAAGGGCACAAAAATATTTGCATATCATTTGATGAAATTCTTGTAATAACCTATATGCCCCAGAAATCCATGCACCTCACTCTGATTGGTGGGTTCTTCTAGGCCCAAAATTACAACTATCTTGTTTGGGTCTACCAACAATCCTTCTTTGCAAATGATATGCCCATGTAAAGTTCCAAAAGGTGTACCAAAGATGCACTTCTTAATGTTAAGAGAGATGTTCAACTATCTGCATCTATCAAACATGAGTCTCATATTATCACAGTGATCCTTGACTAAACCATACATTGTCCAATCATCTAAGATATACTTGCAAAAACTTTGTCAATAAATTCTTGAAAGGCCTGCACAACAATGTGGCGAGAACACTGTTGGCACATTTTTTAGTCCAAAGGGCATAATTGTATATGAAAAACTTCCCCACTCAGTGGTAAAATTGTTATTCTCCTTATATTCTTTCATGATGCCTACCTGGTGATAACCTTAAAACCCATCTGTAACAAAATATATCTCGCGCCCAGCTACTCCTTCAAGGATATCTTATGTGAAAGGGGTGGGAAAAGGATCAATGACACATGAAGCATTTAAGTTCTCTGTAGTCTACACAGATCCTAATCCTTCCCATCCTTCTTAATGCTTATGATCATGGGGCTGACCCATTTAGATTCTTCAATAGGCTCAATAATTCTAGATTTGAGCATTTTATCAATTTCCTCCTTCACCTTCATGCATGCAAGTTAGGATTCATCCTATAAGTCCTCTTCCTAACTGGGCGTGCCTTCTTTGAGACTTGATCTTCATCTCACCTAAAGAAGGGTGTACTCCCTTTAACTCATGATAGACTCATGGAAATATGTCCTGAAATTCGTACAAGAGCTCAATAATCTTTGATACTTCTTTCTTTGACCAATAATCCCCAATAATGGCTTCCTTGGGCTCATCCTAAGTACCAATGTTAACCTTCTTTATCTTCATAGGAGCATGGTATGTGTGTTTCTTCTCATCTGTAGAATCTATTACCTCATGTGCACCTTCAATGTGGCTAACATCCAAATTATCAAATTCCTCATCATCAATCATAGAGACCAATTTACCCTTTTATTTTTACTTCTAGGTGAACCCATCTATACCTCTTCTATCTCCTCAAGATCAAGGCACACCTTGAGATCAGGTTCTCCAAATAACTATAACATGATCTCTTCTTCCTTTGTGTTATCCCCCAAAGTGATGTGCCTCATAATATGTAATGTTTCATGCACTGGAAGCTTATTAGAAAAATAATCAAAAGTTTGGATCATACCTGCAGTCATCTCTTGTCAATTTGTTGTTTCTTTTTTAACTCGGCATGGACGTACCATGCACACATGCAGCCACATAATGTGTAGTAGAACTTATGTACCCATAGTGATGGTGGTAAGTCCTCCTTACCTTGTGCCCATGATCTATCACACTCATGGATGTTATGAGAGGTAGGATACTTACCATGAAATTTGCATGTTTGTGTAGGTACATTGTTCCGAATAAACCTAGTAGAAAAGGTGATTCTCACTTCTCAACATTCTAGAAGGATATGTCTATGTGTTTCCTACTATCACCGCGTTATCCGTCACATAAGGTATAGAACAACATGTTCCTTCTATCCCCTTCATTTTTCCACTGAGTCTCCATGGTGCACACGTAAGAATGTATTGGGATTCCCTTCACCAGTATACCTTGTTACCTGAGTTAATCCCAACCACCTCACCATGTGTGGCCTAATCATCTGAGTGACTCACCCTTTAACTTCATGCCTGACCACCAGTTCATACATGTTTCATGGGCCCAGTTATCACAAGTAACACTAGTAGTGTCACTTACCGACTATGCGTCCTCCCACTGAAGAATGCCTTCTTTTGATGGTTCTACATTCTCTAGATTGTGCATTGTCTTATCATATATTATATTAAGTTCTTCTTCACTCAAAGGCTCAACATAGGGCTCTGCCTTCTTTTCAAATAGGGGTATAATCACGCACTCATCCTATGTTTCTCAAAACTGATGTATCTCTTATTAAAGTGCAAATCAACATTGTTTGCATAACACTAAGGGCACCCAAGTAATGTTGGAAATTTGTCTTCTTCAGCAAGCTCTAACACCTCAAATTCTCCAGTAAACTTGGCTCCCTGAATGATAATAGATGCACCCTTTAGTACCCCAGTAAGCATTGCCTTAGTCTTTGTTTTCCATATACAACACATTCGAATATGGTTACAATGTAGGTCTTCCCATCTAATTCCATGCTTCAAGCAGTCAACACATTTACCTCAACGCTTGTATCTATCAAGATATTGTTTACTAACCAACCATCAATAACTGACATCAAGTGTGATTTCTTTGTCAAATTCATGGTCCTGAGGTGGTATATTTTTCATGAAGTATCTGAAGCTCTCGTGCTCAACTCCAATGTGTGTGGTAACTTCTCTCGAAGTCCATTCTCCTAAAAATGGAATGATATTCTCCTAGCACAACATCTTACACACCTCCTTCAAGTCATCCACATGTCTTTCTGTGGAGCTCCAATACATTTACATGTTACCTCTTGCACATGCGCCTATCCTTTAAGCATTGTATTTCACCCTGCAGATCTCTAATGACTCCCATAGTCTCTTGAATATAACTTCCTTCTGATGTATCACATCTAGATACTTAGCATGTATCACTTCCTCCCTCGTTATAAGTGGTTTGGCCTTCAGTAGGTGTCATGTGCATGTTACCTCGGAGCACATCGTAACTAGCATGGGGTTGTAAGTCTTGATCAGTCTTCTTAGGAATCCATTGATCAACATTCACATATTGCACCTTGATCATCCCTGACGCCCTTATCTTTCTTCTTATTTTTACTCATGTGCTCATAAAATTCCAGGAAATCCTCCAACTTATGTGGCTTCCCACACCATAAACATGTTGCATATTCTGAGGTCAATCTCATTGGTAATGATCAAGGTGATCCACAGGTGTAACAAGTTCCTAAAAAAAATCTACCTCTACCACCACCATGACCTTGTCCACACTATCATCCTCGGAATCCTCCATTCCTATTATCTCCATGATTGTTCCCTTCATTACATTTTCCTTCTTACTCCTTAAATCCACTCACCGCAGTAGTTTGGCGCACTCATATCTCAATGGCTTCATGGATTTGATCAATCAATCTACATTCTGTGGTGTCATGAGTATAGGAATTTCAAATCTTATAGTACAGGGACACCTTCTTCTATATCGCACTCTTTAAAAGAGGGTAATCATGCACATCATGGTTCAGGTGACATATTTCACAATCTAGTAATAACGCGCACACTGAATTACATGGGAAATTATCCTTAGTATGTCCCTCCACCTCATTACATATGCACCATATTCCACTATGTGTCTCATGTACTGAATTGGCAGAAAGCTTCTCCAACTATTTTTCCATGGCTATAATTTGTGCTTCTAAGAAATATCTCACTCCAATATCAACACTTCTAATTGCCTTAGCATGCAGGGCTTCTTCTAAATCCTTGCGCGGATCCACATATATCTTATGAGAGCGTGCTCTTTGAAATGAAGTCAGCAATCCTCTAATGAACCATTTTGCATGTTGAATGGGATGAATATCATAAGACAACTTAGACAACATGGTCTTAAAACATGCATCATACTCCCTACTGCTTTCAGATAGACCCTGTTTGATATAATTGAGTGCATTTATGCTCTATTGCTTAAACTCTAGAATGTGAAAATATGATAGAAATGCATAACACAAAGCATCATAATCAACCATAGTCTAATGTGGGCCATACTTCTTGTACCAGATATGCACATGCCCTTGTAGCATACTAGAAAACTAAATAGCTTTCCTATCTAAAGTTTTAATTACCTTAACACACCATAGTAGTTCACAATTATGCACATGCTCTATTGCATCTTCAATCCCTCTATACTTTGGTAAATGGAGAGACATCTCATAGTAAACATAAGGTGTCAGATGCAATGGTTGTTGAAGTTGATTTGGTGGTTGTTGGGGATGTAGACCTTGTTTGCCAGATCTAGATCTATAACCTCCATCATTATTTCCTCCTCCTGATCCTCCTACTATGGGCTATGGGCCAGTTGATGTACTCCCTTGTGTCCCATTGGAGGTAATAGACTGAACACCAATGGTTTACATGGTTGTAGTTTCTATTGTAGTACTTCTAATGGTCTGCATGGCAACATTCTTTCCTGGTGATGTGCCTGAAAACAATCCTACCATCAAAATCCCAAACAACGGTGTTGAATGTGACGTCATGGGTGTGCTATTAAATTTATCTCTTGAATTTAATACAAATCAATATCTACTTGTCTCTTCTTTTCTACCTGCATTATCCTATTTCTCAATGATTACCTATGGATCTGGGACACCATGCATAAGGGTTAGGTGACTAGGTGGGTTTAGTTGCACACCTCTGGTCCTCATTCTCTTCTCTAACGTGCTCTCATTCGAAGCTGAAGGGAATTCTCTACTGTGTTTTCCTAAATTTTAGATATCCTGATGATGTGGTTCCTCATATCCATAAGAGATTCAAAACCTTTACGATCCATCATCCTCTTTAACTCTAGCGCCTCCTGAATATCCCACTTAAGGGCCATATCCCTATCGCAAGCTTCATTAAACTTGAGTCATCTTTCCTCTCTCTTCCTTTCTACCACCAAGTCCACCATCTTTCTCCACACTTGTTACTACCCTTGCGCACAGGGGGAGTTTATCTATCCATGGGTAGAAGCTTTAAATCCATTTATATTATCAAAATCTTGATCAAAAAAAGTATAATGCGCAAGTACGATCCTCTATGCTCATGAAATAATCTAAACTCATCTTCCTCTGGGCACAAATAAGTATAAATAGTGTACTCCAATGTGTAATTACACAACACTCCAGCCCACCAATAATCTAAAACTCTATTCCACTCTAGATCATCATTAGCAAGAGTTTGGTAATCATTTTGTGTCCAGAGTCTCGGTCTATATCCCCAACACTTTCCTAATGCATAAGCTACCAACCACTCATAAATTTTGACTGGAAATAAGTTGAATAACATCTCATAGAGCTCATGATAAATATTATCTTCCACCCAATGATATTCATTGAAATTAGGTCCAATGTTATATCTTTGTGAAAATTGATCCTAGTTGTTCTCTACCCAACTTTCAATGCTCTCCAAATTCAATTGATATTCTATCTGAAAGCAACATCCTGGCAACAGGATTTTAAAAGAGATCTCGGAAATGGAACCAAAATGTAGTCTCTTATTTCACCTAGCTAATATGCATGTTGGCACCTCATTCATACAAATTTGAATGCTCACCCAAAGCACGTGAAGCTTCCAGGTCCCTCCTTTGATTCATTCTCAACAAGGGCTTTCCATCTTTTAAAAGTCTCAAAAACATCATATTTACGTTTAATACAATAAACCCATACCTTTCTTGTAGCATCATCAATGAAAGTAACATAATACTAGGATCCTCCATGAGAAGCTACTTGAGTTGGTCCCCACACATCTAAGTGTACAAGCTCCAATTTCTCCTCCTTAGTTTCCCCAAATTTGAGAAATCTCACTTTATTTTTCTTTCCAAAGATACAATGCTCACAAAAATCAAGTTTTAAATCTTTCAAATCCGATAACTTACCCTTAGCCTTTAAGATATGCATTCCTTTTTGACTCATATGACCCAACCAATTATACCACATGCATGTATTTGAATCTGAATTAGATAATGCAGAAAAGGAATCAGTAATACAAGTAGATAAATAGAATGTTCCTACCTTCTTACCTCTTGCCACAACAAAAGCACCCTTGGTGACTTTCCAAGAGTCTCCTATAAAAGTAACCATGCAACCAGATTCACCTAGTTACCCTACAGAAATAAGATTCCTCCTTATGCTTGGCACATGTCTCACATATTTCAATACCCATGTATATCCATTCTGTAATTTTAGATGAACTTCCCCTTTACCAGGAATATTGCAAGGTTCATCATCACCCAAATAAGCATGTCAAAAATTGCCCTGGACATAATTTCTGAAATAACCCTTATTAGGGGTTGCATGGAAAGAAGCTCCTGAATCTAAAACCCATGATTCAATTCTATTATCTAAAGAAATGATAAGAGCATCTTGCAGTACCTCTGATGCAGCAAGATTTGCTTTTTTACCTTTATCTAGTTGTTGGTTCTATTTATCCTTTGACCAACAATCTTTCTTTGCATGTCCTTTCTTTCCACATTTCCAACAAGTAATTCCCTTACTTCTGGATTTAGATCTACTATCCCTTGACTTTGATTTCTCATTACTCTTACTCTTGGATCTCTCCTTCTTCCTACCCCTTCTTTCTACATTCAAAGTATTTCCAGATGATGTTTCCTCTGTACTCTTCCTATGAATTTTTTCATTCAAGATTATACTAACCACATCATCAAACTTTAAAATATTATTAGCAGATGTATTACTAACAGTCATTACCAAGTTTTCCCAACTATCAGGCTAAGAACATAAGAATAAAAGTGCTTTTACTTCATCATCAAACGGTATTACAACCGATTTTAACTGATTTACAATAGATTGGAAATCATTCAAATGACTAGAGGTAGAATCACCTTCATGCATCTTAGAACTAAATAGTTTCTTCATAAAATAAAATTTATTTGAAGCACTAGGTTTTTAATATAAATTAGCAATATATTTCATTAAGTCTACCATAGAAGCCGCTTCTGTAATATTGGAAGCCACGGATGCTGGCAGGCTCAATCTTATAGATCCCAAAGCCTTTCTATCAAGAATATTTCATTCTTCATCAGTCATCTTCATAGATCTAGACTTCTCATCCAACGGTAAGTACAAATCTCTTTGATACAGTGTTAGCATATGGATTTGCACGCATGCAAATGACATGCAACAGTGTGGGAACGAAGTCCCTCCTCAATGAAGGTGAGGCTGCCTTTATTGAAAACCAAAACTGTATTTACATCTGTACATTCAAAATTGTATGTGGGGGGGTGTTTTGGAACATCAATGGAAGAAAAGTGAATGAAGGAGATAGAATGAAATGAAAGAAAGGAGTGGAATGGAATGGACTGAAAGAACATGTAAGAGTTAGGTAAAAAAGCAGCCTAATATTGCATGAAGAGAAAAGATGAATAACCAACACAAATAAAACGGATTTTGAGTTAGCCAAATAAGAACATGCAAAAGGGAACACACATGAGCAAGTAGATAGTCAGAGCTTGATCACTGTGAACTAGAACAACTGATTACTAATGTTGACAATAAGATCAAAGATAATATTTGCATGCAAGATTCAAACACCTAACATCTAATGAACATAAGAACACCAAATGTTACAAGAGACAATGAATGAGACACAAAGTTCTTATTCTATTAACTCCAAAATGTTTTTCACAAAGAACACAAAGTTTCTTCTTGAAACAAAGCTTGCACAAAAGTATCTTCTTCTCCTCTCTCAAAGTCACCCTTACAAATGAGCCCCTCACTTCCTTTTATAACCCAAAAGTTGGTTAGGAAGTAGTTAGGGTTTTAAATGCACATTAAATAGGGCACTTAACTGACCTTGACTTTTTTTAACCAACCTTTAAAAAGTGACTAAAAATAAAAACCACTTAAGTTAAAAGGTCATTTAAGGAAAAATACATAAATAAAAGAAATGGGTACATGTGGACCCCACTTAAATGACTTGTATGCACACGTAGACATCCTAGTCAGCAATGTGCCACCTAGATCAAGACACCTAAGATCAGTGCCTTATCCATTGGGCCAAGAGTCCACCTATCCCGATCGTACGGGAATGAACTCATTGACTGTGCTCTGCAATCCTCCAAATGACAAGAGTGCTAAGTTTGAAACTTGAGCAATTCATCCACCTCTCTATCTAAGCAATATCCTGGTGTGAGAAGATTTGTCTTCATTCGCATTCATATTCACAATTCTCCACATGCTCAGAGTACCTTTCCATGGTGAATTATTCATTTGTCACGAGACCATAGTCGTTACGCCACCTTGGTTTATCAGAATCCAGCTTCTGGTCTTTCGCCATTGAGAAGATCTCCAATAGCCAAAATTACAATTCACTGCCTGGAGTTATGTCCTTTGTCTTTGTCACCATCCCAAAGTGTTGATCTCCCGAGCAGAATTCGTGAGACTTCAGAATCTTGGAAATCCATCTCCTTTGCCCCATTGTGAACAAGTGGTGTTGAAAAATCATCGAAGTGATTTATGAATTCGTTGACACACATCTTAGCATAGTATTTGGTCTTTTTTGGAGTGATGGATTCTATCATTTATGCAATCGCTTCCAAGTTTATCACTATTGGCTTGATGACCCTCTTTCAATTCTTCAGGGTATCATGTAGCTAGGTGGGAACCTCTCCAAGTACCTCATTTTACATGGTTCTCGTGTTCGTTGGGAATTGATCTTCATCACGCTGAAGGGGATCACCTTCGGGTGCTGCTGAAATTGGATCTTCTTGTTGTGAGAAAGATGTTGTCACCATTTTCTCCATTTGTGACGATTCTTCAAATTTAGGCAGGGAAAGAACCGGATCATCAAATTTTGGTTGAGAAGTTGTGACTACTTCTACAAGTTGGGCTGGTATAATCTCTGATACTTCATTGGCGAGTTCCACCTCCAAAAATTGTGTAAGATTGCAACTGCTTGCACTTGATACGATACTCTGAATTATAGTGTTAAGTTTTCAATTAGACCTGGAGAACTAGGGCGATCATGCAAAGATGAATGATGACTGGACTGAGAAATCTCTAGGATGCGCTAGTTTCCCTCCTCCACTTGGTATTATTTTCCAGACCTTTAAGATGATTTGGGGGCGACAGGAGGAGTCTTTTCTTTCCACAACCCGCGATTATTTGTAGTTCATGTTGCAATTTACAAAATGAGTTGAGAAGATGATTGAGCAACTCACTTGTTCCTCTTCTCATTGTGGATGGATGGTTGTTTCTCTTCACGCTTTCAGATTTCCACAGCTCCAGAAGAAGAACATTTGTAGAATCTGATTTAGATAGGGAAGCGAACGCCAGGTCGGTGCCTGTTAGTGAGGAAGTTGTTGATGGAGAATAATTTACGTGACAACTCCATGAGCACCCATTTTTCGTTGACGTATCTCAAGAGCTTGTATGGTGTTCCATTGAATCTGATGATTCGCATGTAAGAGAAAGTCTGGTATTGAATGAACCAAGTTCCCATTTGTGCAATTTACTTCTTTTTCTGTGTTCGAGAACCTTTCTTGCGGGGTGTTACTCAGCATCCAAATGATGAAGAACACAAATGCGTCATTGACACGACAAAAATGACACAGACTCGACTTGAACACTAGCTGGGTGTGGCCTGCTTCCCTTTTTTTAATTTAATAACTTGCTTCTATTTTCCCCACGCGTAGAAAGGAGATTTTAAATCTTGTTTTATTGAAAAATCCTCCTCCCTCTTTAATTAAATACTTGTTCTTTCTTTCACCAGAAAAATGCGTGATCTTCCACTTGGTGCATGGGAAGTTGTGTTGGAAATTGTTGTTTTCTATTAGTATGATTCTGGAATGTTCTTTCCAATGCGTGGAATTCCTCCTGGGCTGGGTGCATGAACAAAAGTGTCCTTCTCCTTTCTTGGACGCGTGAGCTTCCTCTTTGGCTACGTGGAACTACTCCTTTCTTAATCTTCATCCCAAGCATCTGCAACTATTTCATCAATCATATGATCTTCAAATTCATCCTCCTCAACCGATGTAGAAACCATATACCAGAATGTAAAATTTGGTCTCACAAACCTGTCAGACTCTTTCAACAAATATGGATCAAATGGAAAGAACATGTCAATCCTCTCAACACCTCCAAATGCCTTAGATTGGTTTGTCTCCAACATGTTGTTTGCAGTTATGAACTGTGAAACATCAAATAAATGAACTACTTTTACCTGTCACAGACATTCCTCCACAACTGATGGCAAACAAACCTTCAATGGGTTCAGCTTATGCTCAAGAATTTCTTTCAGTGGAAATGCTTCTATTAGCAATCTCTGTTTCGGGTCATCTATAAGCAACTTCAACTGGAAACAAAGAACATATATGATCGCTTGACATGCAGAATAAAAGACACCATGCAATCCGGGATTTATGGTCTTCTTCTAATTATTCTGCCGAGGTGTGTATTGCAAGCACCAATCTACCAACCTTTTTAATGATGCACAAACCAAAAATAAAGGTAGGTATTTAGCACGAGCTAAATAGCTCGCAAGGTAAGCTACAGTAGTCATTCTTGTATTTGGTGACCGAGATTTAGTGACAAAAATGTCAGAGAGCATAGATGCAAAGGTTGCACCACACGATGCTGGAGCAAGAGGGCAGAGATAAAAGATAAGGAACTGAGTAAACTTCAACTTGTGGGCATTTAAAATTGTTGACTTGAATGAATGCACAAGTGTATCATAGACCTGTGGCAGACAACCCTCATGGGCACATATGTTTAGATGATTTAATGTCAACTCCATTAAGACATCCATCTTATCTACAATCTCACCCAAACTCTGCTTACCACCAGAATATTTGGCAAATTGTGTCCTTGCCTCACTACCAGGTTTTCCTCGATCTTCTTCCTTTTCTTTATTCTTTTGAAAACTATTCCTTTCTTTCCTTTCCCTCAGTGTGTGGATAACTGTTTGGGCTGTGCGCCTCCTCTCCAGGAAAATGCATGGAGTTCTCCTTCTTAATTCTTAAAAAAAAACTATTCTTCTTTGCTTCTCCCAATGCACAGGAATTTGATTTGTCCTCTTAAAACTATTCTTTATCTAAAAACTTGATCTACTCTCCAGCACGTGGGTCTTGAAAAGCTTCTTTCTTTTTTTAATTAGAAACTTGCTCAGGTTTGTCTTATCTTTCCTCCTGGCGCGGATTTTGCCCAATGCATGGAAAACAAAAAAAAATTGTTCTTTTTTAAAGATTGTTTCTTGGCCAGTGCGTGGGATTTATTTGCTGGCGTGGCCTACACTTTCTTCTGTCTTCTCCTTCCTGCCTTTTCCTTCAACTAATGTGCATGTATTTGCCTTAAGTATTTTTGTTGTGATTAATTTCTTTTGCTCACAATGGCGTGGGTTTCTCTTGCATAATGTCAAACAAAATATTATGTCTTTCTGAAGAAAAAGAAGCTTCTAACTTTTTCCATCGGGTTTGATGGAGGAAGTTACGAGGATTAATTCAACTTCCTCTCATCCCGGGTAGTGGCTTAAGTGCTAGGGGAAATGGGAAAAGTAACGGGCAATTGCGAACAGGAATGGCAAAATGGGTTGGCAATCCCCGTCCAATTTCCCCCATGTGGGAAATTGGGGAATTTTATGCCCATTTTCCAATCCATGATTTGGCAATTGGCAGAGAAAAACCCACGTGCGGGAAATTTGAAGGAAATTGCCAGGAAAGTGGAAATCCGGGTTCGAGAAGGCAACCCGGAAGTTGGAAACAAAAGCTTACTTCCCCGGCACTAAAACTTGTCAGATGAACCTTAATTTATATTTATTTAATTAAATACTCCTTAAGTGATTTTTTTAAAAATTAATTTAATCAAACAAGGAGCAATTAATTAATTAAATATTAATTAATTATTTTAATGTATTTTAATGCGTTTTATAGCCTGGCGGGAAGAGTTCTTGCCCGAAAATCATGAAACGAAGACTGAAACGATCACAAAAATAAGACGATTGCAGGGAGTCCAATGAACCACGCAAAGTAATACTTTTCAAAATTTTCTAATTTTTAATTTTTCAATTGTTTTTTTAACAATTTTGCGCAGTCAAAATGGCTGATAACAGCTGGGCTCTGATTGGGGACAAGGACTTCATGGACGCAGCAATGGACCCAGACCAAAATAGTCATGAACATGATCACAGAATGACGGGGCACAAAAATGGGGCGCGACACAAGAGAGGAGACCGAAAAAACAGGGAAACAAACAAACTAAAATCCTAATTACCTATGTACATACGGGGAACAACCCATTTTTCAATTCTGGTAATATTTGAGATACTGCCCACTGTAGGGGAAAGGCAAATGAGTTCCATCAGGATATGCCAAGTAGTAGGTTCTATCTCCACTAAAGTGTCTTATTTTGAATGGTCCTAGCCACAGTGAGTCAAACTTCCCATGCTTTCCCTTCGGGCTCACGTCTTTTATCCCAAAGAAGAACTAAGTCATTGATTTGAAAATGTCTCTCTTTAGTTTTCCTGTCAAACAACTTCTTTACCTTGGATTGATGTTCCTTGATCCTGTTGGCCACTTGACTTCTTTGTTCCTCAAGCTTGGTTAGAAACATGACCCTTTTATCTAATGCATTGGTGAAGCATTCATCACCAACTGCCTGAGCTAATTTTAACGCTGGTAGCTCCAATGTGACGGGAATTTGAGCATCAGTTCCATACAGAATTTGAAATGGAGACATCCTAATTTCCCTTTTGGGAGTTATGCGGTCAGCCCACAATGCATCGTATAAATTTTTGTGCCAAGTTCCTTTTATTTTCTTCGACTAACTTGCGCACAATGGTAATGAGGTTTTTGTTGCTGGACTTAGCCTGACCGTTTCCCTGCGGGTAGTAATCTGATGAATGAGACAAAGATATCCCATATCCATAACAAAAACCTATCATCTCTGCAAAAGAAAAATTGGAGGCATTGTCAGTCACAATCTTGTGAGGAATTCCATAACGAACCAATATGTTTTCTTTGATGAAATCACAGATTACTGCAGTAGATGTTTGTTTCACCGGTATAGCTTCTACCCATTTTGTAAAGTAATCAGTGGTAGTGAGCACATGGGTATGACCAGCGCTGGAATTAGGGTTCAAGACCCCGATGAAATCTAAACCCCATTGTTGAAAGGGTTCTTCAATAACAACTGGATTTAAAGGCAGTGCCGCCAACTTTGGTCTTTTGACAAATTGTTGATAGGCTTCACATTTGGTCACCCATTTCTGAGCATCAGAAAACATAGTGGGCCAGTAATAATGTGCTCTTAGAATTTTATGGGCTGTTACCGAGCCAGAAAAATGACCGCTGCAAGCATGATTTGTGGAAGGCTTCCAACAACCTAGGCTGTTGTTCTTTATCAACACATCTGAGGAACATCCCGTCAATTCCTTTCTTGAACAACGTGTTATCCCAAATGATGTATCTGGCAGCTCTTAGTTTGATTGCTCATTTCTCTTTAGCTGTCAGATTTTCCAGGACACTCGCCGTATGTGAGGGAAGTAGGCAATATCAGAATACCATTCATTCGTGGGTACTGACAAAAAACTACCAATGGTAAATTTCCTTCAACTAGTTCTTCTTCAGAGTTATCTCGTGGTTCATTCTCTGCAATGAGTTGGCAGAGTCCTCTCCCTCGAACCAACTTGGTAGGCTTGATGTCCAGATCATATTCTTGGATCTTTGATACCCAATTACCTCTTTTAGATCCTGGTTCCTGTTGTGTCAACATTGATTTCATTGTGGTGTCTGGAACTAAGACTTTGGTGTGAGAATTCAACACGTAATACCTGAAGTGTTTCAGGGCTCTTACCACTGCGTACGCATGTCTCTCAAGAGGAGTGTAATTAAGTTCATGTTTCTTGAATCCCAAACTCATGAATGCAATAGGAGATTCAATCCCCTCTTGATTGTGCTGAGTCAAAATGGCAGAGATTGTGTGTGGCGAAGCATAACAATAAATTATAAAATCCTTCTTAAAATCAGGACACACCAATGTAGGGAGCTTTTGCAATAGCACCCTTGATTTGCTCAAATGCCTCTCTACCTTCCTTTGACCATTTGAAAGATTCTTTTCCTTTCATCATATCAACGATTTCTTTAGTAAGCTCGGCGAAATCTGGCACAAACCTTCTCAAAAAGTTCACCTTTCCAAAGGAGTGGACTCCAGGTTTACTTGTAGGCAGGGAAAAGATTCTTTATAGCTTAAACGCGTTTAGGATCGATCTTAGTTCCTTCTTTAGAAACAATATGACCTAGGAGTTTACCTTCTGTAACTCCAAACACAAATTTTTTTGGATTCAGAGAAATCTTATGAAGTTTACACCTTTGCAAAAATTTTCTCTAAATCTCTTAAGTGATCTTCTCACTTCTTTGAAAACACTGTCAAGTCATCTAGGTATATCACAATGATCTTGTCCTTATAATCTACAAACGCCATATCCATGGCCCTTTGAAATGTTGCACCAACATTGATCAAACCAAAGGGCATTCTTCTATATATGAACGTACCCTAGGGGGGTAGTGAATGCAGTTTTATGTTGATCTTCTCTAGCCACCTCAATCTGATTATAGCAAGAGAAACCATCTAGCATAGATAGCATTTCCGATCTAGTTACTGCCTACAGAATATGGTCCATGACTGGCAGTGGGTAGTTATCCTTCAAGGACGCTTGATTAAGATTGCGAAAATCCACGCAAATCCTAATTTCTCTATTTTTCTTGCAAACCGGTACAATATTAGCTATCCAGGTCGAATGTCGAATAGGAAAAACTATTCGTGCATCTAGCATCTTTTGAACTTCATAAAATATTGTCCCTGCAATCTTAGGATTATATTGTCTTTGCTTTTTCCTGAATGGAACTGCACCAGGCTTCAAGGGTATGGCATGCTCCATTTCCCTAGGTTGGAAAGACTTCAAGTCTTCGTATGAATATGCCAAGATGTCGAAATATTTGGTAAGGAGATTTATGAATTTCCTGCACTCCTCAGGCGAGCAACATTTACCAATATTGATCAGGGCGAGGTTTATCCTTGGTGCCGATATTAATTTGCTCATAGTCAGCAGAATTTGCAGGTCCTGCCTACTCTTTCTCCTTTAATAAACCTGTCATGTTTGTCAAAAAGTTCTTCGAGTGAAACCAATCCTTTGGGAATTTTATTTCCTTTGAGTTGAATGATGCCATCACCAGGATCTTCGTTCTCAACTCCTTCCTGAATGGGTGAGGTAGTTGATTCGTGAAATGCCAAATCACTTCCTTCAAAGTACAACTGTTCAAAATTTTCTCTCTTTTCCAAGAAGGCAATAATTTGTTGATCATCATTAAATACTTGCCAATTTTCTGCATTGTCAGGAACACTTGGCCTAAAAACCATTTCAATGGTGTATTTGTCTTGATCAAATTCTGAATGAGGAATCATTAATGACGCTGAGACTGCTAGAGAATCCACTTTTTCATTCTTTTCACGAGGGACAAATTTAATGGAAAAAGCATCGAAAACTTCTATTGCGTCCCAAACTTTATTTCTGTAGTGTCTCAGATGATCATTCTTTACCTGAAACTGATTTCTTACTTGTTTCACGATCAATTCCGCATCTCCGAAGACTTTCAGATTTTTGATCCCTTTCTCTTCTACAACTTGGAGGCCAAGGATTAATGCCTCGTACTCTACAGTGTTATTAGTATTTGAAAATTCAAGTTTATAGGAAAAAGGAAATATTTTACCATTGGGAGATATGAGCACCACTCCTGCCCCAGAGCCTGTTGAGCAACAACTTCCATCAAACTCAAGAGTCTAGATCTCATTGGAATCTTGGCAAGTGATCTCAGGGGGTATGAAATTTTGTATTCATCATATAATTACCCATACTTGAGCCTTGGAAAAGGATCTGTGCGCGAGGATCTTCAGTTTTAGTTACTGTGAACTTTGCTGAGCTTTCGGCATAAGTTTCTTCATTTCTCCATTGATAGAAATCATGGCATGAGACCAGTCCATTTGAATCTCACCACCCAAATCCCTACAAAATTTCCTGCTCAACAACATTCCATACGAGGCGGGGATATCAGCAACTAAAATAGCTACCTTAACTCACTTTTGAGGGAATTGGGCTAAAACCATTTGGGTGTCCTTAATCTACCCGATCAGAGGAGCTTGCTTGGTTTCCATAGAGTAACATGATCCGAATGTTCTCGTACAAGTCAAACCAAGAGCATGTGCTAATGTTTCCGGCATCACATTATCCGAGGCTCCAGAGTCTATAATGCAATTACTTAACTTGCATCCGTTGATAAGAAAAGACACAAAGAAAGGTTCGATCTTTTCATTTGAAGGTGTAGTGGCCGCCACAATATTTTGAGTTTTCCCATCTTTGGGAGTTTTTAGAATTCCTTTAGAGGAATGAACAGTAGAGTCACCTTTGATAAACTGGACCGATTTCTTGAGCTGATCCTTGTTGGACTTCAAGTACTCTGCCTGTGACATGGAAATTTTTGTTTTATTGATATGATCAATGATATCAAATTTAAGAAAATTAATTGCACTTGAAGTCTCAGATATGAGTTCTTTCGAACTTGATGATGGCACACTTTTGACCTTGGCCTCGGGGCTTAGTTGACACTGATGTGGAAGAAGGAACTTTTCTTTGTAGTTGGTTTTCCAATTGATTAATCTAACAAAGGCTCTCCTTTCTTTAAGATAGTCTTGACCTTTGAAACCTCAGTCGTCTCTGTACTCTTTAGGAGCCTCATTTGTCTTGGATTCTTTGGGAGTTTCCTTGGAAACCTCTTTATCTCCCGCCTTAGTGGTATCCTGCTCCTTTTTTCTGAGAGCGTGTGAAAACAGCGAAAGATTAACTATTCATATCTTCTATAAGTTCTTCGTATTCATCTTCCTCATTGGAACGGTACTCAAAGAAATGATTATTACTTTCTTCCTTCAGGATCTTCAACTTCAGGTTCAGATGTCTTAGAATTAGGCTCTTCTTCATCAACCTCAACGACTTTAATCTCATCATCGCTTTCTTCAATGATATCACATTTGGAATTAGTTGCGGGAGCTGCTTCAATAGCAAGCCTTGTTGGAGCGCCTGCAATCTTGGCTTTGTTGGGAACGTATCCTTTTCTCTGGATGTCTTTGTAACGAGCAGGTTTACTACTTTGAGCAACTTGCTTTTTCAAAGCCAACACATCATTAGCCAACTTAGTGAGTATAGTTTCTGAAGCGTTGGGGGTTTCTTGACTCTTTCCTTTGAGGGAATTTTCTTGAATTTTCCTGCCATGATTAAGTCATCTTCAATTTCTATGGCCAAAGATTGAGCAAGTTCCAAAGTAGCCACCCTAGCCCTTCTCAGTTGATAGCACACTTCTGGTTGTGCGTTAACATAGAAACATTTTTGTCCATAAAGGTTGGGATGAATCCCGGTGGGAACTTTGTTTACCATCTTGTTGAATTTGGCCACGAAATTCCTCATGGGAATTCTGTAGGCTCTTTCTTTGCCTGAGATAGTTGGGCAAGAAGAGCATGTTCATCTTCCACTGTTTTGAATCGATTTTCAAAATTAGGTCTTCATATCATCCCAACTTGTAATACATCCATTGGGTAGATGATGAAACCAATCCGTACAGCAATATCATGCAATGTCTTGACGAAGAGACGAATAGCAACATCTTCGTATTCTACTGACAAAACAAGCACATGCAGCTGAAGAAGGCAAAAATATGATCATCTGGTGACGTCTTCCCATCCTTCGTCGAACTTGGGAAGAATCTTTCTTGATCCTCGTGGGAGTTCATGTTGAGCAGGTAAGGCCAATGGGCCTATGGCATTTCCCCATGGTACATTGGCTGCCATTGGAGGAAAAGGTGGTATGCGTAGGTAAAACAATGTGAGCAAGGACAAGTGATTGACTGGTAGTGATTCCTTCCTTGCTTGCTCTTTCAAGGACTTGATGCAAGGCTCGCAGATCTACGAGGTGTGTTCTTCTTGGGAGGAGATAACTTGAAACCAAATTTTCCTTGAAAGTCAAAAGTAGGGTCAGATCTACCTTTAGATTTTTCTCCTCGCGTAAACCTCTTTCCTTCCAGTTTGGAATATTTATGGTGAAGAGATCACTAGTGTGTTCCGACCAGCTCTAGCCTTTCCTCTTTGCTCTCTTTCTTGAGCTATTTGCACCTAAATAACTCTAACAACTCTCACGGCTTTCTCTTCTTCGTTATCTAGTACTGATGCGGCGAGATGAAAATGATGGTTACTCGTGCGCTTTTCCCAAATAGCTTACCTCAAATCTGATGATATGTCTTCTTGAGTATCTGCAAAAACAAGATTTGGTTGCAAGATAGGTGGGTTACCTGTAATGGTCATACAACTTATTACCTGGGTGGAAGAGGACCGCGTCGGTGAACAAGGGAACACACATGAGCAAGTAGATAATTAGAGCTTGATCACTGTGAACTAGAACAACCGATTAATAATGTTGACAATAAGATCAAAGATAATATTTGCATGCAAGATTTAAAACACCTAACATCTAATGAACATAAGAACATCAAATGTTACAAGAGACGATGAATGAGACACAGTTCGTATTCCATTAACTCCAAAATGTTTTTCACAAAGAAAACAAAGTTTCTTCCCAAAGCAAATCTTGCACAAAAGTATTTTTTGCACGCATGCAAATGACATGCAACAGTGTGGGAACGAAGTCCCTCCTCAATGAAGGTGAGGCTGCCTTTATTGAAAACCAAAACTGTATTTACATCTGTACATTCAAAATTGTATGTGGGGGGGTGTTTTGGAACATCAATGGAAGATAAGTGAATGAAGGAGATAGAATGAAATGAAAGAAAGGAGTGGAATGGAATGGACTGAAAGATCATGCAAGAGTTAGGTAAAAACAAAGCCTAATATTGCATGAAGAGGAAAGATGAATAACCAACACAAATAAAACGGAGTTTGAGTTAGCCAAACAAGAACATGCAAAAGGGAACACACATGAGCAAGTAGATAGTCAGAGCTTGATCACTGTGAACTAGAACAATGATTACTAATGTTGACAATAAGATCAAAGATAATATTTGCATGCAAGATTCAAACACCTAACATCTAATGAACATAAGAACACCAAATGTTACAAGAGACAATGAATGAGACACAAAGTTCTTATTCTATTAACTCCAAAATGTTTTTCACAAAGAACACAAAGTTTCTTCTTTAAAAAAAGCTTGCACAAAATTATCTTCTTCTCCTCTCTCAAAGTCACCCTTACAAATGAGCCCCTCACTTCCTTTTATAACCCAAAAGTTGGTTACGAAGTAGTTAGGGTTTTAAATGCACATTAAATAGGGCACTTAAGTGACTTTGACTTTTTTCAACCAACCTTTAAAAAGTGACTAAAAATAGAAACCACTTAAGTTAAAAGGTCATTTAAGGAAAAATACATAAATAAAAGAAATGGGTACATGTGGACCCCACTTAAATGACTTGTATGCACACGTAGACATCCTAGTCAGCAATGTGCCACCTAGATCAAGACACCTAAGATCAGTGCCTTATCCATTGGGCCAAGAGTCCGCCTATCCCGATCGTACGGGAATGAACTCATTGACTGTGCTCTGCAATCCTCCAAATGACAAGAGTGCTGAGTTTGAAACTTGAGCAATTCATCCACCCCTCTATCTGAGAAATATCCTGGTGTGAGAAGATTTGTCTTCATTCGCATTCATATTCATAATTCTCCACATGCTCAGAGTACCTTTCCATGGTGAATTATTCATTTGTCACAAGACCGTAGTCGTTACGCCACCTTGGTTTATCAGAATCCAGCTTCTGGTCTTTCGCCATTGAGAAGATCTCCAATAGCCAAAATTGCAATTCACTGCCTGGAGTTATGTCCTTTGTCTTTGTCACCATCCCAAAGTGTTGATCTCCCGAGCAGAATTCGTGAGACTTCAGAATCTTGGAAATCCATCTCCTTTGCCCCATTGTGAACAAGTGGTGTTGAAAAATCATCGAAGTGATTTATGAATTCGTTGACACACACCTTAGCGTAGTATTTGGTCTTTTTTGGAGTGATGGATTCTAACATTTATGCAATCGCTTCCAATTTTATCACTATTGGCTTGATGACCCTATTTCAATTCTTCAGGGTATCATGTAGCCAGGTGGGAACCTCTCCAAGTACCTCATTGTACATGGTTCTCGTGTTCGTTGGGAATTGATCTTCATCACGCTAAAGGGGATCACCTTCGGGTGTTGCTGAAATTGGATCTTCTTGTTGTGAGAAAGATGTTGTCGCCATTTTCTCCATTTGTGATGATTCTTCAAATTTAGGCAGGGAAAGAACTGGATCATCAAATTTTGGTTGAGAAGTTGTGACTACTTCTACAAGTTGGGCTGGTATAATCTCTGATACTTCATTGGCAAGTTCCACCTCCAAAAATTGTGTAAGATTGCAACTGCTTGCGCTTGATACGATACTCTGAATTGTAGTGTCAAGTTGTCAATTAGACCTGGAGAACTAGGGCGATCATGCAAAGATGAATGATGACTGGACTGAGAAATCTCTAAGATGCGCTACTTTCCCTCCTCCACTTGGTATTATTTTCCAGACCTTTCAGATGATTTGGGGGCGACAGGAGGAGTCTTTTCTTTCCACTACCTACGATTATTTGTAGTTCATGTTGCAATTTACAAAATGAGTTGAGAAGATGATTGAGCAACTCGCTTGTTCCTCTTCTCATTGCGGATGGATGGTTGTTTCTCTTCACGCTTTCAGCTTTCCACAGCTCCGGAAGAAGAACATTTATAGAATCCGATTCAGATAGGGAAGCGAACGCCGGGTCGGTGCCTGTTAGTGAGGAAGTTGTTGACGGAGAACAATTTACGCGACAACTCCATGAGCACCCATTTGTCGTTGACGTATCTTAGGAGCTTGTATGGTGTTTCGTTGAATCCGATGATTTGTATGTAAGAGAAAGTCTGGTATTGAATGAACCAGGTTCCCATTTGTGCAATTTACTTTTTTTTCCACGTCCGAGAACCTTTCTTGCGGGGTGTTACTCAGCATCCAAATGATGAAGAACACAAATGCGTCGTTGACACGACAAAAATGACGCAGACTCGACTTGAACACTAGCTGGGCGTGGCCTGCTTCCCTTTTTTTAATTTAAAAACTTGTTCTATTTTCCCCACGCGTAGAAAGGAGATTTTAAATCTTGTTTTATTGAAAACTCCTCCTCCCTCTTTATTTAAAAACTTGTTCTTTCTTTCACCAGACAAATGCGTGATCTTCCACTTGGTGCGTGGGAAGTTGTGTTGGAAATTGTTGTTTTCTATTAGTATGATTCTGGAATGTTCTTTCCAATGCGTGGAATTCCTCCTGGGCTGGGTGCATGAACAAAAGTGTCCTTCTCCTTTCTTGGACGCGTGAGCTTCCTCTTTGGCTGCGTGGAACTACTCCTTTCTTAATCTTCATCCCAAGCATCTGCAGCTATTTCATCAATCATATGATCTTCAAATTCATCCTCCTCAACCGGTGTAGAAACCATAGACCAGAATGTAAAATTTGGTCTCACAAACCTGTCAGACTCTTTCAGCAAATATGGATCAAATGGAAAGAACATGTCAAGCCTCTCAACACCTCCAAATGCCTTAGATTCGTTTGTCTCCAACATGTTGTTTGCAGTTATGAACTGTGAAACATCAAATAAATGAACTGCTTTTACCTGTCGCAGACATTCCTCCACAACTGATGGCAAACAAACCTTCAATGGGTTCAGCTTGTGCTCAAGAATTTCTTTCAGTGGCAATGCTTCTATTAGCAATCTCTGTTTCGGGTCATCTATAAGCAACTTCAACTGGAAACAAAGAACATACATAATCGCCTGACATGCAGAATAAAAGACACCATGTAATCCGGGATTTATGGTCTTCTTCTAATTATTTTGCCGAGGTGTGTATTGCAAGCACCAATCTACCAACCTTTTTAATGATGCAGAAACCACAAATAAAGGTAGGTATTTAGCACGAGCTAAATAGCTCGCAAGGTAAGCTACAGTAGTCATTCTTGTATTTGGTGACCGAGATTTAGTGACAAAAATGTCACAGAGCATAGATGCAAAGGTTGCACCACACGATGCTGGAGCAAGAGAGCAGAGATAAAAGATAAGGAACTGAGTAAACTTCAACTTGTGGGCATTTAAAATTGTTGACTCGAATGAATGCACAAGTGTATCATAGACCTGTGGCAGATGACCCTCATGGGCACATATGTTTAGATGATTTAATGTCAACTCCATTAAGACATCCATCTTATCTGCAATCTCACCCAAACTCTGCTTACCACCAGAATATTTGGCAAATGGTGTCCTTGCCTCACTACCAGGTTTTCCTCGATCTTCTTCATTTTCTTTATTCTTTTGAAAACTGTTCCTTTCTTTCCTTTCCCTCAGTGTGTGGACAACTGTTTGGGCTGTGCGCCTCCTCTACAGGAAAATGTGTGGAGTTCTCCTTAATTCTTAAAAAAAAACTATTCTTCTTTGCTTCTCCCAATGCACAGGAATTTGATTTGTCCTCTTGAAACTGTTCTTTATCTAAAAACTTGTTCTACTCTCCAGCACGTGGGTCTTGAAAAGCTTCTTTCTTTTTTAATTAGAAACTTGCTCAGGTTTGTCTTATCTTTCCTCCTGGCGCGGCTTTTGCCCAATGCGTGGAAAACAAAAAAAAATTGTTCTTTTTTAAAGACTGTTTCTTGGCCAGTGCGTGGGATTTATTTGCTGGCACAGCCTGCACTTTCTTCTGTCTTCTCCTTCCTGCCTTTTCCTTCAACCAATGCGCATGTATTTGCCTTTAGTCTTTTTGTTGTGATTAATTTCTTTTGCTCACAATGGCGTGGGTTTCTCTTGCATAATGTCAAACAAAATATTATGTCTTTCTGAAGAAAAAGAAGCTTCTGACTTTTTCCACCGGGTTTGATGGAGGAAGTTACGAGGATTAATTCAACTTCCTCTCATCCCGGGTAGTGGCTTAAGTGCCAGGGGGAAATGGGAAAAGTAACGGGCAATTGCCAACGGGAATGGCAAAATGGGTTGGCAATTCCCGTCCAATTTTCCATGTGGGAAATTGGGGAATTTTATGCCCGTTTTCCAATCCATGATTTGGCAATTGGCAGAGGAAAACCCACGTGCGGGAAATTTGAAGGAAATTGCCAGGAAAGTGGAAATCCGGGTTTGGGATGCCAACCCGGCAGTTGGAAACAAAAGCTAACTTCCCCGGCACTAAAACTTGTCGGATGAACCTTAATTTATATTTATTTAATTAAATACTCCTTAAGTGATTTTTTTAAAATTAATTTAATCAAACAAGGAGCAATTAATTAATTAAATATTAATTAATTATTTTAATGTATTTTAATGCGTTTTATAGCATGGCGGGAAGAGTTCTTGCCCGAAAATCATGAAACGAAGACCGAAACGATCACAAAAATAAGACGATCGCAGGGAGTCCAATGAACCACGCAAAGTAATACTTTTCAAAATTTTCTAATTTTTAATTATTCAATTGTTTTTTTAACAATTTTGCATAGTCAAAATTGGCTGATAACATACAGATAATCCTCAATCTACATCTTCCATAATTGATAATTTCAGCCGTCAAATTTCTCTACCTTGTATATATTATCTTCTATCATTTCTGCAGCTCCCACTCAATCAGAAAACCCTCTATGAGTAAATATGTCAACACACAAAACCCTCAAACAAAGCTCTGATACCAGTTGTTGGGGTTAGCACACCGGTTGTACAGACAATATATTAGATCTAAGCATACATGCAAATAAAAGTGGATATTCTACCAGAAGAAATATACAAAACAAGAGACATAAATCAACACCAGATTTAATGTGGTTCACCTAGTGTGGGTTGTGTCCACCAAGAAACATGTCAATCTATTATCCAAAGCTTTGACAAGATATACAATGAACATTTACAATCTTCCACACCTCTCAGATGTTCAATATTTTCTTTCCATCAAGCTTTTGCTTCTTCACCAAGAATTCTCTCTCACATAATTATCTTGTAATTATGATCCATACACTTACTTCTAAAACCTATCTTTTATGCTTATATGGTTGTTTATAGACTTATGGCACTTAGCCATGCAATTACAATTAATAAATCTATTTTAATGCTAAAAATAGATATAATTCCTGAGATTTAATTAAAAATTTGTCGCACAGGTAACCGATGCCAGTTCTTCCTAACCATCGTCATTTCCACTTGCCCTTGACCGATGTCGTTTACTGTATTTTCTAGCAATTTCCAATTACATGCTAAAATGAAGTAATTAAGCTTCACAACTCAACAAGTTTTAAAAGGTGACCAAAAGGAGAAAAAGACCAAAAAGATTAAGAAGAATATAAATAATGGAAGGATCTCTCAGGAGGGATAGGAGTTCCTAGGCACTTATGTCCTAACTAGTCACTAATGTCCATGGTCATAAAAGATAAATCAGTTAAGTGTAAAAGACAGTAATCAAAAGGCCCAAAGGAGTTGTTAACCACTAGTTTTCTTGTTTATGAATCATGTTTTCATAAGTATCCTCTAGGACCTAGAAATGTACCCAAGTGCATAGATTTTGTGTCTACAAATGGAACTTGTACCTTTTGTGGAAAGTTTGGGCATAAAGAATTGGATTGTTATTCTAACTCAAATAATAATTCTCAAAGTAAGAAGAATAAGAACAAGAACCATGCAAATATTGTTGAGAAAACTATTTCTTTATGAAACTTTTAGCTAATGTTATTTATACATGTTCAATGTATTGGTGATTGCATGTTTCATGGAAGTATCAGTTTTCTTTTTCTTTTCATAATGTCCTATAAATTTGGCATGAATTTTTTAGGAATTTAAACCATTTTTTATATTGACTTATTAACTCTCCTTTAAAATACAAATCCTAAAATTACTTAGTCCTTCTTTGGAGAATTTGGAAACAAATGTCCAAGAGTATGTTCATCCTTCTTCAGCTTTGATGGATTTATATATTGAGGGGTAATCCTCTCCAATTGTGTCTTTGTCTATAATTCTGAAATGGGCTCAAATATGGTTCTATTACCCTTCATAATAATCTTAGGAAGATAAACCATTGGCAACCTTCTTATCAGGATTGACTAATTTTTTTTTGTTTTAAGAAGCTTGTCTTGTTAATTTGGTTTCAAAACTCTTTGCATCTTGGGTGTACTCCCAATTTGTCTCTCCAAAATAAATTTTATAATGTTTCATGAAGTCTTTTGCAACATACATGTGTATTCTCTTATAACTCTAGTTAAGAGTGTAGTACACTAACACTGCTTTCTTCTTTCAAGTTGAATATGATGTGTAAAATTTGAAAAATAGACATATTTCTTAGTATTGCATTATATATGATCTCTTAATTGCTTGTAGAAATAAGAATCTAAATCTTAAAAACAAAAGGAGATTAAGACAATGTTTTAAATATACTTATTTAAGTTTGGTAAATAATTCTCTTAAGCATGGTTATATGTCAAAATCACAAAATATGTTATTGAATCGCTTTTTTTGTATGCTACTGACTTACTTCAAAGAGATACCATCATTGATTATAAACTTACGTGTGATAAATTTATTTAACTATCACTAACATTCTATACATTAGGACTTGTTTATAATTATTCACCTAGGATCCCCATGACAAAACTTTGAAAAGTGGTAAAAAAGGATATTTGAGGTAAAATCAACTATGTTATTAATTATTTTTTAATAGAATATTTTTTTATTTTTTACCATGTTACTTATCTACTTCTGGATGTTCTTGTTTCAATTTGAATACAGATGCAATCACTTATAGTGGAAAGGAGAAATCACTATGAAGTATTATGGAAGAAGCAAAGGAATCTATGTAGCTTAAAAATATTGGTGATGTACTTCATATGGGAGTCAAAGGAAGCATTCTACTTCTAATTGGAATTCGATATTGTATTTATCTTATAAACAATACAGATCATCATTAAAGAATGGAGCATATCAAGTATGCAGCTCTTATGGTGAATATGTTCTCCACCTATGAATCTAAAGATCATGTGGAAGGCCTTTGATCTTTACCTCTGAATCTAATAATCATGTGGTATAATTTGGATAAATGATCATGTGGATGACTTTGATCTCCACTTCTAAATCAAATGAGCAAGGCTCAGTGATCATGTGGATGACATTGATCTCTACCTCTGAATCAGTTGATCATATGTTGTTTGACTCACATGATCTTGTGGATGAATTTGATCTCCACCTCTGAATCATATGGGAAAGAATTAAATGATCATGTGAATGATTTCTTCACCTCTGAATTAAATGAGTTTTATCCTTTCAGAGTTTCCCTTAAAGGGGAAATAAAGAGGAATGCACATTTTTTACACGGTTATTGCAATGCCACCTATTTTTTCAATGTTAACCCTTATCGAGCTGATTGATTCAATTGAAATCTACCAATACTATTTCCATTTTGTTTGAGTAAAATATTGTTTTATGTAAGTTTACTTGTAAAACCCAATGAAGCATTAGATATGAGAGTTTGTTAACTCCATAATATTATGTAAGAATTCATAGGTAATCACTCTATCTTGAGAAATTTTTGAAATTTTTATCATCCCTAGTGTACCACAGTTTTTACAAAATACGCATAATGCTTTCTTTTTACCACAGCTTCTTAAAGTCCACAAAACACTAAAGCAGTGCTCCATAGCTTTTCTAAAACCTATAGGTTACTTCTTTACTTCGCAGCTTGTGCAAGTATGGGGAACACTGCATAATGCATTACGGAGCTATAAAACTTCTGGAATACTATAGTAGTAAACTACGGAGTTGTAAAACCCATGAAACACTACACTAGTGTACTGCAGAGTTGGAAAACCCATGGAGCACTGCAGTAGTTTATTATAGAGTTATAAAACTTGTAGAACACTATAGTAGTGTACCATGGAGTTGTAAAACCCGCAGAACATTGCAGTAGTGTACCATGACTGTTTAAAATCCACATAACAGAGGATTTTTGCATGCTAGCCTAAATTACTTATATGTTTTATGGATTGTTATTCCTTTTGTACAAAAAGGTGAATTGGTATGTGTTATTTGGAAAAAGAATTATAATTCTACATGTTAGCCTAAATTTTCATGATTTATGGATTGTAATTCCCTTTGTATAAAAAGATAAATTTTCATGTTTCCCTACTTAACATTAAGGGGGAGTGTTGGTTTTTTAATATTAAGTGGGAAACTACTTTAGTAAAAACTCGTCAAGGAATAAAATGGTCATGACATTTAAATATAACTTATATTTTAAATATAAGTGCATGGTGAATTCCCACAGGGGTTGGCATGTGATTTGAAATAAAAATATAATAGTGACCCTACTTTGGACCACCCACCTTGATATAAATCAAGGTGATTTCTTTGAGATTGGTTTGTTTGATGAAAAAGTGAAAGTGCGTGTGAGTTGATTGAGAGCTAATTTGGCATAATATATGAGGTGAATGGATGGAGATCTATGAGAAAGTGTTTATGATAGTTTGTAATTCCCCAATGAATGTGTAACTGATATGCATGCATGGAAATAGTGGGAGTGTTGGGTGGAACATATTTTTCTCAATAAAGATAAGATATTTTAAGTGGGTTTATTTACCTTATGGTTATCCAACTTATTGACGTCTTGTGTTCATTTCATTTCATGTTCATGCACTTCGTATAATCTCTAATGCATTATGTAATTTGATCTATCTCATTTTTTTTTTCAAACATAAACTATAATCCTTGGCAAGTTTATTTTGATGGATCTATATATCCATTGTATAATATATCCTCTCATTTTTTCTGACATGTCAAAAATTCATGGGAATTATGTAAAATATAAATTATGTTGCACTTAATACACATGAGAGACAATGTTTCTAGCTTCATTTTTAATATGTCAAATAATAATAGTGTATCTTTCAAGTTTAATGTGGCCAATAGTATTGTTTGGCTATGATATTTGGTGACCTAGAATTCATAGTACTTGGTGGCATCAAGTTGATATAGCTATTATTTTCATATTATCTAAAAACTTGCTGAAAAAATCATAAAGTTTGATATGAAATTACTTTTTATAAATTTTGCATACATCACCTTCATATTTCAATTGTTTTACATGTAATGATGATTCTTCACATATTAATATGTATGGTATATACAACAATTGGGAATAATATAGATGATTTCAAATCTCTCCAATCATATATGAAGTTATGTGATGAGAGATCAAGGACACTTTTTATGCTCAATGCACATATTTCCTAAAAGGAATTGGTATCATTCTCAATTTTATTTCGCTTAATACATCTTTCATCAATGATCCCTATATGTTAAAAAGGGATATCAATAAAGGATTTAGGATGAGATCGAAAAATCCTACATAAAATCATTGGAACTATTGTCAACAATAATGCATCACTACTTGGAGCACTATATTCAAATAGAAAATGGGCATAACTCTAAATTACAAGAATCTCTTTTATGGTTTGATATTTCCTTTAAGTAAATTACGGGTATGCTCTCATTAAATTTGCTTGGGGTGGGAGAAATTTCTTCTATAATAATAGTAAATATGTTAAAAAATTAATAATGAGAAAGAATCATGGGAATATTTTTTATTGAAATTTCCAATGCATTATGATAATTGTTGTATATTTTGATGCCTCTTTATATGAAATCAAGACTTAAATGTGTTTATCTATATTCATCATAGAGATGATCCGATAGGGAGATTGTCTCCTTGATATTTATCTCGAAAACTCTATGTTTTATGGTTCAACTTCACACTCATTTATTCAAACTTAACACCATATTATTAGGATAAATAAATAAATAAATAAAATAGCTCTTTTTAAAAAAAAACATCTCATTTTATTTTGCAATATTTTATTTGAAATGTACTTTTCTTGGAATCTTATTAACCTATTATGGTTATTATTGGATATAATCTAGTTGGGTTGGATGCATACATTTCTTATTATATTCTCTTTTTATAACCATGTACTTTGTTTTTATACCATTCTCATTACCTTAATTTTCAAGTATGGAAATTTTCCAAGCACTTGAGGAACATGCCAGTCTTGTTTTATAAGTAATTTTTTTATCCTAATATTAAGAGGGGGGTCTTTATTTACATATGTTAGTTTCGTATGCCTTGTGAATTAAATGGTGGATTGGTTGTCTCAGTCCAACCAATTTATATTTGGGGTACCCAAGCAGACACTTGATTAAAATATGATGTATAACTAATTGTAGATGGCCCACGCACTCACAACTATTCATACAACATGTTATAAATCATATCTATAGTTTGATGGTTTGTGGTATTTTTTTACATATTTTAGTTGTGCTTTATAATTTAAAAAACATATAGTAGATTTGATAATTTGGATTTTTAATCAGTTGTATATTTTCTTTATATTCAAATATAATATTTTAGAATGACTTTTAAGAATGTATAATATACATTAAAAAAATAAAATGATTATTTAAGCTATTAATTTAGTAATTAATTATTTTTAGTCAAATATAATATTTTAAAATGTTTTAATATCATAGTAAGTATATATTTTAGAATGACACACGGGAATTATACTCTACATGGAGTAATATAAGATATTTTTGTTGCACCCACAATGGAAGCATAGGTTGATTTGAGTTACATATTGAAAATTAGATGCATACTATTGCATGATGATATTATTCCTCTTTCCCAATAGATGGTGACTTGATTTTCGGTTAATATCCTTTTATATAATTATAATTTTTCTCCTCCTTTTTTATTTGGTACCTCTATACCCTTTATATTATACTCGTTGAGGAAGTTTACCACTTTTGTTCTTAATTTTATATTTTTGTGGTCTAGGGTTTATTTATCACTAGAAAAAACAAATAACTAATTTTTTCTTACCCGTAAAAGTAATAACTTATTATTTTTAAAATTAAATTTTAAAACATCTTATTCTATGTAAGCTTTAAAATGAAGGAATTTTTAATTTACTTCAAGGTTAGATGGGCTCAAATGAGAAAGTTCCTAACCTTGTAACCTAGCTATTGTGGACAGCAATTAAAATTTATGTGATCACAATTTAAATAATTTTAAGAAAAGGAAGACATGAAAGGTTTATGAACACTCAACTTTCTACTAAAGCATGTGAGAAAAATGAGCTCACATATTTAGAATCAATATAGTGCTAGAAAAGGAGACTAAGATAGTATTTCAACTAAATTACTCACAAAAATGACAAATACAATTTTTATACAAATGACTCCTGCTCAAAATGCAAACACACTGACTTGTATAGTGATATTGAGATTGTGACCTTTTGAATAGTGTGACGTTACCTTGAAGATCCTTTGGTGGCATTAATATTTGTAATTTAAGATCAAAACATCAAAAGTGAAAGAAAATAATTTTTCATTGCACCGGATTGCTCTTAAATATAGGATGTTCCTACATAAATATAGCTTCATTCTTTAAAATAAATTTCTCTTGCATGTGAGGTACTCAATCAAAACATTCTCATTACATGTTGCAATATTCTCATTTCATCCATTTCTAAATTAATTTACACTAAAAAATTATAATTAATTCAACCTAAATGTTTTGATTCTTTTAAATTTATTACTTTTGGATTGGACTTCCTACTTCTACAAGGAAAATAAGTTTTCCCTCAACACTACCCTTTACTTTATCTACCATGGTATTCAATTATTTTCCATTTATCATGATAAATAGTGTGGGGATGTTATAATCCTTATTAGTAACAATTTGGCTCCTTATGTTAAAGAATATGGGTTTTTTCCTTGTGTGGGTTTCATTGGTTATAGTTGGCCAAGAATTTGGCATTTGTTCTCTTTATGCCCCCAATGAATATGTAGAAGTGTTTTACCTTTGGAAGTGGCTTCCCAATCACATGAGGTTAACTTCAATATGGTTGAGGACAAATGAGACAAGTTTGGGTGCTACCCAGTGGAGTGGAAAGGAAAAGAGCAATTTTGGTGGATGAAATTTAAGAGATTTATAAGGATAGTTAATTCCTTGTTTAAGGGAAAGGAAAATAAAGGTATATGATATATTTTTTAATAATAAGGTTATCAAGAAAAGGATATATATTCTAGGATTTTTCCACCTCTAGATATTTGACCATCATGACCCTATTGATATGAAATTTTATAGTCCTTTATGTGAACACTAAGGATTTAAAGAGTCCTTATAAATTAAATGGGTCCCACCTCAATGATGATTAATTCCTACAAGCATGAAGAACCTCATAAAAGAATGCTAAGAATATATATATTTCCTCTTCCAATATTATTGTACATAATAAATTGATGTGGTACATATTTATAATTCTTATCCCCATATTTGATACCCATGATTCTTAACCTGAACTGGGTACCCTAGCCAATGTATGATTGGTGGACTCTATGTTGATTCTTAATAGGCATAATCTCTTTAAGAAGTTTTGAGTCATTAGGTGAGGATTGAAATTTGTATATAAATTATCTCATGTTATATCTGCATTTATTTGTTTCTTATTTACCTTTATTTTATATTTCTAAATACCCTCATAAAAATTTGACATACAATATTTCTCAATCCCAAGCCAAGACATATACTCTTCTTTGTAACTTTTTGAAACCAAATCTATTTCCTTAATTGTGGAAGATGGGGAGCTATTATATGAACAATTGAAATGGATCAAAGGTCTACCCTTGTTGGAAGTGACTCCTAAGATACTATATGATATATTGGTATACACCCTAAGTGTACTACATTAATTAAACAAGTGAAAAATTTATGACCCCCTTAGAGTGTGGATAAATAGGTTTAGTGGCATTTGGTCCTTTTGTGTGGAACCGAAACAAAATCAAAAGATGGCTCTTTGTTCATAACAATTTAGTTGTTGGTAAAAATTTGCACAAAATAAACATTGGAAGTTGGTATTGTACTTTATGTGGGTTTGATGTGTCTATTAAGCATGTTATTTTTGAATTTCATTATACTACTTTTTTTTAGATTTCGGTTTACATTCTTAGAACATATTTTACACGTAAAAACATTGTGTCAAAAGATATTATCTTCAGCATTATCCATAATAATGTTTGTTTTCCTTTTATTTTTTCAAATTTGTGGTATTTTATAATCACTAAAACTTTATGGTTTATATGGAAATAAAGTAATAATGATGTTTTTCAATGTGATAGGAGAGATATTTCTGAATTCAATAGTGAATTCATAAATCATGTTCTTTTCTTGCAAGTCAACATACAAATGAAATTTCTTAGAGGGGATCTTTGAAAAATGATATAGTTTGGGTTGTTAAGATTGGTCATGAGTTTCTCAAAGACAATATAAAGTTTCCTATATTGATAATAAATCCTACAAGGGATGGAAAGAATAACTATGAACCTAAATTGTAGGCCTTTATTTTACATAGGATTGTAAGAGATAAGCTCACTTCCTAAAATTTGAACCTGGAAAAGTAAGGGAGAAGGAGAATTTCGGGAGTTCTGCAGTGGATAGAGGTGAGAACATAGATATTGATGTTGTTGATTACTCTAGAGATAAATAAACTATGTTGAAGTTTAAGCATCATGCTATGGTAGAAAAGGAAAGTGATTAATCTATGTCCAATGCAACACATATTCTATTCAGTGTGTGTTATTATGAGGGGGTTAGTGTGTGCAAGGCTCGTGGTGTTAAGGAGGTTGATTTCAAATATTATCTAAGTGATTGAAGTGAGGAAAATAAGTTTTATGAGATTTTAAATAGGAACATCAAGGAAATAATCCATAAAATACATGAGCATGGGATCATTATTGATACACCACTCAAGACCATTGGGTATGAGGAATCCACTAGAAATGTACTAGTGCAGGGTTTGTAATGGTTTCTAATTAAAAGCCTAATATTAGTAAGGATTACATAAATGCCCCTCAATTGTTGTTTTCTAGTTTATTTTCTATCTAGTTGGTATTGTGTCTTCGATCGAATTATGCAACTTTTGTGTTTAAATGTTGTGATTTTCCCTTTAATGGGGTCTCTTTGTATTGTTTTCTTGGTGGCTCTAGTTGGGGTATTTTTTTAGAGGTTGTTTGGATGTGCATGTTGATATAGGATATTACTCTCTTTTTTGGATGTTGATCTCTTTGTCATATATTTTTGTATACTGTCTCAAATATTCTTAAAATAAATTGATTTAATTTTTTAGGTTGATATAATTAAAATAATTTCATTTCACTTGTTTATAAAATAGGATTTCTTTATAATAATATTATTAATAATAAAATGGTATTTATGTTTCAAATGAAGGATCTATGATGCAAATACCTAAAATTGGGATATATAAATATTCATTATTTTTTTAATGTTTTCCTTACCTACTAGGAAATCATGGTATGTTATACTTTATTCTTCTATGCATCTTTTTTAAAATGTGTAGTTTTTATTGCTTGTAGACTAGTAAACATACAACCCATTATGGATGTAATTTTTAATAGATCTAGATATTTCATTAGGTATTATTTGAATCAAGATGCTTTTCCTAGTCATTTATAAGCCTTCACAAAAATGTTATTTCACAAAAAAAAATATAAAAAGAAAAAAAACTAGGATATTACTTAAAATGTAAATTGACTGACAAATAAATTGTTAAACTATCATGAATTTTTGATTTGACAAGCAAGGGTGACTATCATTTCCAAATTTAGGAGTAACAATGAGTTCATTGTTTATTTTGGTAATTTTGACACAAGAAAAGTGCCTTTTCACTAAACAAGTAATATCTTGACATGTTATTTAGGGATTAAATTTGATAGATTGATATAATAAAAATGAATACAAAAGGAAATTTACCATGAAACATAAAATGTACTCAAAGATTATAGTATTAAAGGGAAAAATAATATTTTTTATTGAAAATATGTTATCTATTTATATTGCAAATGATAAGGTCGATCATAAAAAACAATGTGAATAAATGCATCACACCCCAAAAATATAAACATCAAATCAACCTCTAGGGATGAGAACTAACAATGTAATTTTATTTAAAACAAATTTTGGAAGAGAATTTACATTTTTTCAAACAAAAGGAAAATTTTAAATACGTAGCTATAAGTTTTACTTGACTGACAGCTTCAACATCAAATTTAGCCCAAAATTCTTATCAATAAATAAGCTAAGGGAGAGATGACAGTGACTCTACAAAATAATATAAGGGATGAATATAGCCAAGTAAGCACCACATAATCATTAAAAATAGTAACCCTTGATTATGATCTCCAATCAACTTATTGCATTTTGAGCATTTAAATTATGTGGAAGGAAATTTTTAAGGTATTTAAATATGGTGGTTTTAAATACAAATAAATTTAAGATGGAATTGTAGACACTTAAATTCGTTATCTCTACGCTTGTCTACCCGCTTGTGCATATTTTGTTATGGTCATATCTAGGTCCCCCTTTACTTAATTCCATCCCCGTCAATATTTAATAAAATGCCCTCTTATTATCCAATTCTTATTAATCTTTATTAATTCACATTAATTAATTAACTCACATTAATTAATTAATTAATCAATATCCATATTCCTTACTTGCCCTAATCAACTTGTAATTTAGGACATTTTTATCCTAAATATAAACCTGTATGCATTTTCTACCCATCCTTATCTTCTAACTACCCATTGTTCATCCCCAAGCAACCTAATCCCTAAGCTTTAAAGAATATTTTTCACTCCTTGAAAACATGAAATCCTGACTCAAAGCACAAAAATCCACCCCATTGGGGAAAGTTTCCCTGTAGTCGTCATCGACTCAGCCCAATCATCTTCGAACCTATAAAACTAAGTTAAATATTTCCATAATCAAAGGAGAAATCGTCAGATGCATGCAAATTTTGGAGCTCTCTAGTGACTTCTGAATTGACTCTCATGCTTGAGCATTCCTGCAACATTTACAGACCTCCGGGAACTCCTTGGAACATGCTTACATTACTCATGATCATCCTTCATAAGATTTATCACTATCTCTGTGTTTCTTTATTCAGCCTTTATTATATTATCTTTGTATTATTTTTGTTTTTCTTTTGTCTAACCTTTTACAGGTTGAGATCATCCTTAGTAACACTCAGAGCTTTGTAATCAACCTTCTTTTCCATCTCCTTTACTTGCAGGTCATCCATTTCATCCTTTTGACCTCATCTTTATTGATGTAGTGCACTACACCCTTTACCTACATTTAACATGTTAACAACCATCTATACATTCAAGGATTCTAATACCTTTTTATGAAAATCTTGATTTCTAGATTTTAGATGAACTCAAATTACAAAATTTGATATTCAAGACAATATAACATTCAATTTATACCATATTATGCTCCATCATATTATCATCATGTTCATACATGTCTTAAGTTCATATAATCTTTGAAAGCTCCCTCAAATATTGGTCCTCTTCTTCCATAATGATCTTTATTTCTCTTATACTAGCTTCTACTTAAAATGGCTTGTGTCATCCTTCTTCTTGGTCTAATTGAGTTCTAATATCTTTTCAACCTCTCAATCACTGAAACACCTTTAAATGAGTATTTAATCAGGTGTATAATTCAATAAAGTAATCTTAAGAGAACTCCCTTACTCAACTCTTCCCTTTGTCCATCAACTAACTACTACAAGCTATCTTCATCTTTGACATGCTTGGAATTTCTTGTCTTTATCTCTCTTTCCAAGGTTATTTAGTCCTTTTTCCTTATAGACACTTCAAACTTGGTCATTTCTGCACAAGGAATGTAATCAATAACTAAGAACCTTACTTCATCCTCCAATGTACAAGACTATCCCATATGCCTCTCAGTTCAAGTTATTTTCTCTAATAATACAAATCAACTTCTACTATATCCCACAAATCTCTGACACTTTTAGTATTTGTATTCTAACCCCCTAGAAATTATTTCAAAGTTCCAAGACACAACTCTTCACACAACTCCTTGTAGCTCTTTCTTAGTATTTTGACCTCTAAACCCTTATTAGACCTTCTTTCCAACTCTGTCATGAAAATATTTTTTTGAGGGGGGATTTAGGATGTAATATGTATGTTTTTGGGATTATATTATTCCACTTGTATTACCCTTAAAGTCTCAGGGATCAACTCTAAGTCTAGATAGTACTTGCTTTGTAAAAGTGCCTTCCAAATCAGGCTTCTAACTGTGTGCATAATCCAACTAGGGACTGTCAAGAAAAATCTCAACCTCTAACTAGTAGAACTCTGAAAATAATTTTGAATTTCTTCAAGGATCATGAAAGGATCTCTACCTCCAAGTTTCATGCAAAAATTCTTCCATTCAAGGCCTCATTCTTCATGCCCTAGCACTGTTACATTGAAAATCGTCCTTAAAGCCTGAGAGGACAAAAATATCAATAAGTTTTGTTGTATTATATTTCAATCCACTAGGTTGGGTCTGTAGAGTCTTAAGGAACTTACCTTCATGATGGATTTACCAGAGGTGGTAGTATAACATAAAAATTTGTCTTTTCTTCAACTTTTCTACTACCCTTGAGTGCGTCATTCACAGTCACTATACAATTCTTTCTCATTCCAACAATTATACCACACTAGTGTTTCTCCTGAGGGTTATAAGTTATAAATTCAATAATTATATGCCTTCCAAAGTATATCAAGGCTATATCAACCTCAACACATTACCACAAATCACTATATCTCTTCAAAATGAGACAATCACACTTTTGACTAAGGATTGAGTTACCCTTTCACAGTGCACTTTATCACTTTCACTATCCTTTAAAGATACTTAACACCTTACACATATCCATTTTGATCAATCATCATTCCCATTGGTCTCCAAGGATAAAGTTAGAAAGGAATGTAATAAGAAATTTCTATCTAATCTCACAATTTCTATGTATGCACAATCCATATCTTGAATTTGCACCTTTTACCTCACAACTTGGCACCCATTTTTAATTCCACTATCACTTTTCATTTAGAATCTCTTCTCCAAATACTTGCAAACCAAATGTGATCTAAAGAAGGAATTTATTTCTTCTAGATAACCAACAATGGCATTGCAAACTCTCAACAAATACCAGTACTGTGCAAAACAGATAAGACTGTGTTTAATATCCTCATCTCCTCAAAAATATTTTTCAAGAAACCCTACTATACAAGAATCCTCATAACACCTAACTCATACCTTTTCATCAATAATGATTGAGATTTTATACATGAATGTTGTCAACATATCCTTTTATGCTGAATCCAACCCTTAGTTTTGTAGCATAGCCTAGTAACATTGAATTAGCTTTAGTACTAAATCTTCATCTTGTCACCTATTTCAAAGTACATATACCACTTATAAGTTCCATTAAAGGATTAGTAAACCTTCTCAAGATATGACAAACCCCACTAGCCATGAATCACCTCACCAAGCTTTCAACTTCCCTGAAAACTACAAAAATATTGTATGAATGCACTGTATTGAAGAATCCTTCACTGAAAACTACATTAAAAGCTCTAAAATCATTCTCATTCTTAAATAATCATTATTTCCACATCATACATTAAGAATCTAATGCAAATCACAAGGATATTATTCAACAACAATCAAGAAAGACACAAGTTGGAAAGTGAATATGAAATAAATCTGATTTTATTCATCTTCAACCCAATTACAGACTTCTTGAGCCATCTCAGGCTCTTCCTCACGTTCTCCCTCACTCAAATATTCATCATACCAACCATAACCACTTCCTCTATTCAAAATTCACTCTTATTCATGCTTAACACAAGGTGGTTAGAATTGATTCTCTTAACTCGTTAGAGTTAGAGATTGAGTTTTCACAATGGACTCTATCTAAGAGAGGGTTAATACTCTATTTACATCTTGTATATTATTGAATGACCTCTTACAACCCTTAATGACATCATTTTTCACATTACAACTATCAAGCAACACCTTTCACATTCAAATTTTCAAATTGTCTCTTTTGGAGGGAAACTTAAAATTTATTATCTAACATACTATGATGATCTTAAAATAACATGGAGGAGATAAGAACACTTATTTAGACCACTATAATCTCATTCAACCCATAACTTGGCACAAAATTCAAAATGTAATCCTTAACGGTGATGCTCCTTCATCATACTCCCTTAGTAGGAAAAATTTAAACCCCCATGGTGGTCTAAGTCTTCTTTCTCTTATTCCAATATGTCTCTTGCTTGATATACTATCCATCCTTTCTTTGTTTACCTTCTTCTTCAACTTCTTTATTCTTGTATTTTCTATACTTGCCTCTTCTTTCTTTGAAATTGCTTTTTATGTCTTCAACTTGCTTCAATTCATCCTCATTGTCTTCATTTCTTTATTCTTCTTGAGTCAGTTGTACTTTTCCTTCATTTTTTTGTCTTTTTCCACCTTATTTGATCATTATTTGACTTTATTTTACAAACAAAACTAAGAGCAACATTAGTTGTAAAAGGATGAGACAAACTTGTCTCATTTTGTCATTCTTTCTTATTTTCCTTGAACTCTTCATCCCATTTATGATCATCTTCTTTCATCCATATTATTCTTAACTTATTCTCTTGATATTTCTCTTGTTTTGTTTGATCTTGAACTTGTAGTGTTCCTTCATATTCATTAGGATCCTATTATCCAAGTTTACCACCATTTTTCCTTACATTTCTTCTTCATATTCTCGCTTGCTGTTATACTCCATTGAAAAATTTAAGCTTATACCTGTCATGAATAGATCCTCAAGCCTTTTTATTTCCTCATACAACAATTATTCATTCTCCTCTTCACTTGATTCATCAAATTTAGGAATCATTTGATCTTCTTCTTCTTTGAAATCACATGCTAGTTTACAAAAAAAAACTTTCACTTCCTTTAACTTTACTTCATCTTCATTTTTCTTCATTTTTCTATTTTCTTATTCATGAATTTCATTCACATGGTCTTCCTCATGCATGTTATCAGTCATAAACAACTCATTTTCATCTTCAAATGTCTCATTCTTTACTTGCTTAACTAAAACATTAAAATCATCATACTTACCTTGCTTTTCATTCAATTGCTCCTCTTTCCAAGCTCCTACGAGGCTTATTTGTTATTATTTTATTTATTTGACTATCCATATTTTATTTCTTGTATCTTTATGCAGATATACCCCTATATTTTCAGTCATTTCTCTTGGTTCATAGGCTGACTTGTACCTAGAATACCTTTCTTCACTCTTTATTTCTTGGTCATCTTCACTATGTGCTTGTTTCAAACTTAAATCTAATCTTTTTCTATCATTTTCTTCTTGTTTTTCATTACTTACCATATCCCAATTATATTATTTCTTGCATTTTTGTTCCTTGTTCACACACAACTATCTTTTTAATCTATTTAGACATAATATACCCATGGTTAAATTCAAATTTTGAAGAACCAACTGTTAACATTTTGCCCCCAGGGAAAAAATGGACACTAGGAAATGACAAAGCCCTATTGTGAACTGGAGAGTTATAGGTGCAATTCATGGCTTAGAAGCATCCACGATGAATTTAGGAAGGATTGGAACCATTCAGGATAATATTTCCTTTTCTGGGATTTGGGGAAACCCATGAGTTCAATTAATGCAAAGTCAACCCCGGGGGTCCGCCATCATGAAATATTGCCCAAAAATAGTTGTAAATGCGAAAATTTGGTTCATTGCATTCTGCTACATTTCCATGCCCTCTTGATGCTAAAAAATCTAAGAAAATAAATTAAAATGTTAAAGAATGCAATAAATTGCATGAAAGGGGGTCTAGAAGGCGACCGAGCTGGAATTTGCTCACCAAGCAACTCGGCAAGCTCAAAATAATGTATGGCAGTTGATGATCCTAGGACCTCAATCGTAACTCGATTGGATAGCAAGCTCATTGGCAAGTTGATTCAGTTTTGGAGTGGGATCGGTGTGGAGGCTAACTCGCTAAGCGAGCTAGTTGTGTGCATGATCAACATGGATGGATGTTTTCTCAGTGAGGGAGAAGCTGAGTCAACTCAGCATATGTGCATTGGGGTTTTTTGATGGGGGGAGGTTCATCAAGAGGCCAAGTCATGTAATTTCCTTATGGGGTGAAGGAACTGAGCTAGATTTGAGATCCTTGAGCTCGGTCAAATAGTGCATCGGTGGGCGATGGAGAAGGTCTAACTTGGTCAAGCTCATGTTGAGACATCGCAAGGAAGATTAGGGGATTCAGATCATGTGGGAGTTTAACACAAAGCTCAATCATGGATTTTAGGTCACCTCACCTTGGCGAGATGGTGGTAGGTGGAGTTGGCAAGGAAAAACATAGGCCAAGCTAAGAGAAACATCGGCGAGATGCAGTGAAGCGTTAACAAGCTCAAGGGTCAACTTCAAGGAAAATGACTTTGGGATTTCGAAGAAAACCTGGGGCAAGTTGGATGAATAGTACCAACTCAATGGGGGGAAAATCTCGAATCTAAAAATCTAAAAAATTGTGTAAAGTCAATAGTTACATCTGTCTCAATGAAGGGCGATGCAATTCAAATTTTCAGAGAAAATCATTTTGGAGCTCTATTCAGTGGGTTACACAGTGTCAAGGGGAAGAAAGGCCCAAATCCTGAAAATTCAAAATTTGGAATTTTGGGTTTTTAGGATTCATATTTTTAGAGGGTCGAGTTGAGTGAACAATGCCAACGTGCGAGGGCACAAGAATTCCAAAACTCATAAGGGGAAAAAAACCCAAAATTGTTGTGGGGAGCTCGATAGACATGCCGAGTTAGGTGGAACATTGGCGCGAGGGTGTTTGAGAAGGTGGCACGTCAATGCAGAGTAGGTTGGTTGGTGATGAGATGACTTCAAGGGGCTCACCGACTGGGAAAATGAAAATTGAGAGTAATGGGGATCTCACCTAATGAGCTTGGTGCAACGTGCTCAGCGATAGTTGATTTCAAGGGGGGTGAATCTCAAAGCGGTAGATGGGATGAAATGAATAGGTCGACAGTAAAGAAAGTTAGCTTGGTGTCTAACATGAAAAAAATAAGAATTGGTAGGTAAAATCCACCATGAAATACAGAGGATATCTCTCCCCCTTAACTCATTGAGAAGTTTGGAAAGTTTCTTAGTGAGCCAACCATCCAATGCAATGCACAGGCCTAGATAACCAAAATACACCTCCACCAAAATGGGCATAAATTTTTCCTTGTTAGATCTTGATAAAATCATAGTAATTGGAAAGGTGGGAAGAAGATATACATATTGGGAGCATTAAAATTGAATTTAGGAGGTTGTGACACTCTGAAAATTAGAAAACACTCTATTCAATAAATAGTGACAAGGTAGGTGAAGGAGTCATTAATGGATTATAGGCACCTATTTTCTCAACATGGGGGCCAAGTACTAGAGACATGGGAAACACAGAGGGATAATGCAAGGAGAGATGGTTACTCACAATTCATATAAACCCAAAAATTCTCTCTCATGCTAAAAATTTCTTCTATAAATTGTAAGGAAGGGCTCATTTCAAAAGGTTGGACACTTTGCATTTGCCCTCCCTTCTTTCTTGTCTGTAAGAAATTTGTGGAGTTTCATACCCCTCTATTTGAAAATTTTAATGCAATATTTGTACCTTTTTCCCCTCAACGTAATGAATTGTATTGATTTTATGGAGCAATAAAAAAATAGATATGTGGATGTTTGTATCCCTCCTTTGTGTTTTATTGCATCTTCTGGTCTTTTCATTGGATATAAGTTTATTGTACACTATCATACTTAAATTATAGGGTTTAAAATAGGGTTGTGTTTATTGTAAAATGGGTTTGTATTAGCTGTTTTGAATTGTGGTGTTTGAACACCCTCCTCAATTTTTCTTGTCTCCATTCCCATGCAATACAGATTTGTTCAACATTCCTTCTTGGTGCATCACCTTCCCTTAGAATAAACTTCAGTTTTATGCAATCCTTTTATCCTTGTCCCCTTGAAAACCATTAGAGTAGGGTTATATTATCCACTATCTACACTTTGGAGTAGTTTGGAACTAGGTTAGAAATAGGAATTTGGCCTTCTCTGGAGAGCTATCCCATTTGAAAAGTCCCACACTTTGGGATAGCTCCATGTTTGACAAATTATGTTGACTGCCCAGTTATTCACTTACAAGAATTTAGGGGTGTTGTGATTTTAACACAACATTTTTGGCATGCCTAGTGGGATAGAAGTTATCTTCATCACTTTGGAGGCATTTGCAAGGAATTCGGACTTCAAAGTTTACATATTTCGGGTTTCATATTTTTCATTGCAGGGTTAGAGTTCCGAAATCAATTTTTGGAGGATTTTCATGAGAAAAAAAATCCCAAATTTAACCAAAGGATATATAGGAGGTTGAAGATCAAAAGGGTATTCTTAGAAATCCAAAATTTTGAATTTCAGAATTTTGAGATTTTTTGCATTTTAGAATTACATGATTCAGAATTTCAGACTTTTTTGGGGTTTTCAGAATTTTAGGATTTTTTCAGTTCTAACTTTTGGAAATTTTGAGATTTCAGACTTTCAGGTTTTTGGATTTCAGAAATTCAAAGTTTCAACTATGCACTATTTTTAGATTTGGTATTTTTCTCACTTTGGGATTTTGGGGATATCTCTGCATTTCGGAATTTTGGAGACTACCAGTTGTAAGACAAGGTTTGTTTTCCAATAATCAACATTCAAGACCTTCAAATTTATTTTCTTCATTTTATCAAGATTGGGTGTGTGTCTTGGTAAGACCCTAGCCTTTCAAGGCTCATTTCCAACACATCTGGCGACTCCCAGGGTTAGAACTTAGTGGTGTAGTAGCACAGGTTACTCAAGTTCATGAGAAGAATTTGAACCAGATTTGAGACAAGAGAAGAAGGAATATTTTTGTACTTGTAGTTATCTCCAGGAAGAGGAAGGAGAGGAAGAAGACCATAGAGGTCTCCATCTCCACTAAACAAAACCTTTTCTACACCTCTACTTGGTAGACCTTTCCTTCAATCAACTAGGGTTCTTAGGCCAATCAAGATGGCACATCAACAACCACCACAAGGACCACTAAATCACTTTTTCAACTTCACGGGAAGTAGCCCACTTTCCCTCAATTCAAAAAATATGATTCTAGTTACAACATTAAAAATATCCCTTACTTCACTAGATAAAACCATACAACTCCCATCGACCATATTCAAGACATTGCAGATGTATGTTTCATACATGAGATCAACGAGATGGATTTTGTAGTCAAAAAATTATCTTCCTCTTTCAAGGTTAAATATTTTTAGTGGTTTAGGATCTTAATGGAAGGGTCTATTACAAATTGGAATCAATTGTGTACAACTCTCTGAAATTAGTTCGGAGAAAGGGCGAACAATATGTTTTTATTGGAACAATTGACCACAATCAAAAGGGCTCCAAATGAACAAATGGAATATTTTAACTTTCATTTCCAAAGAACATGGGACATGATTACCATAGCCATAAGGCCAACTGTCAAAGGTGCATTCCTCTACTTCTTAAAGGCTCTAAATTATGACATTGCTATGATGATACAATAAATAGGAGGAACAACACTACTAGGGGTTTATGACATAGCTATCAGAGAAGAGAATTGTTTGATTCAAGATGGAAAGCTTGCACTGAGTTTTCCTATGCCTCTATATCCAAAAATGGGAAATCCTACAACCAATCAAACACTTGAGTTTAACCCTATTCCAGCCCCGAGAAATCATAGCAATAATGAGGCCTCCACTTCTTCAAGAACTTCCAAGGAACTTCACGAGGTTATGAAGCAATTGAAAAACTTGGAAAATGATCTATTGACTATTAATAGACATCAAGCTTATTATTTTATACCATATCAGCCTCAAGCTTAAGAAAATAGGCCCTCATATCAATCAAATAGACCTCCGGCTTAGGCTACAAATAAAAACTCAAACTAAGGACAACCTCAAGTTGTCTAGCCATTTCAACTGTATAATCCAAATGTAGTTTCAACATCCATAGCCTTTGATCCAACCCAAAACAAAATTTCACAAGAGTACGAATGGTGCCTCCCATGTAGTCAATCTCACAATCAAACAACGTGTTTCAATGGTGTTTTAAATCAGTCCCTAATGGTGCAAACAGTTGGTGTGACCTAGGAAACAAAGGAGGAAGAAAAAAAGCAACAAAAAAGTCCACAAGAGGCTCTTCCAACTGAAACCACATTGGTCAATTGGAAAACAGAAGACTTTTGTGGAGTTAACCAAGCTTCTTATCAAGGTGTAGCAGCCACCACACAGTCAGAATAAGGAACATATAAGAAGGACAGTCATCTAACCCAATTTTTACTCAACCCACTCTCACTCCACAAGGTGTTAGCAAGTCAAATGCATACCTAAATGTAAAAATTCAGCCTAAGGAACCCGTTAAGACAATTCAAGTACCAGCTCATGCACAAGAAAAGGTTTTACCAAGCAAGGGATAGCAGAAAGATAGCATGTCTCCCTTTAACATCATAGATCAAATGAAGAAGACACATGTGAGCATCTCCATGTGGGTATCACTGGTAATTTCAGGGCAACGAGATTTTTTATAGGAAGTCATGGTAAATTGGTCCGCTTCTAATTAATCATCTAAAAACTAGGAGAAGGCTCTTACTAATACATTGCAACAAGAAGAAGGTCACCTAAGTAAAAATTAGAAGCCTCCACTATTCTATGTGTCATTGATTATCAGAAATAAATTAGTACATAATTGTATGATTGATTTCAAGGTAAGTATCTTGATAATGTTGAAGAAAATAGAAGATCAATTGGGCTTAAAATATGATCTAGTATTGAAAGGAGTGGTACAATTAGATGGGACATCAATAGGTATAGTTGGGGTGATCAAAGTATTAAGCCTAACGTTGCATGTGTCTCCCAACATAACTATCTTGCTAGATGTTTATGTAACTAAATTACCTCTAATTTTTTCCGTGTGCTTATCAAGAGACTTCACGGCTAAAATTGGTGGGTACCTATATGTAGACTAGTCACATATGCTTTTTAGAACAATATATGGAGCCAAATCCACTATCATGTCAGAGCCAAATCCACTATCATGTTGGAGCCAATTTTCACATTAAACCCAACATACCATGCCCAATCAATGCCAACTACTCAGCTTTTGATCAGGAATATTTCCAAAGCACTCTAGAAGCAGGTACCAAAGTTGGAGGCATTCCAGATCTGACATTAGATGAATGGGGAAACAAAAGGCATGCTTTTGATCCTTACAAATAAATTTAAGAAGTTTATTTAGGCATTTATTTCTTACATGAAGAAAACCTACCCATTCCTTGCCTCACCAAGACAGATGACAAGGATGCCAATGAAGTATGGCATCTATTTTTATGGTTCAAGGAGCAGGCAGGGTGCTACAGGAAGTGCAGTCTTAGTGTCACCACAAAGTATCAAATACTACTCATCTTTCCATTTTTAGTTTTATCGTTCAAATTATAAAACTGAGTACGAGGCATTAATCCATCGAATTGCACAAGGAAAAGGGGTATTAAGAAGTTCCAGGTATTTGGGGATAGTGAACTGATAGTGAATCAAGTCAAAGGGCAAAATGATATCTTAAAAAGATACCAAAAACAAGGTATGGGATCTTATGGAAGATTTCAAAGCATTCAACATCAGATTCCATACCAAGAAGAAAAATGAAGGTGTGGATAAACTTGCAGACAATAGTGGTAAAATTTGATGTGGTTGATAGAATTAAAAGGGATAAAACACAGCCCCATATCCAGGTAGTTGTGAGGCCAACAAGTACCATACAACAACACAAGCTAGAAAGTGTTTGAGAATGATCAACAAATCATTATATTTCTTACAAGAAGAGGCTGAGTTCTCAGCTAAGAACACGGATAAATTAGAGCAGCAATACGGGGATCATTAGTAGTGCAGCTGGAATGAACAAATTTTTTTTCCTAAGGGGCTAGTGACTCTAGAGTCATTATTCAACCCAAATGACCAATTCTGAAAGGAAAAGGTAAATATCCAAGTTAAAGGGGAGGATTCAGAGCCTATTTTGGTGGGATAAGGCAAGGTACTACAAATTGGAAAGGTGAGCACTGAACAAGAAAAGTTTAATTTTGTACAACTTTGTCAGGAGTTCCCAGATGTATTTTCTTGGAGCTATAAAGAATTGAGAGGATTTAACCCAAATTTGGCACAACACACTATTGAACTGGATCTAGAAGCTAAGCCCATCAGATAGAAACAAAGACCGGGTCAACCCTCATATCAAACTTCTCATGAAGAAGGAACTGAACAAGCTCATTAAGGAAAACATTATTTTTCCAATCAAGCACTCAAGTTGGGTTTTAAATCAAGTGCTGGTTAGGAAGAGAAACAAATAAATCAGGTTGTCCGTAGACTTCTGAGACTTAAATAGGGCATCTCTCAAGGACCACTATCTGCTTCCTTCCATGGAGAAAATACTTCAGTTGGTAGCTTTCTCGGAAAGGTTCTCTCTCCTAGATGGCTACTCGAGCTACAATCAGATTATGGTGAAAGAAGAAGACCAATTCAATATGGTTTCACCACCAAATGGGGCACTTATTCCTATAGGAAAATGATCATTCAGATTATCAAACGTCGAGAGCCACATTCCAGAGGGCATGGATGGTTATGGGGATTCAAAGGGTTTCATTAGCAAGATATTGCTTGTGTATCTTGATGACATATCACCATATTCTCAAAAAATGTCGTAGACCACCTCTTCCACCTCAATAAAGTTTTCCAATGATGCAGGAGATTCGAAGTATCCCTAAACCCAAAGAATTGTATATTCCTAGCTCATGAAGGCAATATCTTGGGCCACATTGTATATAAGTAGTGGATGGCAATTGATCCTAAAAGGATAGAAGCTATTTGGGCACTTCCATTACCAAGTCACAAAAAATCCCTTCAGAGTTTCTTAGGAAGAATCAATTTTATCTGCATATTTGTACCTAACTTTTCCACTCTTGTGAAGCCATTGACTATGATGATGAAGAAGAATATGGGTTTCAAATGGAAAGCGAAGGGAAAAGAGAGTTTCAAGGCCATCAAGCATGTAATATCTCAAGCCCCAACTCTCATAAATCCAGACTTTTCCAAATAATTCACGCTCTATGCTTTCGGTGGTTCAGACACTATTTCTACCATTTTGGTGTAGAAAAATAAAGAAGGATATGAGAAAATAGTCACCTCCTTTGGTCAGAGCTTGGACAACTATGAAGTAAGTTACTCCTTCATTGAGAATCATGTCCTCGTAATTATTAGGAGTTTGAATAAGTTTCAGGCACTTAGTTTCAAACAATAAAATTCAGTTATTGGTGTCCATGCCAGAAGTCTAGGATTTCCTCTTGAACAAAGACTTGAATGAGAAAACGGGTAGGTTGGATCACCCAAGTAATGGAGTATGACATTGAAATTAAAGTTGCCAAATTGGTCCATGGAAAGGGATTGTGTGAGCAGCTAGTCTCTAATCAAAATAATGAGGCAAATCATGAAGAAGAATTTTTTTTGGTATTGCATGATAATCAGGAACAAGTAGATAATAATGTGCCTAGTCCTTGTTGGACTCAGGATATGGTACATTTCCTACAAATAGGTTTATTCCCTTAGGAGATGAGTAAAACAAAGAGGAGATATTTTAGACTCCATGTTATTCCATAATGTACTTATCGACAGTGTTTTTTTCAAGAAAGATGTGAATGGAGTCCTTGTGAGGTGCATTGGAACAAATCAGATCAAAAAGGTGCTACAAGAGTTTCACGATGGAGAGGCTAGAGGTCACTTTGCACCATGAGTAAGATCTCTCAAGATTATGAAAGACGGGTATTATTGGCCCACATTGTTTAGTGATTGTCATACATGGATTAAGAAATGTAAAAAATGTGCATTCTTTGTAGGGAAGGAGAGGCTAGCAGCACTTCCATTACATCCTATCTTTGTTGAGCAACCATTCATGCAATGGGGATTGGAATTCATCAAGGTCATCAATTCAAACTCTAGCCTAGGTCATAAGTGGATCCTAACTGTAACAGATTACTTCACTGAAGTGGACCGAAGCAGTAGAACTCAAGGAAGAAAATGAGTCTAGCATACTGGACTTCAATGAAGGAATAGTGACAAGATTCAGAGACCCACTCGGCCACTATTATATCAGATAATGTTCTAGCATTCTTAGGTACCAAGATCACAAAATGGGCTGTTAGGAATGGAATTTATTTGAGCACCTCTTCAAATTATTACCCTTAGGGTAACGAGAAAGCAAAGTCCACGAACAATAATTTTCTTAGAATTATCAGAAGGAATCTAGATGAAAATCAGAGGATGTGGCATACTAAGCTCAAATCAGCCTTATGGGTTGATAGAATAACACCTAAAATGTCAACATGAAAATCTCCTTATAAGTTGGTCTATGGGAAGAAAGCAAGGCTGCCCATATCACTTAAGTTACTGACATTGGAGCTCCTGAAATAGCTAGAGTTATCTGAGTTTGAGGCTATGGAAACTAGGTATGCAGAACTTATGGAGTTGGAACAAATGAGAGAGCATGCAATGCAAACCATAGAGATGTATCAAACCTTAATCAAGAGGAGATTTGAAAAGAAATCTAAAGAAAGGACCTTTCAAGAAGGATACTTGGTTCTGAAGTGGGATGTGGATTAGGCTAAGCTAAGGAAGCATTCCAAGTTTGATGTCATTTGGAGTGGCCCCTACATGGTCATAAAATGTAAGACTAGTAATGCCTTTCAACTGTCCACTTTGGATGGAGAGGATCTCCCAATTCCAGTCGAATGGAATCTATCTTAAGCACTACTACTGAAAATAATATGTCTCACCCTTGTACATATTAGTTTAGGATTTTCATTCCTCTAAGTTCTTATGCACATTGTCTTGTTCGTATATTAGGTTTTAGTTTCCCTAAATGTTCTTAGGCACAGGTTTGATTGCTTCTAGTTGTATCATTGCACAATTCAGTATGCCTCTCGAGAAGAAATGTTGTAACAGGAAGCTCAAAGTTGCAGGGAACAATTACAATCCTCAAAAGGTTTCAAATACAGAGCAACTAAAATCATATTTAGGGACCATTTCCATAGTTTCATTCTCTTGTCCCTTCAAATCAGTTACAGTTTGAGCATTCTGGCACCTTCAACAAAAATCAAAAAATTAATCCTCCTCAAGGAGAATCCTTCCCCAATTTATTCAAGATCATCTTAGGTTTTGAGAAGAATATCAACCTCAAATTTTCCTTACGCATCCTTTGGATTTGGTTCAGTTGAACATCTTATGAGTTGTGGGTAGCTGCAGTTTCAACAGTGTTCCGAGCAGTGGCTCGGAGATGGAATATTCAGAAGAAGAGAAAAATTAGATTTTAATAGAGTTCCATGATGTCCATAACCAGAAAAATGTCTTACTCAAAAAATTTCAATGAGCTATGTGTGCCAGGAAATAATTGGCTTCTACTTGTTTTGTACTTAGCATAGATTCTAGTCTTAGAAACAAGTTCAGGTCTTCAATTTATCCCAAATAGATCAAATTTGTCAAAAGTGAAAGGAAAAGAAAATTTCAAATCAAAACAATTTTCCATTCATACAAACTTTGAGATTTTCTTATAAAATTGGGGAATCCAAGAAGTGGGTCGATTCAGATCAGCAATGTCACAAGTGGTTCCCAGGGGTAGAATTTCATAGGCTCAGATCAATTTTAGGCCATCAATAGTGACTCAGCGCCTAGTGGAGGCTTCAGGTTACTTGTTTATGAACATTTAGCATGCAGATGTCCCCGTGAGTCACCAAATTGTTATCCATTTTACCTCCCGAGGAAAAATCGACAATAGGAAATGATAGAGCCCTAAGGTGAACCAAAGAGTTACAGGTGTAATTCATGGCTTAAAAGCATTCACGATGAATTCAGAAAGGATCCAAACCATTCAGGGTAATTTTTCCTTTTCTAGGTTTTGGGGAAACCCATGAGCTCAATCAATGCAATGTCATCCTCTAGGGCCCACCAACATGAAATATTGCCCAAAAATGGCCATAAATGGATAAAATTGGTTTGTGGCATTTTGTTACATTTCAATTCCCCCTTGATCCTAAAAACATTCAAGAAAATCAATAAAAATGTTAAAGAATGCAATAAATTGCATGAAAGGGGGCCTAGAAGGTGACCGAGCTATCAGCTCGTTGAGCATCTTGGCAAGCTTCTCAGCGAGTTCAAAAGGATGTATGGTGGTTAAGGAGATAGGGAGCTCAGTCATAGCTTGCTTGGATAGAGAACTTGTTGGTAAGGTTATTTGGTGTTGGAGTGGGATCGGTGTGAAGGTCGACTTGCTAAGCGAGTTGGTTGCGTGCATGATCCACGGGGATGGAGGTTTTCTCGGCGAGGGAGAAGATGAGTCAACACGGCATATATGCATCCGGTTTATTAGATGGGTAGATTTTTTTCGAGAGGTCGATTCATGGAAGTGGCCCTTGGGGTGAAGGTACCGAGATAGGGCTTAGCTCCCCGAGCTCGACCAAATAATGCATCAGTGGGCGATAGAGAAGGGCCAGCTCAGGCAAGCTCACACTAAGACATCACAAGTAAGACGAGGGGATTTGGCTCATATGGGAATTTAATGCACAACTCTAGCATGTGTTTTGGGTCAGCTCACCTTGACAACTTGGTGGTAGGTGGAGTGGAAAAGGAAAAACATAGGCCAAGCTAGGAGAAACGTCAATGAGATGTGGCGAAGTGTTAACGAGTTCAGGAGTCAACTTTGGGGGAAATGACTTCAAGATTTCAAAGAAAACCTAGGGCAAGTTCAATGAATAGTGCCACTTTGGTGTGTGGAAAATCTCAAATGTGAAAATCTAAAAAATTGTGCAAAGTCAACGGTTACATCAGGGTCTATGAAGGGCGATGCAGTTCGAAGTTTTGGATAAAATCATTTCGGAGCTCTACTCGATGGGTTACATGGTGTCGGGGGTAAGAAAGGCCAGAAGCCCAAAAGTATGAAATTCAGACTTTTTGGTTTTCAAGGTTCAAGTTTTTGGAGGTTCGATTCAGGTGAACAGTTCCAACATGGGAGGGCATGAGAAGTATGAAACTCTGAAGGGAAAAAGAAAACCTGAAATTTCCACAGGGATCTCGGTAGACATGTCGAGTTAGGTGGAACATTGGCGCCAGGTTGTCCAAGAAGGTAGCACATCAATAAAAAGTAGGTGGATTGGTGATGAGGTGAATTCAGGGAGCTCATCAACTAGTAAATACAAAGCATGAGTAATGGGGAGCTCGCCTAATGAGATCAGTACAACCAGCTCAACATGTGTTGATTTCGAGGGGGTCAAATCCTAAAGCGGCATAGGGGATGAAATGAATGGGTAAGCAGTGAATAAATTTAGCTCAATTTCTAACAAGTAAAAACAAAGGAGGAAGTGGTAGGTAAAGGATATCATGAAATATAGAGGTGAGTTCGCCCCCTTAGCTCGGTTAGCCAACCATCCAATGCAATGCACAGACTTAGATAACCAAAAGACCCCTCCACAAAAATGGGCATAACTTTTTCCTTACTTGTCAGATCTTGATAAAATCATAGCCATTGGAAATGTGGGAAGAATATCTATAGTGGAGGAGCATTAAAATGTAATTTTGAAGGTTTTAAGACTCAAAAATTTATAAAACACTCTCAGCAGTAAACATTGACAAGGTAGGTGAAGAAGTCATTAATGGAGTATGAGCACCTATTTTCTCAGCATGGGGTCCAAGTACCAGAGACATGGGCAAAAACAATGTATGATTTAAGCATATATGGTTACCCACAATGCATATAAACCCAAAATTTCTCTCTCATGCTAAAAATTTCTTCCATAAATTATAAATAAGGGCTCATTTCAAAAGGTTGGACACTTTGCATTTGCCCCTCCCTTCTTTGTTGTCTGTAAGAAATATGTGGAGTTTCATACCTCTCTATTTGAATATTTTAATACAAGATTTGTGCCTTTAGCCCCTCAATGTAATGAGTTATATCAATATTATGGAGCAATAAAAATTCATATTAGTGGATGTTTGCAACCCTCTTTTGTGTTTTATTGCATCTTCTGGTCTTTTCATTTCATATAAGTTTATTGTGTACTATCATACTTGTATTGCAGGGTTTAAAATAGGGTTGTATTTATTGGAAAATGGGTTTTTAGCAGTTTTTTTTATCTATGGTGTTTGACCACCCTCCTCAATTTTTATTTTCTCCATTCCCATGCAATGCATATTTGTTCAATATTCCTTCTTAGTGCATCACCTTCCCTTAGAGTATATTTCAGTTTTATGCAATCCTTCTATCCTTTTCCCCTTGGAAATCATTAGAGTAGGGTTAGATTATCCATTCTCTACAATTTTGAATAGTTTGGCACTAGGTTAGGAATAGGAAGCTAGCCTTCTCCGGAGAGATATCCCATTTGTAAAGTCCCACACTTTGGGATATCTCCATGTTTGACAAATCACACTGACTTTCCAGTTATTCACTTGCAAGCATTCAAGGGTGTTGTGATTTTTCCATAACACTAACATCTTATTTCCTTGTGCTATCTTTCATACTAAATAATTCATTAACACATGCATAAATAAATTCATTATTTTCATCTTTCCATACCTGATTATATGCCATATATATGACTATGTCCTTCTCTTTTACCTTCTTGTCATCTATCTTCTTGTTTTTGCTCTTTTTCTTGTCTTCTCTCTTTTGAATGCCTTCCATAGAATCATATAACTCTATATGTTCTTCTTCCTCTTCATAAAAATTCTGGAGTACCTCATTAGTTTCCTCATAAGCTTATATAACCCACTATTTTCTTCCTTCATGTTCATTTGACTCAAAGGATTCTCTTCTTGTCTTTTCATTTGCAATTTTCATTGTCTTCTTCTTAATTGTATGAAAAAAATATTTCAAACCTGTATACACACATGAAAAAACAACATTAGAATCTAAAATCAGTGAACCAAATTTTCTTAATAAGTGCTTCTTTCTTGGGAACTATCCTCCTTATCCACCCTTCATCACCAAGTGCTTCATTTTGCACTTCCTTTCTTCTCCATTCTTCTTCTTTCACTATGTTCTCCACAATGAGAACTCTCTTCTCTTCTTCATCTTGCTCACATGGCAACTCTCTTCTTATTATGCCTCCATAGTCTCTCATTTATTTTATTCCTTCACTTCTTCTAGCTTTATTCACAAGTGACTTGACTAGCCACTTCATTCTCCTTTTTAATCTCCATGCTCCTAGCTCTCTTCTTGATTGAATCCTTAACTGATTGCTTACTTGTATCCACATCTCTTCCAAAGCTTCTAATCTCTACAAATCTCTTCTCAAATATGATATTTCCTTCTCCATTTATGACTCTGCCTCACATTATTTGTCTTTATAGCTTTAGACCTCCCTTGATAGCTAACCTATGTAATCAAATAATGTTTTCTTGCACAAAATCTTATCAAATTATCATCCTTTTTCTTATGCCATCTCTGATACCAAATGATGTAGTTAACTTATACTAATTCCTCATTAATTCAACAAGTTAAGATAAAATCAACAAATTTCCTTTGTCAAACTCTTCAAACGAGGATTATAAAACTTTTCATTATAACCAAGTCAACCTAAAAATGAAAGAATAAGAAAATTCTACCTCTTAAGAAATTTTAATAATCCAATAGTAGTATATTCTGATTCATCATGTCTTCACCATGTTTTTCATGTCTCAAAATCATCTAACTTCAAGGGGTTTCCACAAGCATTTATCATTCTTTTCACTTGTCTTAGTTTCCCTTCACTTGTTCTCATTCTTCACAAGCTCACATTAGCTAGATTTGGTCTAACTATCTTCCAACCCATTTTCAAAATATTTATCTCCTTCAAATGACTTAGTCTAATCATGTGATTAGTTCAATAATGCAACCTATATACCATTTCGTTGCTAAGAAAAAATGTCCCTTAAGATTCATAGCTAGTCTCATCTATTTATAAGAAATACTTGGCTATTTAGTCACTAACAATCCCTTTCATTGGTATTATCCTGACATTTAAGACAAACAATATTAGAATGTTCATAAACTACATTCAATATTAATTAACTATACTAACTCTTCCTCTATCTTTTGTGATTGTCTTATATTCCTTTTAGATAGTGTACCTTGATCAAATCATGATTTTTCACTTCCATAGTTACCCAGAATACATTGTAAGCTTCATTAGTTCCCATTTAGATACCCCAAATTTCTCCTAAAATTTAAGAGCTTGAATCAACACTCAACCCTAGATACTCCACTTTTTGTATTCTTGTCACAAAACCCTCACTAGGTCTGCCAAAACACACTCTCATACTTATATTGGTTCATGTGAAGTCTCAATGCATGAGGAATCATGTTTTGATGAACCATTAAGTCCTTACATATGTGTAGTAAGTTTCATGATTAGACTCAAAGAGTTATTATACCTTTCTTTGCAAAGTCACCTTCCACTTTTCCTTCCAAATGTGTTTAATTACTTCCTCCTAGAATGTCAAAGATAACTTCAAATTTAACACTTGGAAATTAAAAATTATTTTTAAATATCTTAGCACACTCTTTCAGGGTCATTAGTACCAAATTTTAGGCAGAAAATCCTTGATTTGAGGTCCCAAGTTTGATGCCCTAGCTAGGTTCTACTGTGCACATTTGAGAAACCCGAGGACACAAAAAGGATTATAAATTTTATTGTATTCCAAGTCCAAGGAACTAAAATTGATCTGTGGAGTCTTCAATAACCTATATTAGTAAATACCTTACCAGTTAAGCTCAAGTTTTCACAAATGAAGCGTAAAAATCTTAGTTTCCTTGTATATCCTGTAAGTGCAATCCTATAGCTAGTCCTTCAATACTTTTGATTATCTCATGTAGTTATGAGAACTTCAAAGATTATAAATGTGATTTTAAACATGCAAAAAACCCTTATTAACTTTCCTTAGGTATCAAATGGTCAAACAATCAATTCCACCAATATGAATCCCAAACTATGTGTGCACATTTTTTTCTACAATCACAAGCTTCATCTATTCTCTTCTATTTAAGGTATTCATGCCTAATAACACCTAAAAAAAACCTAACTCATCCTCAGGGCCATCCAATATACATGGTTTGATATTAAATCCCCTAAGTCTTAGTTTAAGATAATGATTCTTACTCAAGTTTTAGTTGTCACAGTTTTGGCAAGGCTATAACTTCATTTTCCTTTAAATGCACCTTGAAACTATCCTTTGATCCTAGAGCTTAAAGACACATAAAACTACCATCTTATTATTCAATATAATCTAAATATTAAATAACAAAGGTGACTTTGTGTTGGATGCAATTGAATTTACTAACTAACCCACTAAGATGGACATGCACAGACATACCTTGAATTTTCACCTTTTACCTCACAACTTGGCACCCATTCTTAATTCAACCATCAATTTTCATTTAGGATATCTTATCCAAATACATACAAACCATTTGTGATATGAAGAAGGAATTAAGTTCTTCTAGATAACCAGCAATGGAATTTCAAACCCTCACAAAATATCAGTACTGTATAAAATAGTGATGATTGTGTTTAATATCCTCAACTCCTCAAAAATCCTTTAAAAAAACCCTATTATACAAGAATCCTCCTAACACCTAACTCATACCTTTTCACCAAGAATGATTTATATTTTATATATGAATGTTATCAAAATATCCTTTTATGTTGAATCCAACCCTTAGTTTTATAACATGGCATGAGAACACTGAATTAGCTTTAGTACTAAATATTCATCTTGTCACCTATGTAATAGTACATATACCACCTATAAGGTCCATTAAAGGATTAGTAAACCTTCTCAAGCTATGAAAAACCCCACTAACCATGAATAACCTCATCAAGATTTCAATTGCCTTGAAAAACCACAAAAATATTGTACGAAGGCACTGATTGAAGAATCCTTCACTGAAAATTACATTCAAAGCTCTAGAATCATTCACATGCTTAAATAATAATCATTTCCACATCATACATTAATAATATAATGCAAATCACAAATATATTATTCAACAACAATTAAGAAAGACACATGTTAGAAAGTGAATATGGAAGAAATATGATTTTATTCATCTTTAACCTAATTACATGCTTCTTGATCCATCTCAGCTCTTTCTCATGTGCTCCCTCTCTCAAATATTCCTCATACCAACCATAACCGCTTCATCTATTTGAAATTCATCCTTATTCATGCTTAACACAAGGTGGTTACAATTGATTCTCTTAACTCATTAGAGTTAGAGGTTGAGTTTTCACAATAGAATCCATCTAAAAGAGGGTTAATACTCTATTTACATCTTGTATATTATTAAATGACCTCTTACCACCCTTAATGACAAATTTTTTCACATTACAACTATCAAGTAACACTTTTCACATTCAAATTTTCAAATTGTCTCTTTGTGAGGGAAACTTAAAATTTCTTATCTAACACACTATGATGATCTTAAAAGACCATTGAGGAGCTAAGAACACTTATTTAGACCACTAAAACCTCATTCAACCCATTCCTTAGCAAAATTACAAAATTGAATCCTTTATAGTGATGCTCCTACATCATTTAACTAACTCTATCATAGTCACCGTCGACCCACCGTAGTCACCATCGACCAGAGTCCAGATTCCCAATCTACTCTTTCAAATCTCTATTTTATGTCATTTCTCTAGTTTCCTCTCTCTCATATTCTTCTTTATATTTAATCCAACACACACAAGTATCTATTGTTACCAGATTGCATCCAGGCATTTGCAAGTCTACATATTTATCTTAATTTCCAAATCTACCCTCTCAGGTCATCGTCAACCTGCCTCTACATCGTCTGGGTCACCGTTGACCCAGACCAGGTATCATTTAATTTATAGTTATTTCAATTAAGTCAGCTTCTAGATCATTTCTTAAGTATTCTCAGATTCCATAGTAGTTTTGTTTCTACATGTTATCTGTTATTCATTTGTTACTTCACTCTTTCTAAACAAATGGAGGTTGACATCCATGAAAGGAAGGTCACACTTCTTGGAGCCAAAATTATTCGGGAAACCCCACATATCCCATATAATCAATCCCCTTTTTAGTCTATCTTATTTGCAAGTCATCAGCTACAACAAGGATCGGCTACTCATCACCCGTTCATCCACGTACATCATGCTTCTGAGGTACTATAACCCCTCCATGTTTTGAGTTGTGTACTTTCTTTGGTAGCTAACTCATTAACTTGAATTAAATGAGAAATTACATCAACATTCTTGGCATGCCCACTGGCACCACCCTTTAGGTGATCCCTTTCTTTTGTATCTTCTTTATTCTTTTGTCTTCTATTAAAACTGCAATGGGAGACCCTGCTTCTTGCTTTCTCGTGTCGGTTCGGAAGTTGGATCACTCTTCTCTAAAGTTCAAATAAAAAGGAAAATATTTACCCAAGTTTTCCTCTTTTTCCTTATTTGATCCTTTCTGCATCGTACTTCCCTTTCATGTGTGTTTCCTCATCAAAAGATCACACTTCAATTTGGTTTTAAAAATAACCTTTCTTTTCTGCATCTTGTTTTCTCACATAGTTTAAGTAGGAGGTTAACTTGTTGCATTTCACAATCATCACACACAACCCAAAACTCAAAAACCAATCAAAAAATCAAAACAACATCCTACCCAGTAGTCATATTGGGATTTCATCACCCAACAGGAAACCATTTGAGACTCTCCCAAGCCAAAACATCCTAAAACCAAACATAGACTGCCTTTCCTAGGTACCTCATTATCCATCCCCTTTTATTTTTCACACTTTCTTAAATCAATATAATGAAAACTTCGATTCTTGACTTGTATGTTAACACATTTCACAAACAAATTTCTTTTATTTCACACCTGGTACTACTTACTTTCAAAATAAGACAATGTAACCCTATGATGTGTCTAACGATACTACTACTTCATCCAATAATATTGAGATTCCACAATGGATCTCTCAACCCTATAATGACCATGTTATTTAAATAGATCATCCTTATGAATATAATTCTCCTATCTCCTACCAGCGCATTTCACCTCGACCAACCACGTCTCCACCTCATGCTCCTTTAGATACCGTTGGGCCTTCCTCTAGCCTCATCTATGACTTCCTACATCGGAAATCCCCCTAAATCCCTCAATCATGTCAATTCACTCCATTGGTGGATCCTTTTATACCTACATCATCTTATATCAACCTTATCCCTACTTCATCTATAATGCCTATCCAATCACTACGATCTACTGACATTCACACTTCTTGTGTGCCTCAACAATCAAATATTTCAATACAACCCCAACCATATTATCAAGCATCCCCTTCTACTTTAACACACCAAGCTTCTTTACATCCTTATTTTGAACACCCAAACCTATTTGTCACTTATCCTACACCCACACCCATACTAGTCACATCCATCGTTACTGCTCCACAAATACATAGCATGATTGATATCTCACACTTAAATCCTGCTATCCCCATCTACGACTATTTTTTCCGTAAATCCATCTCTCGATCAAATTAACCAGAGAATATTATTTCACCCCAATCATCTTATACCAATGAAATTCTTGCTATGTCTCCCATGCCTATCCAATAATCGCCATCTTTTGACATTTCAAATCCATATATGTCTCAATAGATTCAACCATCCTACTATGTCTCTACTTTCCAACATCATGCAATCCCCCAACCAATTCAATCCCTACCCTTGGGTATCTTCAAACAACCCTTCTCAAACCCACCGTCAACAAATACATTTTCACCTCCCTCCTCTTACACATTCAACCCTCATGTGATCAATATTATACATCAAACACCTACCTCATCATCTACCCCTATCTCAAACATTATTCCTATGGCCCCTTTAATACCTACCCCTACATCCACATTAACCATTTCCACTATCATCACATTTATCCCTACCTTTACCACAACCACACTGACTCTAACTATACCTACAGTTGTATCTATGTCTATCACACCTAACCCTATACCCTCATCTATATCTGACATACCTATCACTACATCACTTACATCCCTTTTGGTCCTAAATACACCCATATCTACTACATCAAAAATCCCACTCACATCTACTTCAACACCTTTATCACATATCCTTATATCCTTACCCATGGCCACATCACCGATATCATCCCAATCTCCTACACTTAACCCATCAACATCAACCATATCCACATTTATACCTACTACCACACTAATCACTAGAACCATGTTCACAAACATATCATTATTTCCCCTTGAAACATTCATGAAGCAAGAACATCCACCTAAAATGAAAACAAAAGGGATTCGTTCTCCCTCTACAAAATAAACTGCTTCTACATCAAACAATCACAAACCTACATCATGATCTTCAGATCCACCGATTGAAATTATAGTCATCCCTGCCAAGGGTAAATCCTCTCAATCAAAATCTAGGACTCTTGGTAGACATCCCCAAAATCACCTCAGGTATCCCCGTAAGAAGTAAGATCCTACCTCCATTCTCGACACATCCTCATCTACTTTAGGACTAGTCCCTTTATCTAAGGCTTCTCGTAACAACAAAACCCAATCCAAATAATCCAATTCTCCTCCTAAATTTGATTTTCCTTCCAAGATGCCTATTTAACCAATATGATCCACATCTACTCTTGAATCCAATTCAAAACATCTTATTAAAACCCACAAGATTTATCTTCCCCATGACACTTCGATTTGGTCCTACTCGGATATCTTTCGATATTTAACTCAAATATATGCCATTACACTTTCTCCCATCAGACCTTTCGATCCTCATAGTAATAAACCCTTGTGTTTCAATCCTAATCAAAAAATTTCCTATCATCGTGCTCTAGTCCATGACATTAAACATTGTAGGGCCTTTCAGACAATTATCCATAACCTTATTAAAAAATATGACTTCCTCATTTAGAGGAATCATTCTTCTCCATCCACCACCTTATCCACAACCAATCCAAATCCAATTCTTACCTCCCCATCCATTCAAATTACTAAGTCTTCTTCTCCATCCACATCATCTCTTACCATCCCTCATAACAAGGGTCCTCTATTTTTCATTAGTATTGTTTGTCTTTTCGATCACTATCCAATATAAATCAAAGATGATCCCATCTAAAATTTTCTGGCGTCCATTAACTCATCCACGTCTAATTTTTCCATAATGATATAATCTCTTTCACTATGAGGTCCTTCTCCCCTTGTCATTGAGAATCCCATCCACATCGGTTCATCCCCTACAACTCCCTTGACGCTGGGGGACTTCACTTTTGACATTACCTCATCCAATTTTATCCAACACATCTCATCCAATCTTAATCCAAATTTATCTTGTCCAAATATATTGCTTCATTTTAAGTCCACGTTCATGGCCATACTTGTCCTTCCTTTGGGATATGTTATCAGCCAATTTTGACTGCGCAAAATTGTTAAAAAAACAATTGAATAATTAAAAATTAGAAAATTTTGAAAAGTATTACTTTGCATGGTTCATTGGACTCCTTGCGATTGTCTTATTTTTGTGATCGTTTCGGTCTTCGTTTCATGATTTTCGGGCAAGAACTCTTCCCGCCAGGCTATAAAACGCATTAAAATACATTAAAATAATTAATTAATATTTAATTAATTAATTGCTCCTTGTTTGATTAAATTAATTTTTTTAAAAATCACTTAAGGAGTATTTAATTAAAATAAATATAAATTAAGGTTTCATCCGACAAGTTTTAGTGCCAGGGGAAGTTAGCTTTTGTTTCCAACTGCCGAGTTGGCATCCCAAACCCGGATTTCCACTTTCCTAGCAATTTCCTTTAAATTTCCCGCACGTGGGTTTTCCTCTGCCAATTTCCAAATCATGGATTGGCAAACGGGCATAAAATTCCCCAATTTCCCACATGGGAAATTGGATGGGAATTGCCAACCCATTTTGCCATTCCCATTGGCAATTGCCCGTTACTTTTCCCATTTCCCCCTGGCACTTAAGCCACTACCCGGGATGAGAGGAAGTTGAATTAATCCTCGTAACTTCCTCCATCAAACCCGGTGGAAAAAGTCAGAAGCTTCTTTTTCTTCAGAAAGACAATATTTTGTTTGACATTATACAAGAGAAACCCATGCCATTGTGAGCAAAAGAAATTGATCACAGCAAAAAGACTAAAGGCAAATACATGCGCATTGGTTGAAGGAAAAGGTAGGAAGGAGAAGACAGAAGAAAGTGCAGGCCGCGCCAGCAAATAAATCCCACGCACTGGCCAAGAAACAGTCTTTAAAAAAGAACAAAAAAAAATTGTTTTCCACGCATTGGGCAAAAGCCGCGCCAGGAGGAAAGATAAGACAAACCTGAGCAAGTTTCTAATTAAAAAAGAAAGAAGCTTTTCAAGACCCACGTGCTGGAGAGTAGAACAAGTTTTTAGATAAAGAACAGTTTCAAGAGGACAAATCAAATTCCTGTGCATTGGGAGAAGCAAAGAAGAATAGTTTTTTTTTTAAGAATTAAGAAGGAGAACTCCATGCATTTTCCTGAAGAGGAGGCGCACAGCCCAAACAGCTGTCCACACACTGAGGGAAAGGAAAGAAAGGAACAGTTTTCAAAAGAATAAAGAAAATGAAGAAGATCGAGGAAAACCTGGCAGTGAGGCAAGGACACAATTTGCCAAATATTCTGGTGGTAAGCAGAGTTTGGGTGAGATTGCAGATAAGATGGATGTCTTAATGGAGTTGACATTAAATCATCTAAACATATGTGCCCATGAGGGTCGTCTGCCACAGGTCTACTGATACACTTGTGCATTCATTCGATTCAACAATTTTAAATGCCCACAAGTTGAAGTTTACTCAGTTCCTTATCTTTTATCTCTGCTCTCTTGCTCTAGCATCGTGTGGTGCAACCTTTGCATCTATGCTCTGTGACATTTTTGTCACTAAATCTCGGTCACCAAATACAAGAATGACTGTTATAGCTTACCTTGCGAGCTATTTAGCTCGTGCTAAATACCTACCTTTATTTGTGGTTTCTGCATCATTAAAAAGGTTGGTAGATTGGTGCTTGCAATACACACCTCGGCAGAATAATTAGAAGAAGACCATAAATCCCGGATTGCATGGTGTCTTTTATTCTGCATGTCAGGCGATTATGTATGTTCTTTGTTTCCGGTTGAAGTTGCTTATAGATGACCTGAAACAGAGATTGCTAATAGAAGCATTGCCACTCTGAAAGAAATTCTTGAGCACAAGCTGAACCCATTGAAGGTTTGTTTGCCATTAGTTGTGGAGGAATGTCTGCGACAGGTAAAAGCAGTTCATTTATTTGATGTTTCACAGTTCATAACTGCAAACAACATGTTGGAGACAAATGAATCTAAGGCATTTGGAGGTGCTGAGAGGCTTGACATGTTCTTTCCATTTGATCCATATTTGCTGAAAGAGTCTGACAGGTTTGTGAGACCAAATTTTACATTCTGGTCTATGGTTTCTACACCGGTTGAGGAGGATGAATTTGAAGATCATATGATTGATGAAATAGCTGCAGATGCTTGGGATGAAGATTAAGAAAGGAGTAGTTCCACGCAGCCAAAGAGGAAGCTCACGCGTCCAAGAAAGGAGAAGGACACTTTTGTTCATGCGCCCAGCCCAGGAGGAATTCCATGCATTGGAAAGAACATTCCAGAATCATACTAATAGAAAACAACAATTTCCAACACAACTTCCCATGCACCAAGTGGAAGATCACGCATTTTTCTGGTGAAAGAAAGAACAAGTTTTTAAATAAAGAGGGAGGAGGAGTTTTCAATAAAACAAGATTTAAAATCTCCTTTCTACGCGTGGGGAAAATAGAACAAGTTTTTTAAATTAAAAAAGGGGAAGCAGGCCACGCCCAACAAGTGTTCAAGTCAAGTTTGCATCAGTTTTGTCGTGTCAACGACACATTTGTGTTCTTCATCATTTGGATGCTGAGTAACACCCCGCAAGAAAGGTTCTCAGACGCGGAAAAAAAAGTAAATTGCACAAATGGGAACCTGGTTCATTCAATACCAGACTTTCTCTTACATACGAATCATCGGATTCAATGAAACACCATACAAGCTCCTAAGATACGTCAACAAAAAATGGGTGCTCATGGAGTTGTCGCGTAAATTGTTCTCCGTCAACAACTTCCTCACTAACAGGCACCGACCCAGCGTTCGCTTCCCTATTTGAATCGGATTCTATAAATGTTCTTCTTCCGGAGCTGTGGAAAGCCAAAAGCGTGAAGAGAAACAACCATCCATCCACAATGAGAAGAGGAACAAGCAAGTTGCTCAATCATCTTCTCAACTCATTCTGTAAATTGCAACATGAACTACAAAGAATCACAGGTAGTGGAAAGAAAAGACTCCTCCTGTCACCCCCAAATCATCTGAAAGGTCTGAAAAATAATACCAAGTGGAGGAGGGAAAGTAGCGCATCTTAGAGATTTCTCAGTCCAGTCATCATTCATCTTTGCATGATCGCCCTAGTTCTCCAGGTCTAATTGACAACTTAACACTACAATTCAGAGTATCGTATCAAGCGCAAGCAGTTGCAATCTTATACAATTTTTGGAGGTGGAACTCACCAATGAAGTATCAGAGATTATACCAGCCCAACTTGTAGAAGTAGTCACAACTTCTCAACCAAAATTTGATGATCCAGTTCTTTCCCTGCCTAAATTTGAAGAATCGTCACAAATGGAGAAAATGGCGACAACATCTTTCTCACAACAAGAAGATCCAATTTCAGCAACACCCGAAGGTGATCCCCTTCAGCCTAATGAAGATCAATTCCCAATGAACACGAGAACCATGTACAATGAGGTACTTGGAGAGGTTCCCACCTGGCTACATGATACCCTGAAGAATTGAAAGAGGGTCATCAAGCCAATAGTGATAAACTTGGAAGTGATTGCGTAAATGTTAGAATCCATCACTCCAAAAAAGACCAAATACTACGCTAAGGTGTGTGTCAACGAATTCATAAATCACTTCAATGATTTTTCAACACCACTTGTTCACAATGGGGCAAAGGAGATGGATTTCCAAGATTTTGAAGTCTCACAAATTCTGCTCAGGAGATCAACGCTTTGGGATGGTGACAAAGACAAAGGACATAACTCCAGGCAGTGAATTAGAATTTTGGCTATTGGAGATCTTCTCAATGGCGAAAGACCAGAAGCTGGATTCTGATAAACCAAGGTGGCATAACGACTACGGTCACATGACAAATGAATAATTCACCATGGAAAGGTACTCTGAGCATGTGGAGAATTGTGAATATGAATGTGAATGAAGACAAATCTTCTCACACCAGGATATTGCTCAGATAGAGGGGTGGATGAATTGCTCAAGTTTCAAACTCAGCACTCTTTTCATTTGGAGGATTGCAGAGCACAGTCAATGAGTTCACTCCTGTACGATCGGGATAGGTAGAATCTTGGCCCAATGGATAAGGCACTGATCTTAGGTGTCTTGATCTAGGTGGCACATTGCTGACTAGGATGTCTACGTGTGCATACAAGTCATTTAAGTGGGGTCCACATGTACCCATTTCTTTTATTTATGTATTTTTCCTTAAATGACCTTTTAACTTAAGTGGTTTCTATTTTTAGTCACTTTTTAAAGGTTGGTTGAAAAAATTCAAAGTCACTTAAGTGCCCTATTTAATGTGCATTTAAAACCCTAACTACTTCGTAACCAACTTTTGGGTTATAAAAGGAAGTGAGGGGCTCATTTGTAAAAGGTGACTTTGAGAGAGGAGAAGAAGATACTTTTTTGCAAGCTTTGTTTCAAGAAGAAACTTTGTGTTCTTTGTGAAAAACATTTTGGAGTTAATAGAATAAGAACTTTGTGTCTCATTCATTGTCTCTTGTAACGTTTGGTGTTCTTATGTTCATTAGATGTTAGGTGTTTGAATCTTACATGAAAATATTATCTTTGATCTTATTGTCAACATTAGTAATCAGTTGTTCTAGTTCACAGTGATCAAGCTATGACTATCTACTTGCTCATGTGTGTTCCCTTTTGCATGTTCTTGTTTGGCTAACTCAAACTCCGTTTTATTTGTGTTGGTTATTCATCTTTTCTCTTCATGCAATATTAGGCTCTGTTTTTACCTAACTCTTGCATGTTCTTTCAATCCATTCCTTTCTTTCATTTCATTCTATCTCCTTCATTCACTTTTCTTCCATTGATGTTCCAAAACACCCCCCACATACAATTTTGAATGTACAGATGTAAATACAGTTTTGGTTTTCAATAAAGGTAGCCTCACCTTCATTGAGGAGGGACTTCGTTCCCACACTGTTGCATGTCATTTGCATGCGTGCAAATCCATATGCTAACAGGATACCATTCATTCCTATTCCAAATTAAACTTTTGTGGCCATATGTATCTCTCCATTGAGAGACCTTTTACCTTTATTTTAAGTCCACACTTGTGGCCATACATGTCCCCCTGTTGGGTGACTATTATTCATATCATTTTAATTCCACGTCTGTGGCAATACTTTTCCTTCTCTTAGGGGACCATTTACTTCTCATAAGAGATTTGTCATTAAGGCCATGCTTGTCAACCCCTAGGGGTACCATTCATTTTCATTATAAAACCACTTTTGTGGTCATCTACGTCTCATTAAGGATGCGTACATCTTCTCACTTCCTCACTTTCAAAAGGTAGTGCATAATTTACATATCCTCTCATCTTGTATATCCTATTTTATCTTATCCATTCATCTCATGCACATATTTTAACTTTCTCAAAGGTAACACATAGTTTTTACCTACGATTATCTATTTTATCAAACTTTCAACCTATCCGAATGTGACTTTAATGTTGGTGACCTCGTTCTCAAAGAAAATTAGAACATCACTACTCTAGAAAGGATCCAACATGGAATTTTTTCCCCTAATTTGATTGGACCATACATTATCACGCATAAGTATGGGTCAGGAGCCTATCGATTGGCCTCCCTTAATGGTAAACCAGAAGTGGAACCTCTTAACGCATTGAACTTGTGACAATTCTATTGTTAGCATGTCTTCCAGTGATCTCTTAGTCATATCCTTGGATCATCCCTCCATCATTAACCTCTTCCATATTTCATCATAGTGATTTGGAATTATGTGTGTATCCCTCACTTTCCTATATATGACCTTAAATATGAGCACCATGGTTATGCTCATAGCATATTCCTTATGGATAGGTTCTCCCTTTTGGTGAGAACTCCATGATAATCACATCTACATTACTCTTCCATCTACATCACATTCTATCCATTCATTTCATTACCATGATAAAATTCAAAATGAACATGTAATCCTAATCCTCATTAACCATACAACAAGTTCACCTCATTAATGATCCATGCATATAAAAATCCCAAGTAGCACAACATCACATCCAACATCATAATCTAACAATATAAGTAAAAGTAAATCATTTCATCTTATACTTTTACCATCATCATCAAATATAATTAAAAAATGCAATCCTCATCATCATCACATAGACTATCAATATCAACATCATCATAAATTACATAATCAACATTACACAATACACATATATCAAATCATGGAAAAATGATACACACACACACAGAGATTTTATATATATATATATATATCAAAATAAAATGTCTCAGTACATCATTGCCCTCTAACCGGGCTCTCTCAAAGAAGAGATATCGGTAAAACAAGAAAAGTGAATGTCAGAGAGCCTGATATCTTTCCTCTACAAGACAAATCCCTTCATCTACCTATCAGCCTCATCACCTCCACCCTGGCCCTCTCCTCTATTTGGTTGAGCCACACCCATTGTTTTCCTCCACGTCCCAACTCCACCTATCGCTATCTTCTACAGATGCTCTCAGTATCGCAGTTTCTTTGGCATCTTCTTAATCACAATCCCCTCATAATACTTAGCCTATGTGGCTAAGGCTATATATCTATAAATTAAGATCATACCAAGAGGTTTCATCTCTCCTCCTTCCTACGGTACCTCATATCCTCCACTTGTAGCCTTGGTAGCTAGTATTGTCGTAAGATCTCCAAAACGGACCCTATAGGCATCTCTCTGTCAGCGGTATCAGTCCTTATCTTGTATAATTGTGTCCCTCTCCTAGATCGTAGCATCTCTCTCCACCCTCATCTGGTGTAACTCGAAGTAAAGTTGTGTTAACTCGGAAGTCTCTCCAACTCCTCCATCTTCACCTCCCAGAGTTTCCTTTTCCTCAACCCTCGTCTCCATCTCCTCTACCTCATCCTCTCCTCCCTCCATAACCACCCTAGCTGCCCAGATAGTGGTCATTCAATCACCAAATCCTACTTCGAATCCTATGTCGTCATCATCATCCCATGGTGAAACCTCCTCCTCCAATGGATCTTCCATAATAGGGATCGATAACTCCCTGTCAACCTCCTCCCGCCTATACAAAATAGGAGCATGTGTTATAGTCTAGACAACCCCAAAATTTCATCACACTCAATCAAACTGAAAAGCCTCGATCATCTTTGGTCATCTCCCCTGAACCCACCATATCTACCTCATCCTGGAAAACTCTACATCTACCCCAGTCCATATGGGAAAATCCCTATATGGGTGTCATCTAATCTAATAAGTATTTAACTCTGCAAACCGATCAACATATTAATCCACTCCTCTGGCCCCTGTCTCTAAAGGCCTAGTCAGCCCTACATATCAAAAAACCAACTGCCATCTCTATGTAATCCCCAATGACCCATGGAAGCCCTAATGTCCAAATGAAAACAATGTGCTCAAAGGCCTAGCAGTGAAGTAAGAAACCTACGTCTAACCCTGACCTCATGTCTGCCCTATACACTAATAGCTCATGGTATACTTGATCTAGCGAGGCAATCCCAAAAGAGAACACCGTTTAGTGCTCGACTATATCCACCACTACACTAACTAGTGCCCATGGAAACTGAGGTCCACCCGAGTCCAAAAAGTCATAACAAGACACTTCCATCATCACCAAGAAAATTAATCAGCTGCGAGGTAAACCTTCCTCATACCTCATCTCATAGTAAAATACCCCTTAAGAAAATTTGATATGGGGAACATCGGCTCCAAATAGCCATGTCAAAACTACAAGTGTTCTATCAGATGTGATGAGAACTATCTGCTCTACCTATATAGAAAATCTCATAATCCTATACACATCCTTGAGGGTGATGCTCATCTTCCCTATCCTAAACCAGAAGGTACCCGTCTACCGATTCCATCTCTCTACCAATGCAATCATCAACCCCACATGTCGTGGGATCCTCTGATAATGTATTAACCAACCTAACCCCACTATAACTAAGTGATCCCACTCATCATCTATCACATCTCCTCTAATACACTCGTATAGAGAAGGCACTCTGTATCTCAAATATAGGATCTCTCTAGCCTTCAATCACAAAAAAAACATGGCAACATCAGATCACAAATTCAAAATCCAATCAAAATCCATTAAATTCCATTAAAAATCCAATTTAATCCTAGCCAAATCCAATCCAACCCTAGTAGACGTTGACTCAAGTCAGGTCAATGTGTTTTGGGGTAGATCGACATGCCTTAGGGCCTAGTCGACGTCGACCTTCCTACGTCACCACTAACCACCCCTAGCATCATCCACGTTTTCTAAAAAAATGGAAAAAAATAAATAAAATATAAACTTAAACTCAAAACAAGCTTGAGTTTTGTTACTCACCATCCTTTGCACCATATGGTGTTCCCTTGCAGTCATGTGGCCTCCATTTCTCAGTTTTTTCTTTAATCGCTTTGATATCTCTCATCAAATTTTCATGTGAAAATGAGCATCTTCGGCCAACCCCCAGGCTTATATAGCCACCAACACCTAGTCATCATCCACCCCCTTTGGTCGTCATCGATTGGCCTTAGTCCCCATTGACTAGCATTGGTAGCCTTTATTTTGGATTCCCTGATATTTGTTCATGACCTCTTCTTGGGTATTCTTCAAAGTCCACCTTTACCGCCATCTTTATTTTCCCTTTAGGAAATTTTGTTTCAATATTCTAATCTTATCCTTTTGTGATCTCGAAGTCCACCTTAGTGGCCATACTTACTCCCTCTTTGGGCATTTTTTATTTTTCAATCTTATCTAATTTGCGCAAAAATTCCACCTTCATAGCCATTCTTATCTTCCCCTTGGGGCATATTATTTCACTACTCTCATTGTTTTCCTTTTCTTGTGTCTTGTGTTGGGGTACCATTATTTTCATCCTCGTCCTTTGCAGATGCATAATTTTTTTCTTGATTCCTCATGTACGAAGGATTTCGCATAATTTTTACATTTAGTTGTGCATACTTCAATGCTCACCTATGACCTCATGATCATTTTGTCTTGTATCCATTTGAGAGATTTCACATTGGATTCTCTCCATTTTGCAGTGATCTTCACCCACTCATTGGCCTATAGAGCATTATTTCTAGTCTCCGTTGAGACCGTAATTGTCCCTCTACTGATGTGATATTGGATTCACCACCATGGTTTTCATTTTTATTACGATCCTTTTTACTTGGGGAATATTTCCTTGCACTATCCTTTTACCTATCTTTCTTAACCCACCCACTCTTCATCATCTACCTTGTTCAAATACGTCACCAATTTACTCTATAGTTATCGCTCCCTTGTTTGAGGGGGAGCTCATCATCAACCTTCTATCAATCTGCTTCATACTCTTCCTCTCACTATTTTTGTCTCATGGATTGCTAGTTTAAACCACTCAAAAAAAGGATCAAATGTAGACACCTAAATTGTGTATCTCTACCCTTGTCTACCCGCGTGAGGATATTTTTCTATGGTCCTATCTAGGTCACCCTTTAATTAAATCCATCCCTGTCAATATTTAATAAATTTCCCTCTTATTAATCAATTATTATTAATCTTTATTAATTCACATTAATTAATTAAACCCCATTAATTAATTAATTAATTAATTAATATCCATATCCCTAAATTTCCCTAATCAACTTGTTATTTTGGACACTTTTATCCTAAAAATAAACCCCTATGATTTTTCTATCCATCCCTATCTTCTAACTACCCATGATTTATCCCTAAGCAACCTAATCCCACACATGAGATTTAAAGAAGCTTTTTCCCTCCTTGAAAACATGAAATCCTCAAATAAAAAAAATACACCCCATTGGGGAAAGCTTCCCCATAGTCACCGTCGACCCTATCAAACTAAGTTAAATCTTTCCATAATCAAAGGAGAAATCATTATATGCATGTGAATTTTGGAGCTTTCTAGTGACTTATGAATTGAATTTTACGCCTAAGCATTCATGCAATAGTTGCAGACCTCCTAGACCTCCTTGGAACATGCTTTCATTGCTCACAATAATCCTTTGTGAGATTTATCATTATCTTTGTGTTGCTTTATTCATATTTTATCATATTATCTTCGTATTATTGTTGTTTTTATTTTGTCTAACCTTTTGCAGGTTTAGATCATCCTTAGCAACACTCAGAGATTTGTAATCAACCTTATTTTCTAGTTCCTTTACTTGCAGGTCATCCATTTCATCATTTAGACCTCGATTTTATCCAACTCTATCGTAGTCATCATCGACCCACCCTAGTCATCTTCGACCAAGGTCTTGATTCCCAATCTACTCTTTCTAATCTCTATTTTCTTCCATTTCTCTGGTTTCCTCTCTCTCAGATCCCTTCTATAGATTGACTCTAGCATACACAATTCTCTGTTGTTACCAGATTGCATTTAGGCCTTTATAGGTCTGTATATTTATCTTAATTTCTAGATCTACCCTCCCAAGTTACTGTCAACCTACCTTTGCACATTCTGGGTCACCATCAACCCAGACCAGGTATCATTTAATTTATAGTTCTTTCAATTAAATCAGCTTCTAGATCAGATCTTAATTATTCTTAAATTCAATGGTAGAGTTATTTTTATGCATGTTATATGCTATTTATCTTTTACTTCGCTCCTTCTAAATAAATGAGGGTTGACATCCGCGAAAGGAAGGTCACACTTCTTGGAGCCGGCATTGTTCAGGAAACCCCCACATATCCCCTCTAATCAATCCCCTTTTCAATATGTCTTATTTGGAGGTCATCAGCTACAACAAGGATCAGCTACTTGGCACTTGTTCATCCATGTACATCACGCTTTTGAGGTACTATAAACCCTCCATGTTTTGAGTTGTGTACTTTCTTTAGTAGCTAACTCATTAACTTGAATTGAACGAGAAATTGCATCAACAGGGATATTACTTAAATATTAAATCATGTATTTAGTGTTCGCCTATGTGTTATAACTTCATTGGATAGTTTTTTTATTTGACTTGATGTGACTTTGTGTGATTAGATTTTTTTCATATTTTATCTATAAAATGACTTGTACTTGTTTACACCCTATATATATAAAGGGTGTAAGGTATGTTACAGGTAGAATATTATGAATAAATTAATCTACATTAACCATAAAATCCATAATACAACTATGCATACACTAAATGATGATATAATGATGAAGCAATAACATAAAACACAATGGATGAAGACTTGGTTGTGTTGGGGTTTTAATATTAAGTGGGAAACTACTTTAGTTAAAACCTGTTAAGGACTAAAATGGTGATGACATTTTAAAATAACTTATATTTTAAGTATAAGTGCTTGGTGGATTCCCACAGGGGTCAGAATGTGATTTGAAATAAAAATATAAGAGTGACCCAACTTTGGGCCATCCGCCTTGATATAAATCAAGTTGATCTCATTAAGATTGACAGATGTGAGGTATAAGAATATAAAGTGAATGCATGCGAGTTATTTGAGATATAATTTAGCATAATACATGAGGAAAATGGATGAATATATATGAGAAAATGTTTATGATAGTTTGTAATTCCTACATAAAGGTGTAACTGATATGCAAGCATGGAAATAGTGGGGGTGTTGGGTGAAACATATTTTTCTCAATAAAGATAAGTGATTTTCAGTTGGTTTTTTACCTTATCGTTTTCCCACTTATATTCAGTTTCTTATGTCCATTTCATTTCATGTTCATGAACTTAATCTAATGCATTGTGTAATTTGATCTATCTTATTTTAATATTCAAACATAAACTATAATCCTTAGAAAAAATTTTATGGATCTATAAACTTGACACATTATATATCCTCTTATTTTTCCTAACATGGTATCAGAGTTGGTGTTTATGCTTATGTAGGATAGATCTTGTTGTTTTTTATTTGCAAGTGTGAAGAATCTTGTGGATCTGAAGTTTTTGAAAAGTTTCAGATCTCGTGGACCTCCTTATCTATGATCCATAGCTTTTACAAATCTACAAGGTGTAAAACTCCAATTCCATGCATTTAGATTAAATTTGGAGTACTTGGATGCTTTAGATCTAATTGATTGATCATAACCTAGGTCATTTTTGAATTTACATGATTAGATTTATTTTTTTAATAATCCTTGGGAATTTTTTAAATTTTCAAGACCTCCATGGATTTTTTAAAGTTTCAAGACCTCCAGGGATTTTTTCAAAGTATTTCACGGCCTTTTTTCTAACTTTTGCATACTATTTTCTTGTTATTCATATTTTTTTTACTTCTACGACCTTTTCAAGGTATTGCTCATTTTTTTAAAGTCTTGCATAGACTTTTATTTTCTCCATGGACTTTTCTTCCTTTGTTTTGTGGAATCCCTTTGTTCCACAAACATTTCTCTTAGTTCTGCAAACTTCCCTTGTACCATGGACTTCCTCCTATGTTCTACAGACTTCTTCCTAGGTTTGGTTAACATTTTCTTATTATGTTGATCGTGTTCCATCACTTTATGAAGGATTTCAATGTCCTGCATGGTTTTTCTAAACTTGAGGGACTTTCTTTGCATCCCAGTGCTAAACTTTCCAAATTTCAGGACATTCTTTATCACCATTAAGGTAAAATGCTTATTTGGAGAGAGTTCTATTTTTCCTGTCACACCGTTAATTATTTCCTATGGATAGGTTCCATTATGGATGATCCCATGAAACCTGATTCCTTTAACTTGCCTCAGGTGACACATTGTTCTCAAGCATACTCAGTGTCCTTTAAATCTCACTAGGATGTCATTCCCTGTTCCTTTAGTTCCGTGGATTTTGGTTCCTTACTGTTATTTTTTGAGTACAGTACTTTTTTCATGTTAGTAGCCAAAAAATGATTTGTAGACACTAAATCGCATACTTTAGAGCATTATTTATTTTCAGGTTCTCATACTACTGTTTATATGGTTTTTGAGTAAAGAAAGAACTAATAAACCCCTTTCTTTTGACCATTTTTACTTTGGATTTCTATCGTCACTTCCAACCTCTCGAACATACATGCCCAGTCTATTTTTTTCATTTTGTGTTCATTTTCAGTCTTAATTGGGGTGCCCATGGGATAGTGCTGGGGTGTCCACATGCATCCTAGTCCCTAGTTAGGGCACCCTGGTCCTTTTTCCCCTTTCGCGCCACTTTTTGGGCACTTTCTAGCTATTTGAGCATTCTATATTTTTGGTGGTTAGCTCTTTTCGGGTTAATTATGAAAATTAAATCAAGAGAAGCATATAAATATAAAGTTATGAGACCATAATGAGGGACCAAAAACTAAGAAACTACTATCATCACCTAATGTTGCATCCATCAAAGGCTCATTTGCATCCATCTAGCTCCATCACAAGGAACAAGGATGGTTCATCTGCATCACACAAGCATAGGAGGGAAGTTTATTCTATTCCATCCACCATTCTATTACATTTTCTACACATAGTTATTGCTCGCTACTTTCACAAAGTGTGACTAGCACAAGAGCAAGCTAGGGCATGATCACGCATGCACATATACACACATACACACACACAGAACTATATCAGGTCTGATATGTATTGCAAGTGCTCAGTTAGTAAGTCCACCATTTTGGTTGCTGAGGACAAGTCTGACCCCTTCATTTGCATTTTTATTTTTTAGGGTTTGATGTTGTTTTGGGGTTTGCAGGTCTATTCTTCATCACTGATTTTAGCAACATATCAGCATAGTCCAGTGAAACAATGTGACAAGAAGTAGAACAGCTAGGGATTCAATCATCATCTACCCTCAAATCTAGTTTTTGGACCTCCTGTCATAGACTAGGGCACCTAGAAATTAGACTGGGGCACCCGGGTTCCCTTGATCCTCTCGCAGGTGCCCTAGTCCACTACAAACATCTTAGATCTGTCCTTTTTGGTACCTCTATATGTTTGTTCATGCTTCTATAATATTCATTTTATTTTACGACATAGTCGAGATCAACCTATGAGTTAGCTAAGCTCCTTCCAACCCTACTTTTCAATTAGGGTTTAACATTTTCATTACTTTAGTTGCTTGGGTCACTTTCTATATTCATTTATTGCATGTATTTACTATTATTCACTATTGTTCCTAGTTAGATTAACTTAACTAAAATTCACATTTTAGTTAATCATTTTTTGTTTACCCAACTATTTCAATCCTTCCTTTTGACAATGGCATCTCCTTACCAAGTCATGACTCACTTGTCTTATCCTAATTTTGAACCTACTAATGTTTTGGGTATAGTCACCACCACTGCTGATTTCATGTGTGTGCGTACTAAACATCCTCCTCGCTTTGTTACGTCTAGGTTTGATCCATATATTAATATAGTTACTACTCAACATACTCATCCTAATCCTCCTACAGCTCTACCCACTTCTATTCCTCCACCCATTACTTCGGTAGCTCCTCCTACTAATTCTAAGGGCTATGACATCATTGAGAAACTTAAAAAATACGCCTGCCAAGATTTCTATTTACGACTTATTGTGTAATGCACCAAATTTTCACAACACATTAGAAGCTTTCATTTGGGATATTCATACTAAAATTGATAATTCTGCAGTGGCCTTTACGCATCTCATACAGTCTCTTCACAATTTTCCATGGTCTATATCTTTCACTGATGAGGATCTATCATTTTTTGTTAAAAGCAATACATGTGTAAATTTACTCATTACTATCGTTGTTAGCACTATGTACATCAAACGAGTCCTCATGAATAATGGATCACCTGTCAATCTATGTGCTCATTCACTTTTAAAACAATTGGGTATTAACAATAATCTCATTTATAAGAATTCTACTATCATTCAAGGTTATGATTCTACCACCCGCACATGTCTCGAGACTATCTCATTACACATTCGGGTTGGGCCTAAGACTATTCTCACTTATTTCTATATGATATATGCCTCCTTTTAGTTCAATCTCTTGTTAGGTAAACCTTGGATTCACACAATGCAAGTAGTTCCATCTATTATTCACCATTGTGTTAATTTCTTGCATGATGGATATGAAAATATAATCACCACAGATCTATAGCCATTCAAATATTGTCGCATAGACCCTATTACTGTTATGATTATTCTACCTTTGCAATGTATTCCATATAGTATCCTTGACACATATGACATTGGTGAATCTAGCACATCGAAACCTTCTTCTACCACTAGAAACACTCCAACTATCTCTACTCACACTACAGATATTATTTCACATGCGGTATCAGCTCCTATCAGCGTTCTTTCTCCAACTATTGAGATACCTTTTATTTCTTCACCTACTGCGACACCTAATAATATACTTGATAAGGCTACACAACATGAGGATGCTAACATGGATGATTATGACGACTCTGATGACAAATTCGACGTTATTGAACTCACTTATGAAGCATTAATTCAACTAAATTTTACACCTCTCAACATAGAAAATTCTTACTTTGAAGATACATTTGTGGTTGATGGCCCAGGTGAATATAAATTTAAGATGCCTCTCTCTACTAATGTAATGGTACTATACCAAGGTTCTGTGAACATTATAAATGCTATTTCATCTTCTCCTCCATAGGTTGCAGCTCCACTGCCTCCTTTTACATGCACATTATTTATCAATAGGTCCTTCTGGCAACATATCCCAATTGACTCCACTTTCTTAGATACTATTTTTACACATGATAATTTGGTTAGGTTTGGCATAACACACAATGACATATTACCACCTCTTCATTCACCGCAACTGTATCATGGCTATTTTCATATTATGACCACTTATGGCTTGTGTGTATTTCATTTGACGGTATTTGTTACGCGCACTCCTCGTGACTCTCCACTCACACTTGGCCAGTCCTAGCTTGACTATATTAGTGATATGATAGACGCTAACCATTGTTTGCTTACATTTCCTATGCCTTTTGGTAATATCTCTATTCCTAATGAATCTTCTACCACCCAAGCTCAAAATATCTCTTGTTGGCATGCTCACAGTTATTCCCTGATAGCCTTTACTGATGAGGAATATGCAATGAATGTGTATATAGTATGGCATCATGGGTATTTATAAGACCTTCCTCAATCTATATATTATCATGTCTCTGACACTGCTCTAATAGGATTCAACCATGATAATTATGATCTCCTAAATATCATCTCATAGTCACCTTCTCTACTATACGCTTGGGGGTCATAGCATCTAACACCTCCCCATCATATTAGCATTACCACATCTCACATTCTTGTATTATCTTACATCAATCTCCTCTCATAAGCATAGTAATCACACATTGTAGCTTCACCCATTACCCGATGACACACTCTTGTACTTCATTTCACAGTTGAGTGTTGAGGGCATACTACACATGAACCCCACAACTACACAATAGTTACTACACACTACATTTATTCACACATCTTGCATCTTACATCCTACATTATACATTTATTCTACATTACACATCTCCACAGCACACATATTTTACATCCTATACTAGTCTTCATTACATATAAGTCTCTCATTACATACCTCTCATTCTACATACTACATTACTACTCTATCTACACATATTATTTAACACACTATGCATTGTATTTATGCTCATCATATGGTCATCTAATCCTCACACATACTAGCATGCACCTTACACTTTTTTCATTGCATCTTATACATCAAATTTTACATATTTTTACACATCATATGGTCTTCTATTATCACAACGCATACTACATCACCTTCTGCATGTTCCACTCACTACCCTATGACACACTTTAGTTCCTTGGCCCATACTCAACTGTAGAGGGTTTACAAATCAAGTTGACCTTATCATACTTACACATTCATCATTCAATTTTCTATCATGCGAAATTTTTTAGGTTAGTGGCATATGTTATAGGATAAATGGTTACTTATTCTATCATCTTGTAGTGTTATACGCTTTAGGCTACATCGCCACTCTCTTTATTCATCTTGCTGTGATATACACTTCAGCTATAAAGTTCACACACACATCATTTCTAGGTCACATCTCATCAACATACATACACAATCATCACAATGCGTTAGACGCAACATACACTTCGACCATTTCCCGATGACGCACTCTCGTTTATGGTTCATTCTTGACTATTGAGGGGGGAAACCAAATGAACCTCATTGCATATACTCTATTCACTAGGGGCACACAACTCCTACCATTCCATTTTACATTCCATTCCATCCATCCACAGCATATTGCATATCATGGTTGCTTTTACTTTTTCTTGCATTTGTTTTTTCATGGTCACTTTATTACACATGCTAGTTTGATGTCTTGTATGTCATTTATCTATACCAAACACACATGCGCATTCATGCCTTTTTCTAGTTACGGTCACAAATACAGGTCTCTTAATCACAACACAGATGCTCATCTTCTACCCTTCTTACACTGGTCATTGGGGGCATCCACATTCATCTCTCACAGGTGTTATTGTTTCATTTTATACTTAGCACTTTATTTTCTTTCTTATACACAATTTTGACATACTGGTTATCTTTCTAACATGCTAATGGGTGCTTCATGTGCAACATTTTTTATGCAGGGATATTTACTTCCATACTTGTTTGTTACATTGTCTGTTATTGTTTGTTTTTATATGTGGGTATTTCCCTATGCTTGGTGTGCACACTTGTTTTTTATATGTGGCCATGATGGCCTTACGTGTCTTGTGACAGCATGAGTGATGTCTAATGTTTCCAGCCCACTTTGTGTGTCTTACTTTGTCTTTTTTTGTGTTTACATTACTACTTTTCTTGGTATCTTTTACATTTTTTGCATAGATTACACATTGTCTTATACATGCATGTTTGTTCATATTAACACTTGTTTTTGGTTAGCCACTTATTTGTGCATGCCTTGGTTTCTACCAAGTGCATTCCCTTCCCCCTGCAGGGCAGAGTTACAAAGTTCATGTGGTTGGTCCTCTTTTGGGGCTGCATTCTCCTATCAGCGATGTTGCATGTGCCCCCAAAGAGGAGGGCATCATTTGGGGTTTTACATTCTACACAGTGCTTCTACACCAGTTTAGTTCAATTAAGTTCAGTTCAGTTTCTTCCCTTAGCATTGTGAGTTATACAGTGAGTGGGTTCAAACTAGTCTACGAGCCCCATACACAACGGATTTTACAGGACATGGTTTTCCTTAGCATTATGGGGAGCAATTAAAGGTTGGAGGATACAGTATAATTCCTCCCTATACTTCTTCAGTCAGTGGTGTTGGATCACCCAAAAAACTAGGTAGTACAAAGATCTCTTCACACATGTATCAGGGAAGTAGTTAAAGGTTTGAGGATACAGTGAAATTCCTCCCTATACTTCTTCGGCCTATGGCGTCGGATCACCCAAAAAACCTAGGATAGGATATCCTCTTTCTACACCCTTTCTCTCATCATGGATCAAGTGCACATGTTCCTTTTACATTTTTCATTTCCATTACATGCTTTTTACTATATACATGTGTATTTTACATGAATTTTTACATATATACATGCGTATTTGACTTCTTGATCATCTTCTCCTTATAAGTCTGATAATATGAGAAGAAAACAGTCAACGACAATAACAACAACAATGACGTCAACAACAACATTTTACGGCAGCACACACCATACTAACCATGCAGGTACATTACACACATCAACAACTACACACGCGTTTCCACCCTAGGTTCACTCTCATCACTTTTTTTTGCACTTTTACATCTTTATTTTCCATGCTCCATCATCTTTTTTTCACTCCACACTTTGTCTAGTCCTTCGATGCACATTTTCTACATCACTCTACATGGACATCAGGTACGCATCTCTATCTACTTTATGTTACCAAAGCTTTCTGCTCACCAACATAAACTGGGGGAAAATGTAGACACTAAATCACACACTTTAGGTATTATTTAGTCCTGGTCTTATACTACTATTCATATGGTTTTTGAGTGAAGAAAGTACTAATTAACCCTCATCTTTTGGCCATTTTACTTTGATTTATGTCATCGTTTCTAACCTCTCACACATACTTTCCTGGTATATTTATTTCTTTCTACATTTAACTGGGGAACTTAGGATAGTACTAGGGCATTGAAAATCACCCTGGTCCTAGTTGGGGTGCCCTGATCCTTTTTACACTTTCCTGACACTTTTTGGGCACTTTCTAGCTGTTTGAACATTCTATTTTTTGGTAGTTGGCATCTTCGGGGTTAATTATGAAATTAGATCAAGAGAACCATATAAATATAAAGTTATGAGACCATAATGAGGGACCAAGCACGAGTCACTACTATCATCATCTAAGGTTGCACCCATCTAGCTCCATCAGAAGGGATAAGGCTAGTTCATTTGCATCACACAAACATAGGAGGGAAGTTTATTCTATTTCATCCACTATTTTATTACATTTTCTACACATAGTTATTTATTGCTACTTTCACAAAGTGTGACTGACACAAGAGCAACCTAGGGCATGATCACACACACACACACACACACACACACACACACACACACACACATAGAACTACATCAGGTCTAAGATGTAGTGTAGCGCTCAGTTAGTAAGTCCACCATTGTGGCCACTGAGGACAGTATGGCCCCTTCGTTTGCATTTTTCTTTTTTAGGGTTTTATATTTGTTTTCAGGTCTTGCATGTCTATTCTTCAACACTAATCATTGGTGAAATTCAGCACAGAGTAGTGAGTTACAAGTGATAGGAAGTGAGGGCTTCACATCATCATCTGACCCTACAAATCTGGTTTCTAGACCTCCTACACATACCAGGGCATCCAAAACGCAGACTAAGATGCCCACAAGTGCCTTGATCCTCTCCCAAGTGCCCCAATCCAGCCAAACAGATCATATGTGTCCTTTTTGTGACCTCTACATGTGTGTTCCTTCTTCCAGAATATTCAATTAATTTTACAACACATTCCAGATCAACCTATGAATTAGCTAAGATCCTACCAACCCTACTAGTCAATTAGGGTTTAACATTTTCATTAATTTAGTTGCTTTGTTCACTTTCTATATTTATTCATTGCATTTATTTATTGTTATTTATTGTTGTTCCTAGTTAGATTAACTTAACAAAATCCACATTTAAGTTAATCATGTTTCTTTGTTCCGCGGATTCTAATTTTGGATAATCCATAATATTCTGTGTGTTTTTTTGTGTGTCTTCACGGAATAATTTTCATACTTCATGGCTTCTCTTTAGTCACTCCATATATTTTTTAAGAATTTTTATCAATTTGTAAAAAAACTTCCTTCCCTAAATCCACAGTTATATGTATCCTTTGCTATGTGGCCTTTCTTTGTCCCACAACATTCCTTTGTTTTGTGTCTTTTTGTTGTATTACATTTACTTTTAGTATTCCATAGCTCTTACTTTGTTTTGTGGACCTTTGAGTCTCACTAACCCTTTTTCTCCTTGTTTCGCGGACTTCAAGTGTTCTGTGGCCCTCTTTTTTGTTCAGTCGACCTCTAGTATTCAACGGTCGTCTTACTTGTTTTGCAGACTTCTAGTGTTCTGTGGCATTGTTTCTTTTTTCCCACAGACACCCTTGTTCCACATCATGTTTCCTTTTTCCTACAGCCTTACCTATTCCGCATAACTTTTAAAAAAAATTAAATGCACGGAACATTGTTTCTTTGCTCCGCGGCTTTTCAAAATTTAAAATTTTTATAACTTTTTAATTATTGCCTTACGGCATCTTGTGTCTTGTTCTGAGTTTTTTACATCCTTCTTTCTTGGTTCTTGTACATGTTTGGATTATTTTTATTAAATTGTAAGTTCTTTAAATGTTTTTTCTTTCATTTTCTTAAAGTTGCAATTGTTAAAAATCGCATGCCTATATTAATTAAAACTGTTAAGTTCTTTATAAAATATGGCTAGTGCATCTAATTTATCCATGGATAAATATCAATTGTTAAATGGTACTAACTATAGTATTCAGATAGTTAGGCTTAAATCTATCTTTATGGCTGGAAAGCTTTAGAATTTGGTTAATTGTATTGAAAAGATACCCACTAGGAGATAAACTACCCTTGATAACTTGAGCATCTTCTCCCAAAAGTCCCAAGAGGCCATGTCAATCATATTACAAAGTATGAAATATGAATTATGTTGGACATTGGACACATCCAGAGTCTCCAGTTGATACATGGACCCAATTTGAATCTACGCATGAGGGTATCCACCTCTCTAAAATAATGAAACTAATAATGGAATTGTTTACAAATCTAATGAAAGGAAATGAAAATATAGTTAATTATCTAGAAAAAATAAGAACATTAAGGCTCAGTTAGATGGATTTGATTGCCAATTATTTCAAGATAATTTGTTATACTTTATCATTCATATTAACATTCATGAAAATTTTAGAAACTATATTTCTATTTTGAATTCTAAATATCAAAATGAATATAATTTACTTGTTTTAGATATCTTGTCTTATTTACTCATTCAAGAAGAAGTATTTATGGAGAAATTTGACTCAAAATAGAATTCCCCTAAGTCATGTTTCTCTCAAAATCAAAATTCATTCAGAAATAAGAATAAAAATAATTCTATTAAGAAATCAAACTTGAATTATAAGTTCAATCTTAAGAATAATAAAAAATTAAGGTTAAGTTTGATGGAACTTGTACCTTTTGTGGAAAGTTTGGTCATAAAGAATCTAAATTTTATTCTAAATCAGATAATAATTTTCAAAGTAAGAACATTAGGAAGAAGAATAAAAACAAGAACCATGCAAATATTGTTGAGAAAACTATTGCTTTATGAAACTTTTTTTGGTAATGTTATTTATACATGTTTAATGTATTGATGATTGCATGTTTCATGGATGCATCTGTTTTCTTTTTTTTCATAATGTTCTACAAATTTAGCATGAATGATTTAGGAATGTATATGTTATAAAGAAACGATTTTGTATATTGACGTCTTAACTCTCCTCTAAACTAGAAATCATATAATTTCTCTATCCTTCTTTGGAAAATTTGGAAACAAATGTCCAAGAGGATTTTCATCCTTCTTCATATTTGATGAATTTATATATTGAGGGGGAGTCATCTCAAAATGTTTCTTTGTCTAGAATTCCTAAATGGGCTCAAATTTGGTTTTATTACCCTTCCTTATAACCTAACAAAGATAAACCATTGGAAACCTTCTTATCAGGCTTGGTTGATGTTGTGTTTTTTTTAAGAAGAATTTCTTGTTGAGATGGTTTGAAAAATATTTGCATCTTGGTTGTAATCCAAATTTGTCTCTCTAAACCAAATTTGATAGTGTAGTACACTAATATTGCTTGCTTCTTTCAAGTTGAATATGATGTGTAAAATCTGAAAATAATTATATTTCTTATATGGTCTTATATATGATGCCTTAATTCTATATATAATATCTTAAATTCTTTTAGCTATAAGAACCTAACTCTTAAAAGTAAAAATAGATTGAGACAATGTTTTAAATATACTTATTTAAGTGTGGTTATATGTCAAGATCACAAAATAAGTTGTTGAATCTTTTTTTGTTGTATGCTACTGACTAAATTCAAAGAGATAGCACCATTGATTATAAACCTGCATGTGATAAATTTATTTAACTATCACTAAAATTATAAGAATTAGGAATTTTTTCTAATGATTCATGTATAATCTTCACAACAAACCATTGAAAAATGGTAAAAAAATGATCTTTGAGGTATAATGATTCGTAAACTGCCTTTTAAAACAATGAACAGATCTTGTCTAAGTGATAATAAATGAATAAACTAAGTTCATTAAACCAGCATGTTTATGAAAAAAACATCCATACATTACTGAAAATAGGAAATTGCAAGATAATGAGACACAAGAGTTTATCCTAGAGAAACCCAATGTGGGAAAAACTCTAGCCATATAAGCAATTGCTTCCCTTTACTATGCAAATCTCCAAATAATACAAGTTTACTGTCATACAATGACCTTCAAGAAATATTCTATCTCCAACTTGTATAAATTTATTGCAACTCTCAACAAGAAATTAACTATGCTTACGAGCAAAACAAGAACATTCTTAATTTCCTCTTTTTGCTCACACTTCAATTCAATCAAAGCATTTATTATAATGCTTCAAAAAACTTGTACTTATAATTGTTCTACCCACCAATGGAAGGAAAGATGAAATGAACCAAACTTGGAAGTCCAAATATTTGTAACTGTTTGAATTCCTATTTTGGTGTCATCGAGGATATGATCTTTGGTGTCCATAGGCCAACAGTTGTACAACCACCAGGTTGGTTGCACAACTTTTGGTCCCTATAACCAAAAATTTCATAACCATTGGGGTGGTTACGTAACCTCCGTAATGTGAAGAGTGGTGGTTACGTAACTTTCAAGTTGGTTATGCCACCGTCACACAGAAAAATTCTAGAATAGAACAATGATGGCCCGCAGATGTCATTCAAAGGTGTCTGAATCACTTTTAGCTTGACTAAACAATCTCCTGAAGGAATAATATGGTGAGAATATGTACTGCAAATATAAAATATGGAGAATACATATAATTAGGTATTTTCATATCCATTTTTGGATCATACCTCCACAATTTTAATCTTTTAACTCTCTAAAATCTTTGAGGACTGATGATGTGATGAAATTTCATCCCCGCATCTTCTCTTAAATACCACTCATTTTCCTGGAGGTGTATCTACTGGTTTGTTCCAACGAATCTATCATCTTTTTTGAATTCCAATACCAATTTTCCGTTGTCTCTGTATGGGAATCTTAAAACAACATCAAATGGACTCCTTGGAAAATAACCAAAATATGTCTCAAAAGGAATTTTATTGGTAGCAATATGAATTGCCATGTGATAAGGATGTTGAATATATACCAAATCCTCATCCCGAGTCCTAGGATCTCTCAAAACCTAGACCAAGGTATGACTTGCCACCTCTATATTCTCATCTAGTTATGGATGGCATCCATTAAACCTCTTAATATCCATCTTGCGCCATGATATAGACCAAAAATCACTAATGAACCGTAAGTCCATGTCTGTCATAATAGAATTAGGAATACTAAAATTAACCCACACATGAGAGATAAATAACTCCATTGTATTATTGGTCTTCATGCAAGGAATGTGAATGCACATTTTACCAAACCATTCTACCACCATAAAAAAACATACTCACACCATTTTTGAAGTAGGAAAATTTTCCATAAAATCTATGGGGAAACTTACCCATGGCCGGAAAGAAATTGATAATGGCATACATAATCCCAACTCTCCTTCACTACATGAAACAAAATCCCTTAACAAGTTATTAATTTATATCTGAATGTTTGGCAAAAAATTCATTTTTAAGTCCTTGACAGTCTCTATCACACTAGAGTGACCAGCTACACCTGAAATCTGTATTTGCTTAAAAAATATTATAATGTTGTTTATTTTTGTAGGCATCCTTGATGGAATACTCGTGGAATACTAAGTCTAGAATTGGACCATCAGGTAATAACTGTATAACATTCTCAACTGGCTTATTTGGGGGCATCCCCATAGGATCTTCCCTAAACTGCTAAATAAAATCTTCCATCTTCTTATGCTCTTTATTAGTAACCATGCTATACGTGGTCTCAGAAATAAGCTCCTTGTATTTTCTATCACTTATAGAAAGTAAAGAAAATCTCCCACTAGAATTAATAAGTTTTTAGGCTTTAGTGGCACTTGTCAGAGAGATCTTCGAGTCTCCTGCAAAGTTTGAAATTATGTAGCTCTTGTTGGAATCATAGTGGACTGAGAAGGGGTTGAATCAGTCATAAAATGATTTTTACTTCAATTACAAAACCATAAATTCATCAATTAGATTGTCCATTCAACATTCATAACCATCTCTGTATATTAAGATATACAACATCGATCACAAGAGCATGAAACATAGTACACAACACAAGAACACCATATATAAGTGGGAAAACCTCATGGGGAAGAAAACCAAATAAATATATATATATATATATATATATATATATATATATATATATATTACACAATCCTTATTCACATTCCAGGTGATAGCAAGCATCACCAAATACATCTCATGCTCCAATCAACTCAATTTTCAACATAAGCAATCATGTCCTAAAAATGTAGTTATAAAATTCTTCACAAAATGACCTGTAAGACACATCAAATGATCTCACCAATACTCAATAAATACATAATTTTAAATATCTCTGAATCCCCTTTCCATAACATATAATAACTCCTTCCAAATCCAAATATAATGCCTTCAAACAGGTCCATCTTTGCACACTTCTTTTTAACCCTTCTTAGAATCAAGAATTAACAGCTAGTGCAACATACTCCATCATATCAAAAATCACTTCCAAGATTAAAAAAAACATGTAACATACTTATAAATTATTTATAATCCATTAAAAACCTTCACTAAGCTTGGACAAATAAAAAACATCATTTTACCTCTTGAAACTACTTGCACCCTATTAGAATGAGCATCCTCTAAACTTGAGCCTCAAAGAACAGATCATAACTTTATAATACCTTATCCAATATTTAATTTTTATATACTAATGGAAATATATCTAAAAAATATTCACAAAAAAACTTTAATGGAGTCCTAAATATCTATGTATCTCTTGCAATGTCAATTTTACTCCAGGCTGCTCCAAACAGCTCCAAAAACTAGTCCACCTAAATAGGGCACAAATTTCACATTTTCACCTCAAAAATGATCTAAATCCTTCATGAACATCAAGAAAAACTCCTGATATTTCATAAATTCCAAATTATACATTACCTCATTTGTACAAATTCTCCTTAAACCGGAGCTCTTCATAAACTAGTATATTTAGGTAGGACCCACATATCACCACATACTCTATCATACCTTTCTGGAAATATAGAATAGGAAGAGTCCTATAAATCATCCAATCATCACTTTTTAAAAATTAATCAAAACAATCTCAATATACCTCTTCTTTTGTAAGCTTCTCCTAGTTAGGGTTTAGCTAGGGTTTTAAACCACTTTACCTTCTTAACGATCGTTCATAAAAACGTGACTATCAAACCACCTCATTATTTTTTTAAAATTTTCATAAGTTACCTAAGAATATATTCCAAGGATATCATGTCCTCATTCAAATCATATAGTTCACAATGAGCATCAGAAGCTCAATATTTATTATAAAAACACATTATTACTTGGTTTCACCAAAACTTGCATAACATCAAATTTCTTCAACACTTTGACCTAAAATTTGTTATGACGCATCAAAAAAGCATCCTATAACTTTTCATACTCACCATCTAGCTTAAAAATTCTTGGAACTCTCTATCCAATCTCATTTACATGTGTTTACCTACATGTTTCTCACTGTTTGTTTCCCAAGGACCTGATAAATGCATCAAACCACTGAGTTTAGACTTGAAACTTACCATACATACCCTGTATCTCATAACTATGTTATTACCATTCTTAGAAAAGACTTATTTGGTCCAAATCACACATATCCATCTCATACTGCATGCTCCCAGGAAAAAGACAAGCCTGGAATGACCTGAAACACTGTTGACAACCCATGAACTAGCCATGTTGACTCAATAAAACTCATTGACACTCATGAAGAATAATTAGGACCATGTATGACCTCATAAAACACTCTAATCACCTCAAGAGAGATCATATAGTGACTTGGCTCACTAAACCATGCACCAGGACTCCATGACAGCTCACTAATCTTGACACAACCACTCAATCTTCATGCATGACATCTAAATAACATCATATGGGAACTCACATGATAACATGACACCATTTTCCATCAATGGGGTTGACATCAATGACAACACAACCACACAATGGCCAACAGCTCTTACCATCATTCACCCAATGGTATTGGTTGGCTCTTCTCATGAAGATGGAATCTTTGATATACAAGTATAGACTGTCAAACACTACACCACACACATCAAGAGGAACAACATCTAAAATAACTCCATCGATGAAATTTTTATCAATACAAAAATTAATCTTGTATTTCTTGGTAACGTTTATGTCTACGCATTTCTTCACCCAACCTAATGAGTTCAGACTTGGATGATTATAAGTTTCCAACATCATCCTATCAATGGGCTCTTTACTAACCAAATTAGCTTGCGAATAAGTATCAAATAGAGCATCCACTTTGGTCTTGTTCAACTGAATTTTTATATGAAATAGCTTAGTAAGCTCATTCTCTTAAGCATTACTACTGTTACCGAAACATACCTTTTTGCGGATGGAGGAAAAACACATAGTCTTATCTACCTCTTCGCTGTAAAATAATTCAGAACTTCCTCTCCCTGGAGGGCAGCCATGACCTTTTTTTTTCTTATTCTTGAAGGGATGTAATTTTGGGTGGAGCTTCTTACATTTTCCCTCGGAATGAGTGTCAACATCACAATGATCACAATGAACTTTAGTAGCCTTTTTAGAAATGGAATTAGTATTCTTCTTACCTTTCCATTTTTCCTTCTCCTCTTTCTTAGTGTCACCTTGTTTGTTTGAATCAGGTTGAGAGGTAGATGAACTATTTTTCTTGTCCATATCTAAATAGTGAGCTTAAGAAAAAGCCTCATCTACATCTGTTGTCTTGGCCAAGAGGACTAGTCTCCTCAAGTGGCTATAGATTCCACCAATGTACTTCATTAAAAGTTCATGGTACACTACATCTTTTCCCATCTGGAAAACTTTCTTCTAAAACTCACTAGTGTGCTCTTGCACATTATATCCTTGCTTCTACCTGAGATACTGAAAATACATGGACCTCTCTTCCTCATAACAAATAGGATACAACTACTTTTTTATTATCTTCTTTAATTCAACCCACTTTGTAATAGGAGGAATATTCTTAACAACCAATAAGTATCTTTCTCACACTCATAAGTATCTTATTTATGGGCTCCTAGTGCCTCGTTTATAACACCAAGCTTCTCCATGAGTAATCCCATGATGGAATCCAATTTCCCCATAGACAAGGAAATATTTCCCAAATCCTTAAACAAAATTTCCACATTTGCCTCTAACTTGTAGAAACACTCTTCTCTAGTCTCATCTACATCTTCTCTATGAACCATGTCTCAAATTCTTTTCTTCCACTTCTTGGTGGAAACCTCTTATTCAAAAGTAATGAAGATACCTTCACTACTTTCTTTTCCCTTTTAAGTAAGGGGCATCTAATTGCAACTGTCAACACAAGTTAACCACACAAAAATAATTGATCTAAATTTCTCTGACACCAATCTGATCCTCAAATTGCCTTTTAAAATAATGAACAAATCATAAGTGATAAGGAATTAAAATATAACTAAGTTAATTAAACCAACATGTTTATAAAAACATCCATACATTATTGAAAATGGGAAATTGCAAGACAATGAGACATAAGAGTTTATCCTGGAGAAACCCAGTGTAGGAAAAACTCCAAGTGAGTAAGAAATTTCTTCCCTTCACTTTGAAAATATCCAAATAATACAATTTTACTTTCATACAATGACCTTCAAGAAATATTCTAGATCCTTATACTTTTATAACTTGATTACAAATCTCAACAAGAACTCGTCTCTTCTTATGAACAAAAAAAGAACCTTCTTAACTTCCTCTCTTTGTTCACACCTGAATTCACCAAAAAAACTTGTAAGAATGCTTCAACAAACTTGTATTTATAATTTCTCTTCCCACCTATGGAGGGAAAGATGAAATGAACCAAACTGGTAAGTCCAAACATTTGCAACAATTTGAATTCCCATTTTTGCATCGTCGGGTACAAAACCATCAGTGTCCACATACTGGTGGTTGAGAAACCATTGGGGTGGTTACATAACAGCCAGTCCCTATAGCCGGTGGTTACATAACCGTCAAGGTAGTTTCACAACAGCCAATCTATTAAGAGTGTTGGTTACGTAACCATCGTGGTGATTCCATCACCGTCACACAGAAAACTCTAGGAACAGAACAATGATGGCCCATAGATTTCATTCGAAGGTGTTTGAATCACCCTTCACTTGACTAGACCATGTCTTGAAGAAATAATATGCTAAGAATCTATACTGCAAGTATAAAATATGGGGAATACATAGATTTGGGTATTTTTATATCCATTTTTGGATCATATAATCAATTATGTTATGTATTATTTTTTAATACAATATTTTTGATTTATTTTGATTATAACCATATAGTTGATTTACTTTTGGATGTGATTTTTTCAAGTTAAATGTAGCTAGAATCACTTGGAGTAGTATAGAGAAATCACTATGAAGTACTATGGAAGAAGCAAAGGAGTCAATGTAGCTTTAAAATATTATAGATGGACTTCATATGGGTGTCAAATGAAGGATTCTACTTCTAAGTGGAAGCCAATATTGTAATTCTCTTGTAAACAATCCAAATCATCATTAAAGAATGGATCATATCAAGTTGGTTTGTAGATCTTATGGTGCATAAGTTCTCCACCTTTGAATCTAAAGATCATGTGGAAGAAATTTGATCTCCACCTCTAAATCTAATGATCATGTGGTAGAATTTGGCTCAATGATCATGTGGATGACTTTGATCTCCACCTATGAATCAAAAGGGAAAGACTCAAATTATCATGTGAATGACATCTTCACCTCTAAATCAAATGAGTTTTGGATTTTCAAAGTTTCCCTTGAGGGGGAACAAAGAGGAATGAGTATGTTTTGTATGGTTGTTGTAATGCCACCTCTTTTTTTAATGCCAACCCTTATTGGTATGATTGGCAACTGAAATCTCCATATATTATTTATAGTTTGATTAAATAAATTATTACTTTATGTAAGTTTACTTATATTACACAGTGAAGCATTAGATATGAGAGTTTTTAACTCCATAATATTAGGTAAGATTTCATGGGTAATCAATTCATCTTGAGAAAAATCTGAAATTTTTTTGTTCCTAATGTACCACATATTTTTGCAAAACCCATGGAACACTTGTTTCATGTCGTAACTTCTTCAGTTCTATGGAAAATTAAAGCAGTTCTCTGCAACTTTTCTAAAACTCGTAGGTTAATTCTTTGCTTTGCAGCTTATGCAAGTTTGTGGAACACTACATAGTGCATCATGGTGTTGCAAAACCCATTAAACATTGTAGTAGTGTACCATAGAGTTGTAAAATCCATGAAAAACTACAGTAGTGTACCGCAGAGTTGCAAAACCCATAGAACATTGTAGTAGTGTACCGTGGAGTTGCAAAACTTGCAAAACACTACATTAGTGTACCGCATATTTTCAAAATCCATAAAACAAAGGTTTTTTCATGCTATCCTAAATCACTTAGATGGTTTATGGATTGTAATTCCTTTTCTATAAAAAGGTAACTTAGCATGTGCTATTTAGAACAAACATTATATTTCTACATGTTAGCCTAAATCTTCATGATTTATGGATTGTAAGTCCTTTAGTATAAAAAATAAATTTTTCATGTTTCCCTACTTAACATTAAGAGGGAGTATTGGCATTTTAATATTAAGCGGGAAACTACTTTAGTAAAAACCTGCCAAGGACTAAAACGGTCATGACATTTGAATTTAACTTATATTTAAAATATAAGTGCATGGCAGATTCTCGCAGGGGTTAAGATGTGATGTATAATAGTGACCCAACTTTGGGCCACCCACCTTGATAAAAATCAAGGTGATCTCATTGATATTGGCAGACATGAGGAACAAGAAAAGGTACATGCATGTGAGTTGTTTGAGAGCTAATTCAGCATAATACATGAGGAAAATAGATGAATATTTATGAGCGAGTGTTTATGATAGTTTTCAATTCATCCATGAATGTGTAATTGATATGCATGCATGGAAATAGTGGGAGTGCTAGGTGAAATATAATTTTCTCAATAAATATAAGTGATTTTTCAATGGGTTTTTACCTTATGTTTTTCCCAATTATATCTTGTGTCTTGTGTTCATTTCATTTCATATTCATGCACTTAATATAATTAATTATGTAATTTGATCTATCTTATTTTACTATTCAAACATAAACTATAATCCTTATCAAGTTTATTTTGATGGATCTATAAATTTGTTGCATTATATATCCTCTCATTTTTCCTAACAAGTTGTGCAAAGAGATACAAGAAATTATATGGGTGTGCACATTCGTTGGAATGGATTATATTATTATGAAAATGCTTCATTTTTAAGATTGTGACTGAAAATTACTCTCGTATGGATTATGTTAGGCCATAGTACGATTTTATCATGCTTCAAATGGTTTTATCCTAGAGAATGATGGAGCTTTGTAACTTTTATTGCATGTCACTAGTCTATAAATTATTTTCATTATTTTTTACTAGGGTTCGCACACTTTAAATAGTACCTATAATGATTTACAACTAATAGACTAGATACATGTTGCAAGCTTCATAAAATGATTAGATAATAAAAGGATAAATTCATGTGTAGGTGAGGCTGAATTGACCCTAGTGGTCAACCCTTGCTAAACCAATCCCTGTACCACACTACATTCCCTCAAGCATGATCAAGCCTCATGTAGTTCTCCAAGTTTTGGTGCAAATATTGTATGCAATATAATCTAGCCCCCTATGTTTCCCTCACATCTCTTGACACAAAAAATAGTAAACATAACTATAGATAAATAGATATGTACCCAGCATTGTACTAGAATGGTGTGATGTGATTCATATGCTAAATTGATTCCATTTGTCCCTTAATACCCTTGGCAATGCTTTGAGTGAAATTTTTTGTTAAGATATAACTCTAGGACCTTTCAATGTTTGGTAATAGAGGTAACAATACTCTTGAAGCTAGTTTGAGTGCTTTATACCTATGTGGCAGCTACTCTAAAGGATGCACATCTAATTGAGGAAGATTTAGGAGAATCTTGATTGCTTTAGTGTTGATATTTTGTACTATGGTTTCTAAGAATGTTAGGTGAGTTATGAATTACTTTTGACTTGTTTATATAGGATTATGAATGTTAGATAAAGCATTAAGGGAAAGCCAAGGAAGATGAAACAATGCACGTAATATATTCAAACTAATAAAATAGTCATTGGAAGATAAAGGATGGGACCATACAATTCATCTCAAAACTATGGTATGGTATGTACCTATTCTATTCAGTCCCATATAATGATCTAATGATAGAAAATCCATTCTGGGAAAGATTCATGGGGGTATATTACTACTTGGGATAATTAATGTTGCATGAATGAATGACAAAGTAGTGTGTAGAGATTAACAGGTCATAAGAGAGAAGGATATGTCAATGTAGATTAGAACATGAGATGCTTTCTTAGCATAGGAAGAAATCCAAACTTGTCATTGTTAAAAGATAAGATACCAAATTTGAGTGTCTAGATTTTTCCCCTTTAAGTGTGGAATTGAAAATTTTCTCCCTTTAAGTGTGGAATTGAAAATTACATGCTTAAATGAAAAACATACTTGAGTGTGCATACATGATTTGTAATTTTTTGATCATTTTTTCCTTGTGTTGATGTTGACATGTTCCATGGTAAAACTTGTAACACATAGTGTAGTCAACATCAATAGAAGAAATTGAGATGCAACTCAAATGTAACTTTGAAAAATTGAATTTGTGTATGGTAAAGTAAAGAGATGCAAAGCATGGAAGGAATTGATTTAACAAAATAAAATATTAATCAGATGAATGAGATCAATTAGATAATATTAGAAACATACAAATGAAACATGTAATGAAAAGTAAGTACAACTAATAAGAGGAATGAGAGTGACTTATCCTGTATCTTTTTGTCTAAACTAGATTTGGGTTGGGATGATGGTGGAACAGGCTCAATCTGATTTTTGCATGTTTTTTTCTGGAAAATAGTGATCAACATGTATGTTAGACAGAAGCATCTAGAAGGGGATAGGACTGCCTCAAGTGCTAGTGTCTGAATTGGGCTCTAATGTCCTAGTAGTGAGTCTTGATCTGATTTTTTAGGGTCTAATCATGTCACCTTCACTTCACTTTGTGTCACTCTAAATTCATTGTATGCTTTTATTGTCACACATGTTTGTGCAAAACTAACCCTATCTACATGCATGAGTCTCAAGCTCATATTGCATGGAATAAAATATGCATATTATTGAGTCAGAATGACCTCAACAGTCACTCCAATGTGATTGTCACATAGCATTGCACTACATTTTAAACTCAATGTATTTCTATTGTGTGTGTGATAGAATCATGTCCCTTAAAGCTAGGTTTCCCTTATGCTAGTCACACTAAGAACACTGACTACAACTAGTTTTCCCACAAGATCATGTGTGGGATGGAATTCAAAATTTTCTCTTCCTATGTAGTGAATAATACAACCCAAATGAATTCCTTAAGTTTTAATTTTTCCCAAGTAGTAGATAGAAATTAATAACCCTGAAATTGCACCTTTAGAGTAGATAGTAGGTTTTGTATATATATATATAAATGAATTTTTTTTAATTTTTATGTTGTTAGTGAAATAATTTTTTAGGGAAAAAATGTGGGTTTTCATCAATGCTTGTAGGACAAAGTCCTCCTTTTAGGAATAGGGAGGCTTATATTTATTGAAATATGGAAATTATGTACACTAAAAGGAATAATAAACATATTGTTATGAGCCACAAAGAACTAAAATGCTAATAAAACATCACACTCAATAATTTGAAATAAATTTGACAGAATAACTTTATAAAAACCTTTATAAACAAATGAGCAAAAATATCATATATTATTATGGAACTCTATGTAATACAATGAGAAGGGGCCTTACTTATATATGCAATAAAGGTTAATCTAAGAACTAGTCAAGGCCATAGATCAAGTCATAAATCAAAGAAATAACTAGACAACAAAGAGTTAGTCAATACCATAGATCTAGGAAAGAACTAGACAAAAAAGAACTATTCAAGACCGTAGATCAAGGAAATAACTATACCTAACAACTAGATAATATTCTCATAATGTCTAAATAAGCTAAAAGAAATATCCACACATAAGTGGGTGAGGATAAATAAAAGATAAGGTACAAATAAATTACCTAGGTGAACATGGGCTAAGGTAATAAACCTACTCTAACACCCCCCTCAAGTGAAGCTAAGAGCCCAAAATAAAAGTGGCATATCTATGGTATGAGTCCCAACAACAAGGTCTGATCAAGTATGCATGTAAAATATATCCATGAAGAAATCTTGAACCAAAAATAGGAAATAATCCTACTAGAAGGAAAGAGAAATAATAAGGAAAATGTTCTCACAAACACCCCCCAAGAATAAATTCTGAAACCACAAGCATGTCATGTAACTCAATGTAGCGAGGTGATGCAAAAGGCTTCGTAAATATCTAGAAAAAAAAAATTTGAGTCGGAATGTACTCCAAGAAAATAAATCCATCTTGAATATTCTGACAAATGAAGTGTGTAACGACCCATAATTTCACACACAAACAACATAGTAAAATACAGGATAACTTTTTTTTTTGACACATAACACAACACAACATGCCATGACCAAGGTCATAACTAACTCCGCGGATAACTCAATACAAGGATGACCATGAAGATAACACGGACATGTTCACACCCACCAAGGATAATTCACTTTTCTTTTTGGCAAGACCACTAAGGAAACCACCACATAATACACTTACAGATAGGGCAAGCCACAATGAGAAAATTATTGAAGGTTATTTATTCGTATGAAACCTCTTTCGATCCTTAACTTCAGTTTTCTAAGACTCTAGATATGATTCGTACGATTCCTCATACAACACTAAATTTCTTATTTTTACTCTAAGGAGAATATTTGCTTAAAGTCTTCTGTATTATGGCCTTTATTTGTTTAATTCGTTTATTTAGAAGAAAAGGGTAATTTAAAATTCCATAAGACCATCTATTCACACTAACACTACTAGCACTCGTTCATACCCATATGACAACATGGGTTTGCGTTCAACACACTTAAGGGAAGAAAAACAAAGTGCCTTGGAACAAGGTTAGAGGGAGAAGGTCGAGATGAAAACATATTTAGGACCTCATTAGTTATTGCCAGTATTCAATTGAAGCTAGAGCTCTTAACCAGAATTTTCAACGATTTTACTTAGGCTTCGCTAAATGAGTATTTGCCAAAGAGAAAAATTTACCTTCCAAATGGCGGCGAGAGGTGGAATTGCGTGTTTTCTAAAATGTTTTCTCTGGCTTACTAAATCTTATCATCCTCTAACAACTAACAATTCATTTCTCCTTAGGATCGTTTTACTAAGTTTACCATAAAAGGGATAATGTTCACTAGTGGAGCTAGGGGTATCATGTTATATAATTTTACTTGCAATGATAGTCTCGCCTTTGATAACTTAAAGAATTACTTGCTCTCAAGTTGGTGACCCCTACGTTATTTTATTTGAATACAACTTTTAGTTTAACTTCCAGAATTATTAAACAATCCCATGTTAGTTTACTTATGACACATTATTACTAAGTCATAGCAAGGTTTAACTCAACATTTATTCTCAAGGGAAAAGTTGTAGTAACACTCATTTACAAGAACAAAACAAGATTACATCAATTCTTAAAATACTGATACTCCAACAAAGTCACTCAACAATAGTAACCAAATTTTCTTATAATTTCAATGATAGTCAACTATACAAGGTTTCCAAAGTTCAGATGACAAAGTCCACAATACATTATACTAAGATAATGATCCTCTTATAAACTTTCCACTAGACGTTATCAGAAGTTGAACAACATAAAAAGGTTTCGAGCAAAATAACTTCTCAACTGAGGTTGATGACAAAAAAATCTACAAGTCTATCCCTCATCTACTCGCAAAATCCATCTACGACAGATTTTCTACAAGAGTCAGTTCACTAGAACTGAGCAAGATAAGGCTACACAAACCCACCATAACTGTTATCTATCAATACCATGAAAAGAAGCACTTTATTGCAATAATTTGGGTCAAACTACTAAACACTATCAACACTTCAAGTTATAATAAGTTTCCGCCATGCCAATCAAGGAAGAAGACCATGTACTTCTATTAGGAGTAAAAACAATGAATTATATAACAACCGAAAGAGAATGGCCCTTGGCCCTATAAGGAGAAATAACCAATCTAACAAAACATGATTCCCATCAAGTAATTAATTAAATAACAATCACAAGATTGCGATTTGATATATAGTACCAACCATCTAGAATTTTATCAAAGGTACCAAATACATAGGCTATAATATTATATTTCTAGAAGAACAAGAGTTGATCAGCCCAAGAAAAGGAAAAGCACAGTTTTTCAAGAATTAACACAAAAAGCCATGTATAAATGAGTTTCAAACCTGAAATCACATAGAGTATCCACACAACTTAAGTTTCGAAGCAAGGGCACAGTAAACTAGTTTTGGCCACTAACTCCAAGAGATTTCCCAATCATTCAAGAAGGCCAATGCCTTGTGGGCTAGTAGCAAAACACGCGAGAGAAGAAGGGGTTCCATCAAACAAGCGTATACAAAAAGGTCTTCAACAAATTTTATAACCCTAAAGATGTACAAGCCTCCACATCAATTTTAAATTTCGGTTAATTTAAGATAATTTTCCTATTTCCCAAAACAATAATATTTTTAAAGCAACCCTTGGTAACACAGTCAAACATCACACATAGACACAAACATAACACTATCTAAGTGACATTAATAAAACAAAACCTTCCGCTATGAATCCATAAGACTATCAAATGCACGATGAATTTTCTAGAAGATTAATAACGTTTAAGGCAATTTTCCATCACAAAATATTAAGGTAAATTACGTGCATGGAAAATGACCAATATTAATTAATAGCATTAAAATTATAAAAGAGAAAGAATGCAAGTTAGGAAAAATCGAAAGAAATGCCATTAACAATAATTATGAGAGAGGGATTAGACCATAACTATCCTAGTGTGAACGAGGCACTGGATTCACATGATAGAAACCTCAAGCTTAGCAGATCCGAAAAGCTAATTATGGTTCAAGTGGATAGGGGTGGTTAAGGCACTTTCTAAGGATGGCCTAAAATGCCTAGGAACAAGTTGAAGGATAATACGGGAGTCTAAGCACGTGAGATTTGATGTGTAATTGCATGCAAACCTTTCATTTTAAAAGTTTTAAAACCGACGACCCAACCCGGATGGCCCAAGTGGTGATCACTCCAATTCTACAACCTGTCTTTCTGATGTCAAGAAAATTATCGAAGGTAACAACATAATACTGGTATCAACATAATGATATAAAACTCAATCATAGAGAAGAAGATATACGTAAAATGAAAGGGCGAAGGTCAAACAATCAAGCAAGAAAACATAACACCCAGAGACGACGGTACATACGTGTTTCTCACTAAACACACTGATAGCGATAAAAGTGAAAACAAAAAAAAAGGACAAGTAGAAAGGAGAGTTCTCCTAGTAAGACGTCCAACTGACAAATTTATACAAGGAAAAAGGTGGTTCGATTTCACGATAAAATAAATATAGCAACAGTAGAAAAGTGTAGAGTTATCTTTCCTACTCCTCCAGCTTCAACGAGGCATTCAAACTCCCTAAGATCCAGCAACAGCAACCCTCTAGTTGAATCTCCATCTGTAGCATGCGAGGCACCAACATTCCTCTCAAACCCGAACTCCACTGGAAACCTCCTCTTACAATCCTTTCATTATTGTGAGTTGTCTCCCTGACAGCAAAACATTATTTGGTGGGGCTCTCTTTCTGTTTCTTGTCTCTACTTTCCAACGGGCTTTAGCAAGAGGCTTGCTAAGTAGATCTGTAATATCTCTGGTCACGTTCTCAGCATTCTCCTTGAATGGAAATGTCTCCCCCCTAGTATTTTACCCAGCATGTGTGCCGCCATTTTAACATGATCAGGTTTACAAGGAAAATAAGATCCATTCAGCTGACAACGTTTAGCAAATCTTATTTTATTTTATTTATTTTTTTCTAGCAGCTGAGCAAAAATAGAGTTTAGAAGCTACCCAGCAAATAACTTAATTTGTTTAAGGAAGGGACAGAGGCCAACATTATAACAGCCCAAACAACCCTGAGCGACCAACACGCCTCCACCAAATTCACGCAGCGATAGCATGTGTATTCCCACTGCACCAACCAAAACTCCTTACCCAAAACTCTCCATGCGGCCAGCAGGGAAGGGTTTCAGAAGTTTGGCGCACTCATAAGTCTTCCCACCACATTTTCCAACGTCCCCCAGCACCAGACGTGAGCAGGATTCAATGCGGCTAGGGAAGGTGAATAAAACAAAAGAAGAAAGGGAACAGGTGCGCAGCAAGAGAGACAACTTTTCTCACGTTTTCCAAATGCCCCCCCTAGCTCCAGGCATGAGCATGCTTCATCGGTGGTAAGGAAAAGTGAATAAAACAAAGGAATAAAGGAACCTATGAAGAGGGGCAGGCGCGTAGCAAAAGAAGCAAGCTTTTCTAACATTTTTCACCATTCCTCAGGTAGTCCGCCCTAAGAAGATCCCATGCTGCCATAGCAGGAAGTTGCAGGTTTACAAAAAGGAGAGAAGTGCGGCCAGCAAAGTTAGGGCCAGTTGGAGATGGCCACGTAGTAAGGAAGGAAGAATAAATCAAAGCAAAAAGATACACGTAGCCCAACAAAAGTGCAGCCAGGAGGGAAAAAACGTCTCACTCCAGCCAAGGGTCAAATCATGATACAAATAAAGCTGACAAGGAGACAAATAGGCAGCCCAAAGCAAATTTACACTTCCTCCACCAACAAGTCAGGCAAAATTACATATCCACAAAATGAAAAGAATTTGATTGGTCACAATTTCATTTTAAAATTTGGTTAGATCAACAAAATTTGCATATTTTAGTAAATGATAATTCTTAATAATTGGAAATGTACAATCCTATTGGTCAGCGTATTTATCCGACAACATACATAATACATTTACGTGAACAAAACATCTTTTATTTATCTCTGCAAAGAAATCCATGTCTCCGCGCCAAGTAAGAGGATAAATTGATGATAGAAATTTACCAGCTGGTGGATGAGACACCTCAACTAAACAATAACTCGCAGCAAGGCATGCGCACGGCCCAAAAAGGCTTAACTAATTCAAAAATGTAATTTTATCATCTATATACACATAAGAATATAACTGATACCCGCTCCTTTACTATTCATTGATATTATGTTTTAAAAAGCCATGACACCTAAACGGGTTTTTTTTTTAAAAACGTTTAGGACCTAACACGATAGCAACACAACTAAAATAATAATAATAATAATAATTGAATTGAGGGGTCGAGCACGAGAGTGATCAATACTACGGCAAAATATCTTGCAGGCAATAAACAACAATCAACAGGAGGTTCGATATAGCAAGAACAAGGTTTTCCTTTAATTGGATAATTGCGAGGGACACTGCGGGGCCAGCAACCAAAACATCGACACCGACGCAAGCAGGTAAGCTCAACAAGATGAAGACACCAACGTTTCAAAGGAAACACAATGGCGTTCAGCCCTTAGAAGCACGGTCGTCACAAAATAACAGAGCAATGACGAATGGGGCATTACAAAGTGTATATGAATCTCAATATTTTTGGTCTACTAGTACTCAACAGGGTTGTGAGAAATGTGAATTGCACTTTGGTTATCACACCAAAGTACAGTTAGTGAATCCTATGGGAATCCAAACTCTATCAATAATTATCTAAGCACAATAATATGTTGACTCATTGTAACTATTTCCCTATACTCTAACTCTGAAGAGGAAATTACAATAGCCTATTGCTTTTTGTACACCCAAGTAACTGAAGAAGAACTGAGAAAAAAAGTATAGCCATAATTGGAACACATATCATCAATAGAACCTTCCCAATATGAATCCATATATCTAACTAACTGAGTAGAACCCCTGGTGTAATGTAGTCCAAAGTGGGAAGCTCCCTGCAAATAATGCAAAATAATTTCACCAGCCTATCAGTGACTACTATGAGGAGAATATGCAAACAAAGATACAAACCCTACTACAAATGAAATATCAAGGAGAGTATGGTTCAAGTACATGATACTTCTAACTAACTACCTATACACTATAGGATCACAAAGTGGAGTGGTACATGTGGAAGTAAGAGTACCCTCAAACTGGAAAGGAGATGGATTTGGCTTGCAATCGGCCATATAAAAATGCTAAAGAAGATCATGGGTATACTTTTTCTGACTCAAATGAATCCTTGAATCTGTCTGAGAAATATTCAAGCCAAGGAAATAATGCAATAACCAGAGATTTGTCATGTCAAACTACATGGAAAGATCCCTCTAAATAGTCCAAATGTGGGAAGAATAACTTCCAATAAATATAAAATCATCGAAATACAATAAAAGTATCATAATATCCTCACCAACATGTTGGATATATAGTGTAGGATCGAAGTGGCAGTGAAAAAAAATAATAGATAGAAGAAAATAATCCATCTTCTCATACCAAGCTTGATGAGCCTGTTTGAGACCGTAAAGAGACATTCGGAGTCTCAAACAAGAGAAGAGCTGTGAAAAAATCCAACAGGTTTCTCCATGTGTATATCCTTTTGTAAATCTCCATGTAAGAAGGTACTCTTCACGTCCATCTGGTATACGGGCTACCCATATGATGTAGCAATAGAAACTACAAGGCATACAAAATCCATCTTAGAAATGGGCATAAAAGTATCAAAGTAATCAATACCTTAAACTTGTGAAAAACCCATTGCGACAAGATGAGCCTTATACTTGTCAATGGACCCATCATCACATATTTAGTTTGGTATGCCCACTTGTACCTAGCCATATTTATTCCTTTAGGAATATATACCACATCTCAAGTATTATTCTTCATCAAAGAAGAATACTCAGTCATCATTACATCATCCCACTCCTGTATACCATGATTCTATGAAAAATATTATGGATCTTCATAAACTACCTGACATAAAATTCCAGAACCTGTAGAATGTGCATGATGATGCTTAGCAAGTGGAATATCCTATATGAAACATGTTACCTAAGAAACTATAGTACGAGCCCACATAGGAAAATTGAAAACATCATTAGGATTAGGATCCTCGTCAGCATCTATAACCTCCTTAGAAACCTCCTCAAATAATGGATCCACAATATGAGATAAAGAATAATCAAGCATAGAAGAAGAGAAGCACTCATCAAATTGAACATGTGCTCAAAAAATAACATCATGAGTATCAAGATCTAAAATTTGATAAGCTCTCATGTCCTCATAATACCCTACAAATATCTTATACAAATATTTCCTAGTCTTCTTTGGCACAAATGCCCAAGCATGGCTCCCAAAGAATTGAAAAAATGAGATATCGGATTAGTTTTGGACCAAGATTCCTCTGGAGTCAAATTCTCAAGGTCTTTGTGTTGTGTGTGATTTTGAATGTAGTTAGCACAATTAACTACTTCTACCCAGTATATAGGAGGTAAATCTCTAAAATGCATCATGTACTTAGCCATTTCCTTCAAAGTTTGGTTCTTTTTTTTCTGCTAACCCATTCTATTGTGGAGTATGAGGAACAAAATGTTGGTGAATAATTCCATGAGTTACCAAAATATTAGAAAAATCTTTGTTCTCCCCCCATTATCAGTGTGAAGGTTCTTTATGCAACTAGAATATTATTTCCTGACCAAATCTTTAAAGACTTTGAAATGTAAAAAAATCATGTTTTTACTTGATAAAATAAACCCAAGTATGCCTCAAGAAATTATCAATAAAGAAATGTGCATAATTAGCTCCATTGAAAGAGGGAGTAGGAAAAACCATCAAATCATTATGCACAAGCTCAAGTGGTTAAGAAGCTCTCTTAGACAAATTCTTAGGGAATTGATCTTGGTGTTGTTTCCCTAATGCATAGCCAAGGAAAATTTCCTCAAGACAAGAAACTCTACAAAGACCATCAACCATACCATGAGTGCGCAACTCCTTTAAATATTTGTAATTGAGATATCCAAATATCTCGTGCCAAAGAAAATTATCTACAATTTTTTATTGGGATCTCCCGACAACATTAAGTCCTTTACCATGCTCATTTGAAGGAAGAGGAGTGGAGATAGAGATAGTGTTTCTTTATCACATCCACTAATGCTTACATTTGTTTCCAACACCTAGTTTCTACACAACCATTTCCCCCACAAAAATAACATGAAAGGATAGACTTATTCTTGGATTTAGAAGACTTCTTAGGTTTAGAGTTGTTTTCTTTGGGTTTAGGAGAACTTTGAGATGGAGAAGGGTGAACTTGGATTTAAATTTTTGTTTTCCCTTGCCCTTAGGATTAGATGCTACTAATTCCTTTTGAGAGGTGGAATACTCAAGGGTAGACATTTTTTATTATTCCCTAGTAAGTATTTCACAAAATGTTTCTAAGGTAGGCAATTGCAATGTGTCACCTACGGCATCCATGCTAGAGAAAAAGGTAGAAGCAAATATTTGGAATAGACCTCTAAACTTGGATAGAATTAGGTAAACACACTCTTCATATTTCTTATCCCTTCCACTACCCTTTAATTGTGTCAACAAATTCTTAAACTTAGTATCATAGTCTATAATTGATGGAAAATCTTCTAGACTAAGAGAGGTGATCTCAATTTCAAGTTGCATGGCTCTCATGTGATCCACCTTACCTAAAAATCCCTCCAATTTTTCCCATATTTTGAAAGGAGAGTCACATTTTTCCAAATGAAACAAAAGACTATCACTTACATAAGTTCCTATAAAACCCATACACTCATCAAATTTGCATTGGTACTTAAATTTCTCATATTCTCTAGTGAACATGAGTTATTTTGCAGGAATTAAATCCCATAATCCTTTGTGTTTAATGATTTTTTCTATTCTTGGTTTCCATCTGTGGTAATTATGTGTTGTTAATGGCTCAATTTGGTCTAATCTAGAAGTAGATAAAGACATCATTCTCAAAATCACCAAAAAGAATGCAAGAATCAAGGAATGCAACAAGACCCCCTGGATTTGTCACTTTATAATTGGGTGTGTGTTACAATATAGAACTTTATAATTGAGTGTGTGTTTCAATATGGAAATTTATAATTTTAGTGTGTTTCTAAAAAATAAATAGTTCTAATATAACAAGTATGAAAAAGACACTTTTTAAAAAACAACACTCGAATCTGAGTTACAGATCAAAAGATACAAGCTTATCAAGTTTCCTCTCTAATATTTATTTCAGTTGACACTATTAAAAAAACACTTTTACATTTAACTTGCCAAAAAAAATAAGGGGGCTAGACTTAAGCACCTACTAGTAGGAATCACAAGCTTAAGCCCTCATATGACCAAGGGCAAAGGATTAAAGTCACACTGTTCATTTTATGATGGTAGTATTTTTTACCATTTTTCTCCAACTTACCTCCATCTAAATATGATTTTTATGTTTCCATGGTGAAGAGGATGAAGAGACTTTTCCAAAAATTCGAAGATCTCAAAAACCAGAGTGTCTGGTCAATAGTTATGGCCATTTACGAAGTAGCACTGCTTCCTTTTTTTGTTGTGAGATTTCGACCCCCCACTACTGCCTTTCTTTTTTGTGGTATTTTGAGGTGCAACTACTTTTCTTCTCTATGGGATTTCTCTTGGCCATTACTACCTTACTTCTCTTCTCTGTGGGATTTCACTTGACCATTACTACCTTACTTCTCTTTTATGTGGGCTTTTGGATTTGTTTTACTTCAGGTTTCTAGAAGTGCATTACTTCAGAGTTGTGGCACATCGCATCCCCAGATTTCACTTTTCTCTAGCCCTGCTATGTGGGTTTTCTATACTTTTATACTTATTTACTTTTAGAATTAAAGTAACATCGAATCTCTAGATTACTCTTTGTTTTCTCCCTTTGCTATAGGTTTTGGAGACTGCTTTACTTAGTTACTTTTTGTAGTAGAGTAATATCGAATCTCCATATTACTCTTTGTTTTCTCCCTTTGTTGCGGATTTGGAGACTTTTTTACTTAGTTACTTTTTGAAGTAAAGTAACATCATTTTTCTGCGAAGAAGGAAGCTATGCAAATCGGGTTTTTGGAGAAACTTTGTTTCGTTTATTTTTAGAAGTAAAGCAACATAAAAAAACTCGAGTAGGTCTAAACTGGAACATGAAAATGATTCCAAGTGCCCAAAAACATGAAAAATACCTGAAATCTCTAGATTCTTCATTGAAGCCCCCATCAACTGCTCAAGTCCAAAAATTTTTAAGTTTTCCATTTTTTTAGGGGGGTAAAAATGGATGACAAGAACTCGGATGTTAACAAAACATCACACTCAATAAGCTAAAATCAATTTTTCAGAATAACTTTACAAAAATCTTTGCAAACAAATGAACAATAATGCCATATATTATTATGGAAATCTATACAATATAATGAGAATAGGCCTTACTTATATATGCAAGGAAGGTCAATCTAAAAACAATTCAAGGCCATAGATCAATCCATAAATCAAGGAAAGAACTAAACAACAAAGAACTAGTCAAGACCATGGATCAAGGAAATAACTATACCTAACAACTAGATAATATCCTCCTAATATCTAAATAAGATAAAAGAAATATCCACACATAAGTGGGTGAGGATAAATAAAAGATAAGGTAAATAAATTACGTAGGTGAAGATGAGCTAAGGTAAACAACCAACTCTAACATACACTACACTAATATCCTGGGTGGCCAAAGGTTGGGGAACGTGCAGAATCACCCTTGTTTTAACTACAATGCTATACTAGAGAGGTATAAATTTGTAATTAATGAGAGAGAGAAATGAAAAGGGGAATCATATTGATGACTTGGAATCACATTTCATCAACTACAATTCAGAGGTGATTCTAGTTTTAATTGGAAGAAACAGGAAAACACAACACAACATCATGACAAGATAGTGTAATAGAAAATACAAATACAAATACAAATCCTCGTCAATATATAATCATTCCAAAAATAAGGCACAAATTCATTCAACTTCTTACAAATGCTAGCATGTGCTCAGCTGAGTGAAAAGATGAGAATGGAGGAAAAATTATTAGGTAGGAAATATAAGAATACAACTTGCTAGAGAGGGAAAAAATTGATCCCTTAGAATGGAGAGAGCCTTATAATTTATATCCAAATCTATTGACTCTTCACATTCCCATGTGACCTTTCAACTTAAAGTGCAATCTCAATGAAGAAACGGAAACTTTATGTGACGTAAGTCACTTTTACAAAATTTGTTTCACAACATAGAAATTGAATGTTAGAGAAAGAGAAGAAAAGAGAAAACATGATCGAAAGAAGATGTTGCAAGATGAAGTTCTATTCTTCCTTCATTGTGGATATGAATTTTCAAATTTTATAGGATCTTCATATTCTCCTTCACTGATCATATTATATCTTTTCTTGGACTTGGAAATGATGCTCCACACCTTATCTTAATTGATCATCTTTGGTCATGCTCAAAGAATTTTGATTTAACTCTTCATATTTGTGAGCAATGATAGGATGCATAAATCAAATCCTTGTCATGAACATGATCTCTTTTCTCTCACATGATAAAAACACTCATCTTGCAATCATCATGAAGAATGCACTCATGTTATTCATGCCCCAAATTTGATAACCATGAGATCTTTTGGATTCAACAGTATCAAAAATTTCTTGAGAATCATCAATGGAAACTTAGGAATCCTCTGAATGGATATACTTCCTCTTCGTGAGATGAAACTATGTAATGATTGAATGGACAATGTCTTCCTGAAGAATATGATCACTTCTTGTCATGTCTCTTGAATGGAGAATGGTGATGAGATCAATAATACACTACATCCATGGCTCCCATCATGAAACTCTTTAATTGATTTAACTATATGTTTCATGCTCAAAAATCCTTCTATGAACTTTGAATCATGTTAGAAAATGATTTTTCATTCTTCCATCCTCCACTTCATATCATCAAAATCGATGTGTTCCACATTGTTGTCTCTAATGTCGGGGTATTCAAAAACCAATATTGAAATAGGATCGCATGTGGAGTAATGAAAATTTTTTGTGCAAGTTTTGGGTTTCAAAATCCTAAGAATGATAATGAAATTGAATAGGGAAAGTAAAATGGGATTCCGATATGGTTTACGAAAACTTGAGATTTTGCATAATTTTTAAGAGTCCTAACAATTGAATTCTTGTTTATGCCATTTTGATACAAAAACAACTCCAAATCAAATGATATCTAATTTTTTGGAAATATATTTTTGACAAAAATATATGCTATGAATTTGGTGATGATACGTCATCAAAAACAACAGAAAATAGGAAAAAAAATAATTGGTTGGGAAGGAAGCTTGAAAATGGTATTAATGAAGGATAGGAAAATATTTCATTCCTTCATCATGGGAGAAATACTTATCCAAATGGATTTGTTTTTTATTATTTGGAGAGGTATTGCAGAGAGGAATTAATTATGCAAATTTTACGAAGAATCCTCACGAGGTTTGAGAGAAAACTATGAAATAATTTCTAGTGCAAATGAGGCTTCTTGGTGGTTTTGGGTAGAAAGTGATTTCACTCACAAATCATGCATTTCTTCATCATATCACGTTATTGATAGATCAAAATGGAGGTTTTAGTGATGGGATATTGTTGGAAAATTTTGATAAACTTCTCTATGTGGTTTTTGCACAAGGAACAATACAAATTTTGGTAGCTTTTTGTGAAACAAGCTTGGAACGGCTAAAACCTCAAAAGATCATAGGAAATAAAACACTCCACCATATGAAATGATATTGAAATCATTGCAAAGTAATTTTTATAGGATCATGTTGTTGAAATTTGGGTGAGATTCGACCATGGGATCAAAAGATATAAGTAAAACAAATTTTGGATATGCTAGGGCACAAATGTTGTTTTGGTGCTATGAAGGGTATGAGAACAAGTATTTTTATTGGTTTTGTTTTTTCACTTTATGTTTTAATTGAAATATGGTTATGGGGGGAAGTGGAGTTTTGAATGTTCTTTGCACATGGAGGTGGAGATTTGACTTTGCAAATGCAAAGTGATATTTCCACCTTGTTTGCAAACCTTTCCTCCAAAAAGTGCCTCCACCAGCATGAGATGCACTTTTGGGGTGAAATTTAACATCAAAAATTTTCCTAGGGAATATGGGAGACCAAAGTGTGCCTAGGGTGGAGATAGTAGGACCCACATGTAAAAACCCTCTTAATTTTCCTCTTTTTTCATTACTTTTTGTTTTTTTGTCAACTAAGGAAAGTAAGGTGCACTTTTTAAGGTGAAAATGTAATGTGGAGAATATAAAGTGCATTTCACCTCCAAAATTCCACCAAGCACTCAAATTACGTTAGGCACACTTAATGACACCATCAACACAGCGAGAAATTAGATTGTGGAGTTTACTTTTCACCACAGGGTCCAATCTTAATCGTTCTAGGTCATATAATATATTATTTTGAATTGAAATGATCCAAAGAATCCGATGAAAGAATTTAGAAAACTTGAAAACAATTTCTTCGTGAATGTTTTCTCAAATCACCACTTTTTCCTAAGAAGGCACACCAATGAGTTGAACTGTTGAAAGAACTTGAAACAAATATGTACCAAAATATCACTTGGTTCAAAAAGGGGGATATAATATTCTTTAACTTGTACCTTTTTTAGGATCCCAACTCATATTGATGTTCTCAAAACCTTCAGTTCAAATTCCTTGTCCAGAAATACCATTATGCTTCAGTGTTGGGAAGGTTTCATCTTTTTATGTTCCCAAAACTTTGTCTTACATATTCCATTATGTAGTATACAATCTAATATTTCTGATGACTGTGATTTGATCTCCCAACACTACTAATAGTTCCTGAAACATTTCCCATAATTTGAACCTTCTATAGTGCACACATACTCATTTTCCTCAAAAAGAATTTGGAGAGAAATATTTCCCAAGACCATTTCAAAGCTCACATAATCTATTTTAAATAATAGTTTCGTGAAGAAAAATCCAATACATTTCCATTAACTGCAATCTAGGCTCTTGAAACGCTTCAAGGCTCCCAAAAAATTTCCCAGAAGTTAACCTTTGAAAAGAGGAAATTTGGCAATTTTGACCAGTTTGATCGAAAAGTGACAATATTTCAATAGGGTTGTCAAGTAAAGCGTCTTGACATTTTACATTACAACAGATACTTAGTGACATGAAAGGATAACCTAAAACATGAAATAGGAATTAACAAAGATCCAAAATTAGGCACCTAGTGGCAATTTGAAAAATAAGCAAGGCTGGTCAAAAGCACCTAGAAGGGATACTATCACATGGGTATTAGTGTCCTTACTAGGTACTACTATCCAAAGGATGAGAAACATAAAATGGAAAATAGATGGGAATAGGGATCCCTGTGATATGACCAAAAATCATAAATCTAGACATTATAAGACAATTTCACAGTCAAAAATCAATCAAAAGCAATAGGACTATGAAAGGTGTCACAAATGTCTAAATTTCACACTTAGGAATCATGTATATAACAACATACTAGAGGTGTAATGTAATATTAATAAGTGCATAGTTTATTTCTACATGAATACACTTGTTCACTTTGGGGATGAAGTAGTTATTGTTCCTATTATACTTGTAAATTTTTATCTGTTTGGAGATGCCAAAGGATTGGGGTGATCAATCCCCAAATTTTTTCAAATAAGTTGAAGTAGGAGATGATTTGAGTGCATGTGAAACAACATAAAATAAAAGGTACCGTGAGAATTTTTTCCCAAATAACCTCAAAAAGAGGGAAGATCAGTGTACAAAGTATCTATCCATTCTTATATCTTCCCATGTAAAGAGAGAGAGGAAGGAAGAACAACCTACAAATTATTTAGCCACTTCAATATTTTCCAACCCCATAGACAATACTAATGTAGAAGGATCTAGGCCAAATGTTGTAATAACACAAAGTAAAAAGGGAATGGTTGGCCCATGCCCCCATCATGCATTGTAATAATGGAGTCTAATAACACAAATTCAAAATAATGAAAAGGAGAAAAATGTTATGACCCCAAACAATGTATTTACAACTATATATGAGTGATTTAATGAAGAGGGAATGAAGTATTTTTGCCCCCTATAATTTTTTTGAACCATGTTTTCTTTATCTGAATATGTACTAAAAGTCTGTAAATGCTTGTAGAATATGAGAATGCTGATTTTTTGTGAATTTATATCCAAGAGGAAAACATTTATTCGGGCCATTTTGTACTTTGGTTCCGTCCCTTAGTGGATGGTTTTGCACCAATATGATTTATATCCTTGTTTTGTATTTGGTCTTGTTTTTTAGGATTTTTTCCCTATGGAAACATTTATATGAGTCATGTAATATGCTTGGATCATTTGTATATGTATAATATACCCTGATTAATTCCTCCTCTTCTGAAATGCATGAGATATAGCAATAGAGTGCATGGATCAAAAAATGATGTGTACCCATGTCAGATAAGTGTGATAATTTGTGTTTGATCACATGTAAATATATTGTGGTGGCCACCATTAGGATCATTTTCGTACAAGGGGTGCACATGGTGGAAATTTTGGTGCATAAAGAAATCAACACACAACAAGAAATAATAGCAATAGCAATCATATGTAAAGAAACAAAGAATTGGGGGAATGCGTATAAGTAGAACATCAATAACATGTAAAATATTCATATCAAGGAATAGAGCTATAACCAGGAGACATTAAAGTGTCACAAAACAATCACATTGAAGATATACATGTCGTAAAAAAAGAAGCAAATACAAAATTAATAATACATACAAGTAGACAAGCTATGTCACATAGAAAAAAGACATGGGACACAAAAGTGTCACAAGATTAACATATGAAGCACATATGCCACATACAAAAAATCATTCAAGTATTCAAGCAGCATAGCATTCTAGCAACCAAGTAGCTGAAACACATAGCAAATAGTAGTCAAAAGGCACATATGACAAGATAAGTTAGTGTTGCACAAGATACTTGTATTGTTCGTATTAGTCCAAAAGGAAATTTATATATGGTATAATTAGTTGAGTGAAATGAGGGAGTAAAAGTAATTGTAAAAAAACAAAAGCACTTGTATGAGATGCCCCTAAACGATTAGAGTCGTTAGGAAGGAACTGGGTCGAAACCTATCATTTTGTATCAATTTGCATATGCCTTGCATCAAGATCAATACCTCGTGAACACATGTGTGTGAGGAGGATATAGAAAAATATGTTATCCATCAAACCAACATGACAAAAAAGATATATAAAGTAACAAGCTAGCTAATCAATTCTCATGTAGGTCTTAATTTTGTGTTTGTTTCAATATTTGAATGTTTTTAGATTATGTGATTATGCAAATGTTTTTGTACTCTTTTATAATAATCTATGTATATAAATGGAGGTAACATAAGAGATAGAATGAGGGCCTCATTATGAGGCACAACATGCCCATGAAGTAAAGGAGGCTCGGGCCTCAAATGTGTCACAATTAAAGAAGGATGATCATGCATAGGAGCCATAACATGTGCTGAAGGTACCTAGGATGGAAAGACCCACTAGGAATAGTGTGTGTAATAGGAGACCTAGCATGAGGCCTAGGAAGGAGAGACCCACTTTAAGTAATATGTGTATATGTATTGGGTGTAAGAGTAACAACTATAACTTCTGACTAAGTAACTCATGTATGGGGCCTCATATGGGATACCCTTGACCGTAACAACTTGTTAATTGTAAATAAACTTGACACATTAATGCAAGATATATGGTATATCCTTAATACCATGCAACCAAGGACAACTTAGACACATATTGTGAATATGCTTCCATGAAAATTCATACTAGTTATTTGTTTGGGTGTCATATTTGGCCATTTGTGTTGTGTTATACTCCTTATCAAGACGTTGAGAAATAAGTAATACTTCTAAGTGAATATTATCCTCTATAGGTATGTTTTGGTGTGGTGTTTTCTTATTAAGGAACCCTTTCTTGAACATAGTGTTTTGTGTGTCCTTCACTATGAATTGTTTTCTTTTATGACTAGCCTCTATATAGAGAGAGGATTTTGTATCCTTGAATATATAATAATCTATTCGGTATGTAACAAGACCCGCAGAGATAATCCAATAATCATCTTCATTAATGGGAGTGAAATTTAACATGAAAAAATGTTCATCACTATTGGTTCCATTGTGTTTCCCTAAAATGACCAATAATTGCAAATTAGGAACATCCTCATAATCCATGTATGTGTTTCCCCATAACTTTGTTTGTGTATGCACTAATTTTTTTGTAATTATGTGCAATTTATCATGTTTGATCATGTGTTACTCATCTTGTTCCCTATGCAATGTATCTTGTACAATTTTCTCTTATTTTATGTCAATTGTTTTCTTTTCTTGTTACAAAACAATATGATGTAGTTTTTTCATTATGATTGATTTTTTGAGAGGATGTATTGTTTCCATATCTTCTTCATGGATATATGTTAATTTTTATAATAGACGAAGTTCCATCAATTAGTAATGCATTGTGCTCACATGATATAGATGTGTTAGCTTCAAGTACCCATTTAGATTTAGGGACTTGAGATAACTTAATAGGAGAGGCTTTTCCCTAAGATACATCACTCATAGGAGGTTAAGAAACTAGTACGTCTCGAGAATGACCCACATGGGATATCCCACAAAGTTATACCTCAAAAAATGAGAGAGAGATCTATTGGAATATCGTGTATCGAATGAAATAATGCCCTTATGCTCAAGTTATATCTTTCATTGTAAAGTGTAACAATAATTGTCACAATGTCCATTGATTCCATGATAATTACAAAATTTTTTACCTTATATCTTGTCAATCCTATGAAAGATATATAATAACTAGGTAGAAAATTGATTAATCACTTTTCGAGTAGCTCATATAGAATATTGGACTATCATTTTTGTCAAACCAAAGAAGTGATTTTTTATTTGGTTACAAAATTATTCAAGATTGATTGTTTGGACTTCAACTAACATATGTATTGTGCATATTGTTTATATCACATTGTTTCCCTTTATCCTTAGAACTAGATTGATCAAGATGTATAGAGATATGATTAACATGGGTGTGTAGGGGATTCCTTAGATGTGTTATCTCATCCTTAAATGATTTAATCTCAATACTCATAGTTTAAATTCACATTTGAAAATCATTTTGTATAGATTGAATAGATTGTGGCATGGCCTTATAAAATATTTCATTATCAGGAGCTTTTGTGGATGAAGGACCCATCCAAGACATCCTAAAATGGTCTATTGAGTCATTATTTGTTATGGCTTGATTCAAACATGAGATATCCATAAATAATAAGGCAATGCGAACATGAAATAAACCATAGATGATAGAGCCAAGAATAAGGGGATTCGAATTGGAATAAGAGTAATTCTAGTTGCAAAGATAGGTAGGCCCATAAAGTAATTTTTAGAAAGAAAAAAAGGATATTTTTAAAATTAATAAATTGACTTTCAAAGAAAAAAGAATTTTATGAAACTAAGAGAGGTATTTTAGAATATCAATATGATGAACAAAAACCTCCAAGGGATTTGCAAATACTTATATATTTTTCGCATTACGCCCTTATTACTAAAAAATAAAAAAATTAAATTCCTAAATTTGTGCTAAAAGTTAGGAAAACAAAAGGATAGTTTTGTTTAATTTATCAAAAAAAAAATTAGAAATTAAACTAGATTCCTTATTTTGAGATATGTCTTGAAAAGGTGATTTTGTGATTGAGAAAGCATAAAGAGGCCTGAAGAGGAGAGTCAAGCATGGAACCCCAAGGGAAATTTTGAAAGCTAGATTTAGGGCATGAAATAGATAGAAATCAAAAGTAAATTTGAATACTAACCCTAGAAAATTGGAGAAAATATGAAACCCTAGGGTAAAATAAGATTATGTAAGAGAAACAGTTGGATTCACCAAATGTTTACACCCCAAAAATCTATGTTTGAGATTATAAGGATGTAAGGTATGTTACAGATAGAATACTCAAAATAAATTAATCCACATTAACCATACATTTCAAAATATAGCTATGAATGCAATGAACAATGATATAACAATGCAATGATAACGTAAAACATAAGAAAATTTGAATACTTAGCTATACAGATAGATATAGAAGTGGTCAAGGTATGTAGACTGGCTAGAATGAAATCTAAACCTAAAGATGCTTTTTCCAAGATTGTAAAACTATTGTTGTACATAATCATATAGATCTTTCTAATTCTTAGTATGGTTTAGTCTTGTTTTGCACGGTTTTTCCCTCACAAATGATGGAGCTTTGTAACTCTTCTTACATGTCACTAGTCTGAAAATAATTTTTGTTCTCTATCATTAAGGTTTGCACACCTTCAACACCACCTGTAATGACCTACAACCAATAGAAAACCTAGATACTTGTAACAAACTTCATGAAATGATTAGATAACAAAATAAGAAATTCATGTGTGGGTGAGATTGGACTGGCCCTAGCAATCAACCCGTACTAAACCATTTGGTAAGTGCACCAATTTGGGGGACCAAAAGGGGGTCTTAAGTGTACGTTTTTTTCCTAAAAAATAAAAAACTTCAGCTTATACAAATTATTTGAAATAGTTACACTCAAAATTGGAAGATGTTGTAAGAACATGAATCGTAGAATTTTGAGTCTAGTTTCTAAGATACTAAATTTTTTTAATGGTTAAGTTTAAGTGGGTTAAAGAACTAAAATACCAACAAGTGCTCCTATTTTTGTTAAAAAAACATAGTAGACAATCGGTCGTGCCCCCCACCATTTTTTGAACACTATTTAGTATTTGTGAAAACCCTTTGGTAAAAAGATAGATAGGAGCATCTAGTTTGTGCTAGAATTTTTTTTAGATTTTTTTAGCGAGTTTTTTTATGATTTTTCTAGTACATAAATTTTAAATTTTGAAAAATAACGGAGCTCCAACCATGGCCCCCCTAACTACATCAACAATATTGAAAATTAGTTTTTTTTTTTAGTATGTATAGAATTAGTCCTAGTTTGTGCCTAAAAAAATCTATTCAATTTCGATGAGACGAAAAAAAATATACACGATGAAAGATAGACATGTATAAACTCCAAAAATAGCTACAAAAAGGCATACTTATAAAATAATTAGTATGGAAACCTTATATTAGTCAGAAAATTTGAAAAATTATATTTTTAGAAAGAAAAAAGTTTTCTCGACATCATAGTCATATTTTTATTAAATGTATCAATTGTTTTAGTTTGATTTATCATGGCGGAATAGCTATTTTACCTATTTTCTGTAAAAACACGTTGTTTGTTGTGTTTTTGCAAGTCCATGCCTCAGGCTTGGGGATCCAAATCAGATCCAAACCTAGAGGCATGCCTTGGAAAAAAAAACACAAAACATGTACGTGTTATAACGCGTAAGCGTTCCTCTGAGTATAGGTATTATATGTGTTTTTGACATGCTTCTATTTACAAAAATAAATGTTTAAGAAATTAGGGTCACTCTGCACCTTATAGAACTAGTCTCACAGCTCCATGAGTCACATTTTAGGAGATAGTCTTTTATAATCTAATATGGTCAGTACATAGGTGATTTTCAGGATTTCAGCATTCATCCTAAAGCTTTTAGCATTTAAATTCTACAATTGATGTCTATTTTGGAAATGAATATAGTCATTGTTTAGGTTTTGGGGCGTTTTGGATTGTTTATTGACATTTGTAGGAGTGTTAGATGTGTCAAAATTAGATATTATAAACCTCACAAATCTCAAAGGAAATAACCACTGCTCAAATATATGCACTCATGAAATGCCTTATAATACATAACAAATCAAAACACATGTGTTGGACATAGTGTCATTGGTGTTGTCATTGATGTCAAGTTACATTGATGGAAAAGGGTGTTTAGGTGGTATAGGAGTCAGCATGAGGTGTCAATCATCAAGAAGCATGAAGGTTGATTGGTAGTGCCATGTTTTGGTGTAATGAAGTGTTGCATTGGTGAAGTGTTAGTTTGGAACCAAAATGGGAAGCTTCATTGTTTTAAAATTATTCATGGCACATTCAAGCCTTAGACAAAAATGGATGTCTCCAATATGTAGAGGATTTACGTAGCTTTCCAATGCCTATTTTTTTCCTTCTAACTCCTTACAAAGATCCTAGAATCTTCCAGAGAAGTTAGGTTTCACCATTAGAGTGTTTTTCCCTACACCTAGAAAACCCGATGTTGAGCAGATAGTCCTTGAACAATAAAACCTTTCCTAAATCTTCCTAGATTACCTTCGACACTTCCAAGATTCCCTTACATCACCTCTGGATGCTTAAAATCTTTCCTAAACTCTCATGGAGGGAGTTTTAATAGCTCTATAATGGCAAAAATAACTAGCATGGAAATTGAAACTTTTGAAGCATGAAAACTAAGCCCTTAATTGAAAATAAGGCTTCTCAGTCACTATGCCTCCTTCCTCTGGTGATGCAAGAACATCTTGTTAATAATCAATTTTGGTTTTCTTAGGTGACTAGGGGTATCTTGGGTCCACTTGAGATGGTCATAGATTGTACTAGTCCATTTGGACTTCACAAGAAAGAATATGGAGTTTCCCTCCAAATGTATAATTTGAATATTTGAAATAGCTCTAGGTATGTTATAGGCTTAGGTGTTAAGTGACACAGTCCTATCAAACTAAGATATTAGATTTAGAGGTTATAGAATATTTTGCAAAGCATTTTCATGTGTAAATATCTTATTTTGGACTGTCTTCTTATCTATAATGGTGTTTAAGGCTTCATGGAACCCTCACAGTGTCCAAGGAACAGAAAATAGATAGAAATACTTACTCAAACTAGATTATACCTTGTTTTAGAAGTTTAGTAGTATGTAGCATGAACATAATGATTCAATGGAATCCTTGAGTCTATTTCAGGGCATTGATCACAAGGACATGGTGTTGCAAAAGTCAGGAAAAGGAAATAATCCATTCAAAGGAGGGTTTCTTAAATTAAATTTACGTTCATAATCCTATCTGTGTGTGCCCATTCTTCAGGGCCTAGAATAGAATATTCATTGTAATAGTTAATAATTATGGCTATTAAAGTCCTTGATAAGTGTGGAGGAAGGTAATAAGAAGACCAAGAGTTTCAAAATCCCTAGTACATGTTGGAATAAGAATAAAAGCAAAGGAATGTGTAAATACAGTCTAGCAATGTTAATGCCCAGTTTGAGGGATAGGAAAGATGTACTTTTAGAAAAATAGTCTTTATTCCATGTGTTTGAAGTTGGTGGAGCCTCTGACAAGTTGGAGGAAGGCCTAAGGGCATTAAGGAATCATAAAATCAGGTCATAAGGACAAAGTATTGAGTGGTTAGTAGGTAAAGGAAGCAATGTACAATCATGTTTATTTCTTGTGACTGTTAAGACCAACCTTGAGAAATAGATGTCTTATGAAAGAAACTCATAAGAAAGTTGTATACATCATTGAGGGAGTGGTGTTATAATGTTTTGAATCCTTTAGGAACATGTGAAAATCCTTATACAAATTTAATCAAGTAGACCTATTGACTGTCCTGCATAGTTCCATAAAGAAGCCTAGAGAGAGTAAGGGTTTGTATGAAAAGCCTTAAGTAAAAGAGGAAGAGTTGAGTGATTTGCATTAGTAATTAGGAGAGGGGTAAGCATAGTGAGATGAGTGAAAATAAGATTGATTAAAATTCAAGGTGAAGGTGAAAAACAAAGGTTGAGAAGATTGTTTAGAGCTTGAGAAAACAAGGAGTCTTAAAAATCCAAAAGTTAAAAATCTAGCAAGATGACAGATAAATGAGTAATGGAGCATTTAGGTGTGCTTGAGTAAGGTGTATGGGTGTGTTGAAAGGTGGATGTAAGGATGAAACAGGTGGTAATCCATTAAACCCTTAATTTTGCTTTCAAACCCTAACTAGACCTACTTGAAACAAGGGAAAAGGAGAAAGTTGTATTTTGAGTTGAAGTTATATAAAGAGGATTGCAGGGTACTCTGTATCATCTAGACAACCTATCATGAGTTCAACATTTACCATGGATCAAATTAAATTCCTAATAAGATCATTCAATGTATAGGGAATAGTGTCTAAGGTGATTGATCAACTCATTTAGTTTTGATGAGAGACTACTTCCTCTGAAAACCTAAAAAGGCCATTTTTTGCCATTCTATAGCTAATTGAACACCCTTCAAAAGTTTTTAGAGAAAATATAAAGCATCTGAGGGTGATTGTAGAGATAATTGAAGATGTCTAAGTAAATTTAGGAAATTTTAGGAAATAAAATCTCATTAAGGAGCAATGTGTTTAAGATCAGGGTTTTAGGTGCAAGTAATGAAAGCTAAAACGGTGAAAGTTGACTTCTCTGGATGATTCTAGGAGTTCTGTTAAGATTTAAGATAAACAAATAGGCACTGGAAGGCTATTAGAATACTAAACAAGGTGGAATAATCAACATTGATTCAAGGCTTAAATATTTCTTTAGGTACTGTAAAAATCTTCAGATGCCCCTCCTAGTTCAAAATGAAATAGGACCTAAAGTTTGAGTTGCATGCAGAATTAGATTTTTAGAATAGTTTCATTTATCGTAAAATGTAATTTGTAGTGTTTCACTGAATTATAGAGGTTAAGAATGTGTAACTCATCCTCAAATTTCATTCAAGGATTCATCCCCTATCTAGAGGAGGAAACCCATTTCCATAAGGAGCAACTTGAGAAAAAAAGGTGTCCAGGTACCTTGAGCATGCTTCCACCTAGGTGTCATCTTGGTCAAGAAATTGAATTGTGAAGAAGTCATCATGTTCAAAGGTGAAATGTGGAGCTCAAGAAGTGACTTAATGATCATCATATTCTAACATTGTCATTGTACCCAAATCTCTCCAAAGAACAAGCTCAAATGAGCTAGTCATGCCACTAAGGTATCTAGGACCATCATGTGTGAAGCATTAAGGCATCATCTATCTCCATGAGAGACATATGAGAAAAGATGCATATGAGACACATGAATTTGATTTCATCAAAGGATGATTTTAGATCCATGAAAGGTGAGGGGATGATCTTCATATGGAGCACCCTATTTCCAAGAATGACCAATCATCTCAGTTCACTTGATGTAATTCACTTGATCGCACCTTAAGGAGGAGGCACATTTCAATCACCTCATTTTGATCATAGGACATGAATCCCATTCAGGGAGCAATACTCTACCGACAAAATGAGGACCTTGTTTCAGTAAGAAGTAAACGAACATCATAGAGTTGATTCATGGTCACTAAAGTGAATTGTGGACCAAATTTCAAAATCGGTACCAATTCGAGCAGTGGTAGGGCCAAAATCCAATCTAGAATGTCAAAAAACCTACAAAATTACTATATGTTTTCCCAAATCAAAGACCGACTACAATATATATGCTCTGAAAACTTAAGGTCCTTGATAAAATCTTGAAAATTAGTAAGTACTGACCAAATTGGATTTTGAAAAGTTATCTTCTAGATTATAACTGTTGGGATTACGTGACCACTTCCATCAGGTGCAAAGTGACTCTAACTTCTTATATTTACTAAAATAAATTTAAAGTATAAGAAATAATAAAAGAAAGAAATAATAATTATTTCTTTTCTTTTATTATTTCTTTATACTTTTATTTTCTTTTATTATTTCTTTATACTTTTATTATCCCTTATACTTAAAAATTTATTTTTGTAACTATAAGCCCCCCACAAACACATATATAGTCCATAGTTTACATAACATGTATGCATACGCGTTATTTAAAAATGTGTACAGGATTTTACATGTTTTCAAATTTTTGTCTGTTTTTTGGCCCCCCAGATTGGTGCACTTACCCCATTCCAAAATCGCACTACAACCCCTCTAGTGGGAGCAAGTCTCATGTAGTTCTCCTAGCATTGTTGTACATAATGTATGCAATCTAAGCCAACCCCCTATGTTTCCCCCATGTCCCTTGACATGAAGAATAACTGACGTAACTATAGATAGAATAGAGATTTACTCAATGCAATAGTAGTGTGGTGTGACGTGCTTTAAATGTTGAAGTAATTCTTTGTCCCTAAAGACCCTTGACAATGCTTCGAGTGACTTGCTCTTGTTATGACATAACTTTAGGACCTCTGAATGCTTGGTAATAGAAGAAGCTAGGCTCTTGAACCTAGACTAAGTGCTTCAAACTTGTGTGATGGATGCTCTACATGATGTGCAGTTTCTTTAAGAAGATTAAGGAGAGCCTTGAATGCTTTAGTATTGATATTTTGCAATAGGAGTGCTCGAGAATGAGAGGTTAGTTATGAAGTGCATTTGACTTACTTATATAGGCTTTTGAAAGTTAGATATCACATTAAGGCCGATCCTAGCAAGATGAAATGACACACATTAAATATTCAAATTAAGAAAATAAATGCTAGAAGAGAGGGCACGAAACTATACAGGTCAACCTAGACCATAGTATGGTCAAAACTTATCTTGTACGATCTCATGCAAAAATTTAATGACAAAAGAACCATAGTCCAAAAAATATGCTCATAGATATATCACTGCTTAGAATGATTAATGTTGCATAAATGAATGAGAAACCAATATATAAAGATAAACAAATCATAAGAGAGAAGGATACATCAATGTAGATTAGAATATAAGTATTTGACCTTTAATATAGAAACAAAACCAAACTTATCATTATCAAAAAATAAATAACGTATACAATACTCACTTTAATTTAATTTAAACAACAAATAAAACCTTACTTTACTTGTATATTCCTCAATGGTATATGCACAATAACTTGCTCCTCTCCATTAATAAGTTTATCTAATTTTCCAAACATTCTTCCCTATCAATATGATTATCACAAAGTTCATTGGTAATATAAAGTTCAAATGGAAAACTATTTCATTTAATATTCCTGCCTACCTCCACCAAACGCTTCTTCTCTGATCTTACATTTTTTCATGGAGTTCTGTTTCCACTTTCAACTTAGTATTAAGTAATATTTTTATTAAATCTTGCGAAAGGAAGTTAACCATACCTTTCACTTTACTCAATTAAAATATTTTCAACCAATCTCATTTATAAATTGTTTTTATTTTGATATTTCTAATGTCAGGGTTTTATTTTTACAATTTTTAATGAATAATATTTTCTCAATGATTTATTTGCCTTTTTTATTAGTAAGGACAAATATGATAAATTTTTAGGCTTCTTACATGTCCAATAGGTTTAATAATATATATAATTGTGTAAAATTTCTGGAAATAACTACAAAATTTATTGTTTTAATAATGTTTTAAATCTTTCTAAAAGACATATCATTAAGGGGAAAGTGAGAGAGCCAAAACATTTGAAACAAAAAATTTCACACAATTATATCCATAAACTTCACACAAATAATTATCACTTAAAAACAAAATACACACAATGTTTTATTGAGAAATCTTAATCTAGTATAATTCAATGTATTAAAAGTGTGATTAATATTATTACTGAATTTTGTCATGTTAATATTTGTATCAATTGATTATATATTTTAATTAAAATATATTAATTAGTTATATATTTGTTTATCTATATGCATTTGAATGTTAGAGAGTAGCACAGGGTATTTTTCTTTGTTGAAGGTCGGATTTATCAATCTTTAGCTTAGTGTCAAACTTTGATGGGTATCTATTCCGCCACATTTTCCAGAACATGATCCCGTCCTCTTTCCTTTTTTGGTGTCTGGAAATTTGCACTCAACAAAGATCGATTCTTAGTGAGCTCTTTGTGAACCAAGCAACTTCACCAATGAACCAACCACTTGTTGACAATGTGTTATTTTAGAAAAAAGTTAATAAATTACACTTTTCATTAGTGACTTTTAAATTTTAAGCCCCGCAATGTGTTTTTTGGTAAAAAACTGTGTTGAGTTTTTTCATTTCTTCATCTATTAGCACTACCCATCTTCATATGTTGCGAACCCACATTTACAATTTAAAGGTAGGAACTAACTGTTATATGACCCTTGCTTGAGTAATAGTTGCCATGTCACGCTCGAACAAAGATGGTGCACCTTCGAATTAAGAAATACTTTTTATTCAAGTAACTAGTCACTTAATGCTTCACACTCAAACAAGGATAGTCTGCACCTCACGTTTCCAAATAGTGGCATTCAAATCATTTCATATCGAGTTTGCATATTTTTATGCCAAGAGGCGTTCTATAATGGCAGGCAAGATTGTAATGGAGAGTGTTGTTCAATTTTATTCTCGACATTAAATTTAACCTTCATTTGACCATCATGTTACAATTATTCATAAATTTGATTTTTATTGGACTAACACTTAAATAATTTTATTTTATTTTCTTAAATAAGTCAATCAAAAAATAATAATATCTTGGGCATGGAATAATGTTTGGGTCTTTTTTTTAATAGATATTTTTGAGACCAATATAATCGTGTACTTAAATGATTCCATTTGTCAAAAATTAAGGGGAAATTGATAGAGAATTTAATGAAGTCGTTGATTAAAAAGGTAGGTAAAAAATCATACCTATATACCTTGAAATTGATATGTACTGATGTATATCATATAGATACATTTATAATAATATACTTATTCTATTATATTTAAATTCTATTTGTTACTTTTTTGGTATACTTATACTATACTTGCATAGTTAGATAAGTGTCTCGCAATTGATATCTCTCGGCATATTTTAGATAGATTTATTTAAGATATATATACTAATTACTATGATAGTAGAAACATGGGTTGGGTAGATATGTGAAACTAAAATTTCATAATAAAGTTGAACGTCCCCAAAGACATTAGTCATGAATTTTATGGCAATAATGAAATCGAAGGCCAAAGTTCTTATTTAACTACAAATAAATTAGCCCAGTGATCGTGAGCTGGACATGAAATAAACAAAATCCAATCAAGAAAGTAAACAAACTTAGTTTCCTCTTCATAAAAGCAAATCAATGGTATTATCAATTTTGTGAAGATGACATTATTAATTCACGGTACCAGTGATTTTTTTATGAATAAGATCCTATATTATATTAACAAGTAAAACGATACAAGATAATTCACAAAAATACGAGCGGTATGGAAGCACACCCCAAACTACGAACCAAATTAGGCAACAACAAAGACGGTTACAAAACATCGGAAAACACAAAAGCATAAAGATTAAGTCGTCGCTATAAATTGTTGTCATGTTGGGGGCGGGTCTAGGGGCAGGGCTTGATCATGCCAACCAAAACCATGCAGATATTTGCCACTATCCGTGATTTTTAAAAGCATATGAAGGCTAATCTAACAATGCTATGATCTAACAAAAAAAATTGTATGGCTACTATTATCCAATTTTGCCCCTCAAGGAAAATTGGACAAACATGACTCCGCACAGAAAAAATGAGGGATCGATTCAGCCATGGGAGTTCACACTTCGGGATTGGCCGAACAGGGTGAAGCAGGCCGAGCACATTGCAGAGGAATTCAGGAAATGAAAAGATTCTGAAATCTGAAATTCAGACTTCGAAGGTGGGGTCGTTCGGAGTTAGGCCAAAGCAAAATTCGGGGACTCGGCGGAAAGAAGCACGGAAAAAAGAGCAGGAAGCCCGAAAGCCCGAAGTCCAAAATTCAAACTTCGGGGTTTCGGAGTTTCGGAGGTTTCACGAGCTCGTAGTGAACAATGCCAGGTGGGGGGGGATAAAAGTCTGAAATTCAGACTTCGAGCTTTCGAGAGTTCGGAGTTGGCAGCAGGGTCGAGCGGATGAACAATCCCCGAAACCCGTAATCACCAAACCCCAGAACCCAAAATCCCTAAACTCCCGAAACTCGAACCCCCGAAGTCCCGAATCCCCAAACCCTCGAAAATGAAAAGTTCCGAAACTCAAAGTCCGAATTTCGGACTTCGAGGTTTCGGCATTTCGGAACGTTGAAGACCCAGTCCCCAAAAAATCAAAACTTGAAGTCCGAAACTCGAAAGTCCGAATTTTGGACTTCAAGGTTTTGGAGTTTCGGAGGTTTCACAAACTCAGGGGGATGAATAGTTACCTGAACTCCGAAATCAAAATGCCCAAAATTTTGAATCCCAAAAATCCAAAATTTTAGATTTCAAAAGATGCGATGCAAGTTTGTAGTCTGAAAAAGAAGATCAACCACCCACATTTATTGCAATATGGCACCCTTATCTTCAGATGGCCATAACTTTTGACTAGGAGCTCGGATTTGCATAAAATAGGACTTTTTGGAAAGCTCTCAATGTCCTCTACACAACTATGACTGGTTTTCTTAATTTTAGTAAGTCTAAGTATTTAAAAATAAAGGAATACAATCCACCATTTTAGAGGGTGTTTCCAAATTTCCCACCTACCAAAATAATGAGGTATGGGCTTCCTTTCTTCTTCAACAAGGCAAAGTAGATGGAGACATGAGTTTTGTAATGACATCCATCATTGTTGCAAGTGATTTTAATGCATTTTTTGGTGGTTGAAGCAAGATTTTGAATTCCTTCTCTCTCCCTTTCTCTCATTCTTCTTATATATTATGAGGGGCTCATTTCAAAAGGTTGGATAATCTTGTTTTACACCCTCCCTTCTTTTCTTGTCTGTAAGTGATCCTGTGGAGTTCAAACCTCTTATTCAAACTGTAAATGCAATTTTTGCCTCATGGTCATTGTAATGCATTGTATCAAATATGTGGAGCAATAATATAAGTCTGTGGATGAATTTCAACCCTCTCTTGTGTTCATTTGCATCTTTTTGGTCTCTTATTACAATTTTGGTTAACTCTGCATTTTAGGTTGTGTTACATGTTTTGAAAGTTTGTGTTCAATGGTGAATGAATTTGTGATAAGAAATTGATTTGTGTTGATATTCATCCTCTTCAATTTTGTTTCACTTTCATTTCCATGAAAGGTAAGTTATTCAGCATTCTTTTTGGTGCATCAACTCTTGTAACTTAAGTTCAATTTTTTGCAATCTTTTTAACCGTCTCTTTGGCAAGTTAGAGTAGATTTTATATTAGATCCTCTACAATTTGAGTGTTTGTATCAAAATAGAGGAATAAGAACCAGCCTTCATCCGGAGAGTTTTCCCGGTTGCAAAGTCCCACACTTTAGAAAAAGCGCCATGTTATGCAATCACACTAACAGTTTCAATCTATCGAGTTGTAAACAATCAAGGGTGTTGTGATTCCACATCAACAGCTACCTCCCAACATCAAATTATAGAAATGGCCAATCTAATGACTAAATCCAAATGTGTATGTTTTAAGATACATAGAAGTACTTGTGTGTACATATCCCAAAAAAAGATGGCAAACATTGTGTCCTTAACAAAAATTATGTGTGTTTATCAGAATTTGAATTGCAATATGAACTTCTGACCTCCCTTTTGTTAGTGCAGGCCTTTACCAACTCCACTGCATGGTAGCAAACAAAAATCATTGAGTCGTATATATCTATATAGACTGTATTGGCATGTATGCGTAGATATGTAATAATGTATAGGTGCATCCAGTCACCAGATTAGTTGCTGCCTCAGATTACAGCATGCTGCACAAATTTTATTTTGAGTGAAAATCAGGCAAATGAACTTTTCAACACAGAATTTACTTAAAGACATGCTCAAATGCAAACCTGCACTTATAAGCCACCAGTGTTTGAGCTTGGCTGTTGAAAGAGATATGCCTATCCCAATAGCAGAGTGGGGCATTAGCAACTGGCCATCTTGAGGCAGAAAATTCAGGAACCATTTTATTCTCCGACAAAGAATCGAAATAAGAGGTAAATAATAGAAACTAAATATTTATATGAGCATCTCCACGGCTGATTGACATCAAGTTGGATAAATCACACACAAAATTCACCATTCGCATCTCAAAGTCCTTCATAGGCATTAGTATCTCTGCCTCTTGCCAAAAAGAGATGCAGTCTTTTATTCAAAATGTAGAATATTTTGCAATTAAGGTAATGTGAGCATAATAGAAAAGACGAGGCAAAATTTACAATTTTACATACAAAACAGAAGGCATGTCGGACTAAAAAGGGTGGAGGTACGCAACCTCCTTCCATTGAACTTGCGCTGTAAGAACTTTTCTAATCACTGATTCTTAATCAGTGGAACATCTATATGTTTTGGCTTGCATCCATATAGTATCTATCTGTGACTGTCTATGATTTAAGGTCACAACCACTATTACAAAAAAAAGTTAATAGATTGTAGTTGTACATTATGCATATTCAAAAAATATCAAAACTGACAAGAAGTTCCTAGTCTCAACAACGGGCAGGTATTTCTTGTTTTCCAGTTAGCTAGAGCATCAGGCAATAGTTGTTGAAAGCACTCCATGAAAACACTCCACTCTTCTTCAGTCATTTCACTCAGATTTAAACCAATTTCATTTTCTCCACTGCTATCTCTAGTTTTCCGAGCCAATTCAGAGGAACTTACACCCCTCACACCATGCCCACTTCGTGCATCAACAATGCTGTGAGTCCGCCTTGTGCCACTGCTGTTGCTCCCATTGTTTCTTTTCCCACTCTTAGTTCTTACTATTTTAGGGTCAAAAACACAGGCCCCTTGATTTTCAGGGCTTATTGATGATTCTTCTTCCTCAAGATCCAAAGCCACCTCTTTGAAAACATCTGAGGTTGCATTAGATCCCATGGTTGGAGAGCAACAAAAGCAGCTTTGAGTCGATTCATTCGTGTTAAACAAAACTGAACAGACATCAGAAGTTTCACACTGCAACGAGATGGAAGGCAGGTGAAGGGTAGAACACACTCCGTTTGACGTGGGTAGAGATGCACTCTGGTACTCTTCTTGATCCATATGTAATTGAAAAGAGAAGTTATCTGTAATACTACTAACTGGACAGTAAGAAGACCGAATCAGTGACAGTTCATAATCTGCATCCAACTTGGCTTGAAAGCAAATATTTTCAAGCTCGCTTAATTCATCATCCATCGTACCAATTTCTCTGCTCATCATGCTTCCGATTTCTGCAAGTGATAAACCAGCTTCAGCTGCTCTTTGCAAAAAGGTTGTAGTTATCATAAGGACCCTCAAACAAGATTCCCTTAGCATAGGCAGTTCTTTACGTAACATCTGCGCATCACTTGCTGCATTCAATTTTTTGATATACTCTAGCTCTTCCTCTGAGAATGGCGAGGAGGCCTGCGGCCAATGAAGCCACTCAAAATAAGGATCATCTAGTGCTTCTGGCAAGCAAAGTCCATGGTCAATTGGTATCAACTCGAGTGCATCATATACACGCAAATCATACAGCGTCCAACTATTACACTTTTCCTCCACTAACCGTCTTACAAGAATATTGCCAGCATGTCTATCAGTGTTCAGAATCCTCACATCAAGAATGCCAATTCTATGCACAGCTCCTACAGGAAAGCACGACGTGCCATGTTCACTTGCATCATATTCATGGGGCACAAATCTCTGGAGGGATCCAATCTTTGCAAAGGGCTCCGACATACAAGGGAATACATTGGCATTAACATTGAAAATTGAATGGGTGGCTTTAACAAGAGCTGTAGGGGGCACTTTTGCAAAGTGGTCGTGATCCAGTAAATAGGCAGCAACCTCTCTAATGCCAGTCTCTCCGATTCTTATGGACCTCTTAAGACCTGGCTGTCCTAGTGTCTTCCCCACAAAACCGTACGGATTATTGGGAGCAAATGGTTCTTCATCTGTAGGTTTAACAATGGCAATTTTTTCCCGTGCAGTATTTTGTATGAAATATGCTCCTCCTAAACCGCCACCAACAGGAATTGGTTCAACCCCACTATCCAAAGCTTTCACACATTTTCTAACCAATCGCCTGACCTTAGGGCATCCATGAGATCCACCTATAATCTCCAGAGGTTTGTTGCGGTCCTTGAAATTCAGTTTTTCTACCACAGGTGAAATGCTAGGTGTTGATGAAGTTCTGTAGAGTCCTCTTGTGAGCAAAATAGGATAATCATTTCGTACTTCATTAAAATCATGTTCTAGCACCATATCTCCAAATGTGAGGGCACTCTGCTCCGTCGGGAGACACAGTACTTCCTGAAGCTTCTTTTTTATTGTCTGAACCCTGTCATCCCTGTCTACTTCTATACCCAAGACATTACCTATATCTGTCTGCACATAGATTCGACGAAGGCCCATTTGTCTTCTGTACATACTAGATAATCCACCATGAACTCTGTCAGGCACTGGAAGTGGCACTTGAAGGCGCACTGGACTAGAACTGGAAGACATGGTTGTATATTAGAGGATAACCAGATGAATAAGTCAGCAACTGGTTATTGCTAAACTCTCAGGAACAAGAATTGCCCAAGGCTGGAAAGCCACTAACGACTTATAAACCTTTCCAACCAAGGACATACGATCTTTTGGCTACGTCATCAACAGGAAGAGTTGAAACAGAAAGCCACACTCCCAACTCCAGATATCCAGAACCCTTGGTTAACTTCTCTGTAAATCATGGAGACTGCACAAATATTGGCCATGGCCTAAATCTTCTAAAATTAGAAGACATGATCTGCATAAACTAAAATGACAGTGCATGGAATATGTGTACCCTTCAAGGGCCATGTAAGCTTGATGAGTCCGAGAAGTACAAAGTCTTGAACCAATAGGAATCAATTTACTATGACTCTTGCCCCAGAATTGAGTTTGTTCCAGGTAAGCATCGAGCCAATCTAACAAAGGGTAGGATGAGAGGAAACTGGAAGTTTCTTACTTCAATTTCTCAGGGGAAAATATTCTACTGAAAATAGAAAACAAGACCTCCAACATCTGCATTTTCACAAATTGAGATAAAAAGGATTAGATTTTCTTGATGTCCATAAAAGAAAAAGAAAACAAACTAAATAAAAGCAAAGGTTTCCATTAAATAAGGAAAATAAACTAAGTCGATGCAAGACTTTCTTATTTCAATTCTTTTGGCCACAAAAAAACACCTTACATTCTCTTTATTTCCATTGAAAAAGAAACAATACAAAACAAAACCAGTGCAAAGCTTTCGCATTTCATTTTTTATACCATAAACTTTCTTAATTCCCAAGAAAAAAAAAAGAAAACAAATTATATTAGCATTTAACTTTTCACTCGCAGAAAGACCGTAAATTTTATTCATTTCAATGAAAACTAACTATATTAATACAAACTCTCCTTGTAGCCTTTTTATTGTCTAAAACAACAAAGGGCCATTGGAAAACATTGTGCACTGACTCTAAATGCAAACAAAATTTCAGGATCGACATTATGAAAATGCCTTCCCTTTCTGCGAAGGAAGCAAAATAAACTAAGTTGATAATACTTTCTCATTCAGTTCTTTTTGCCACGAATAACACCTTACACTCTCTTTACTTACATTGAAAAAGAAACAATACAAAACAAAAATAATGTAAAGCTTTCTGATTTCATTTTTAATTCCCATGAAAAAGAAAGAAAACAAATTATATCAGCATTTACCTTTTCAGTTGCAGAAACACCTTAAATTTTCTTCATTTCATTGAAAACTAATGGAAAACTAACTACATTAATAAAAATCTCTCTTTTTGCTTTCTAAAACAATCACACGCTATTGGAAAACATTGTGCACTGTTTCTAAACGCAATCAAAATTTAAGGACCAACCTTATGAAATATGGAATGCAAAAATGATATAAGTGCATGAGACAGTGCCCTTGAATTATGTACCAAAACAATTAGACTGGGTAGATCCATGTTAGTGTGTGTGGAAAATGGATTGAAAATGGGTTCAAATTTAGAGAAAGGTGCTCTAGGGCTCTTCCAAGATTAGAAAGCATTTGGGTCTTTGACTCTTTAGATATTCAAGACTATTTAACAACCATTATAAGGAAGAAATATTTAGCTTCCATTGTTCACAGTTGAGAGTTAATAAACAAACAATGTTCCTAGATAAGAACCACATTAATTACTGCATACTTTCAGTCTTGTGGAATCACAAAGTAAAATATAAAAGATACAGCAGATTATCTGTAAAGCACAATGTTCCCAAAGAAGAACGACTTTAATTGCCACATACTCTCAATCTTATGGGGTTACAAAGTAAAATATAAAAGATACATCAGAAAATCTGTAAAGCACGCCAATATGCAACTGATTGAACAGAAGCTCATCTAAATAAAGAGCAAAGGCTAACATATTGAGAGACATTACGTACAGATGTGTAAGTGGATATTTTTTTATTTTTTTTATTTTTCTAAAATCTTTCTTTGCTCATTTAGCTGGCCCATGGTTACAGGGAAGAAATGGCCAAAGAAACACCAGCTTCTTGAAAAATGAGTTCAGGCATTCAATGGCCCCTGGCTGTCCATTTTCTCATAAAATATTGTTGAAATCCAACAACCATTAATGCAATCTGTGTGACCTGGATCTCGTAAGCCTTTTTAATCTATTGAAAACCTTAAGGAATAAAACAAATAAAAATACTATAAACCAGGACCAACCCTTCTAAAATAAATGAAAATGACAATGGAGATTACCATCCACTGAGACCACCTGGGTCCATGGGACACCTCATAGAACTGATTTTTTTTCTGATGAGTATCTGTTATTTAAGAGGGTGGAAATCGTTTCCGGGGTGTTTTTCAATGACAAAATTGCACTTGACATTTGCGTGATAATTTCTCTTATCACAGATGCTGGAAATTAGGTTTCCAAGGTGTTTTAAAATTTGAATCTTCATAAATTAAAGAGTCAAGTGTTTTTTTTCCTTTGACAGTTTAAAGAGTGATAAGTTGAAATTTGACCCAACATCAGAGTAGGAGGCCAGACATTCAATTCCCTCTGCAAAATGTTTTATTGGTAAATTTTGATTACAGTTTTTAACTTCAGCTAAGAACTCACCTAAGGGGCATCTCTTCATTTGATTATGCCGAACGGTCACACAGAGTTGGATGTGGTATTCTATACAAGTCCAACACTCAACACACGTCCGTGGTATTTCATTTGGAACCACCCTATGAACACCCCAAGTGATTTACCACTCAAGCTCATCCCATTGGACCTAACTAGAATACCAAATCTAAAAAGGACTATGGCCATAGCTTTACAATAAATTGCCAGATATTAAAAAAAAAAAATTTATAAAACAATGCATGAAACAGCTTCGAAGTTCAAAAGCATGGGAAAATCATATATACTGTATACATAGTATGTCTTAATACGAAAAATCCATGCCTCGTTAACATGGCCAATTTACTCCTGCATTTGATAGTGTACTTAGCCAATGGAAGAGCTTCAGTGGTAAGTACAAAAGGAAAATGGAAACAATTCCCTTGTAGGCTTGCAAAGAGTGTTGCGCACCAAGTTTTATGTTTAGCTTAGTGGAAACCTTAAAAAAGAAAAGAAAATCCCCTAGATTCAAAACATAGGGACTTTCATACCAGAGCCGTCACAGGAGAATTTGGCAGAATAGATACCCCTCAGTTCTTGGCACTAAAAAAGGTTGATTAGTCCCACGCAAATTCGGCAGAATGGATACTCTGAATTCTTGACGCTAAACAAAGGTCAATTATTGGTGAACATGCAAGGTCCTGGGCGGATTTAGCAGAATGGACACCCTTTAGTTCTTGGCACTAAAATAAGGTCGATTATTGTTGAATATGCAAGATATCACCGGCTACTATAAAACTCTGGATATTTATCCTTTACTCAGGAAAAATCAAAATCTCATATGAAAGGCATAGAGATTAATTAAAAGACTGTACCCAACTGTCGTGCGGCAAACACAACGAGATGAGGTGCAAGTTACAAATAGCTATTAAGGAAATGATGCATCCCCTTGCGGCATCTACGGTAAAGGGAAATTTCGCAATTAAAAGAAAAACAATTTACACTTGAAACTGCAAATATAACAGAAGATAAAACACTTCATCGGAAGAGAAACATTTGTATCAAAACGAAGGCGCAAGCAAACTTTCCAAATTAAAATTAAAATCAAATTATACTTGACACCGAATTCAAAAATGAGAAAATCAAATTTGAAAACATCGAATCTGAAAGTGAATAAAAAGCAAATGCATACAGACACACAAGATGCTGCTGCCGCTGGCTATATTTCAAAAATATGTGTATTGTTTTCATTTTTGGTACAGGTAAAATGAACAGACCACAAAGAATTGACTGAATCAGAAGCAGGAAATCGATTGAGTCATGAGTAATTAGCAGCTTACATGTTTAATGCCGATTGCTATGCTGAGGAGGCGGCAGAACCCCAACACAATTTCCCCTCCGATAGCCTGCCTGCCTGCCTGCCTCGTTGACAATGACAGGCCAGGAAGACCGACAGAGAAAATACACTGCGCGGTGAGGGGAGGAGAGGAGAGGTAGAAAAAATGATAAGAGGGGAGAGGAGAGAGGAGAGAGAAAGTACGAGACAGCCCCACCACAAGCGTGATTAGAGAGAGAAGGGGATGCCCTGGAGAGAGAAAATATTTGAACCGCAACAGCCAACTCACTGGCACGATAAGGCGTCACACGTGTCGGTTGACAGATGACGTGTCTCGCTGTTGTTTGTTGTTTTTTTCTGATTTCCTTCGTCCTTCGGTTCGGGTAGTTACCTCGGATGCCACGTTGGCACTTGACCTGTTTTCTTTTTCGGGGGTTTGTAGTGACTTGCGCAACAAGTTGTAAACCTTAATTCTTATTTAATTAATATTACTGTTTGTTGACAACTTCATTCCCCACTAACTTCCGTGTGACCAGTTTTCGGGTTGATCTTTTCAATCTTCTTGGTGTTTGAAAATTATCTACGGGGGAGGACCCATTGACTCACGAGATAGTTCTCGATGGAAATGGTACTTATCTAAATACTAGTAATTGCACGTAAGCACTCCAATAAATATGTTGATAGGAGAAACGTTATGGGAGGAAGTGTGTGATGAACGTTGTAAGGCTAGGCAGGTAGTGTATAGTGGGTTCACTCAACAATTCGTCGATGACAATCAATGTCAATGTAGGTGTTTCGATCTTTTTTGCGTACAATCAGTGACTGAAATAGATAAGGGTGTAGGAGGTTTACCTATTGTTTGGTTGATGGGTGGAATGCGCGCGTGTTGACTTCCGATCTCGGTCGATCGTGTGAACTCCTTTTTGGCTGGGAAGGACTACCCTGAAATAAGAAAATGAGACCACAAGAGAGAGTTAAACAACATATGCAATGGACTACCTAGCATATGCTAGATCCAGGAAGTGTGATACTCCCTAGAGGGTTGTCAATCCACTGTTTTATAAATCAATATTAAATTACAAAAGCATGTAAATAAGAGAAATCTAGTGCTAGTGTTCTAATTTGGGTGTCTTAGATTGTTATCAACGTCGATTCAATTAAATAATAATCTATGCAGGTAAAAAGGGTGTTTGGGTCAGGTTTTGGGTAGGTTGGGTAATCTACAGGTCACAGACAAGGACTGGTTGGGGTTGGGTAGGGTGTTTTAGGTGGTTTGCATGAGGCGGTTGGTTGCTGGTCAGCTCTGTGTTGGTAGACACAAAGACCGACGCCGGTTAGGATAGACCGATGACAGTTAAGGGTCACCGGTACCGGTCACTATGGAAGTGACAGAGGGTCAGAACAGAGGTGTTTTGGGTTCCACTGTGTCTTAGGACAGAGTGTTGGGGAAGTATGGGTGAGGGTTAGGTGAATGATGGGTTTAGGTCAGAGTTGTGGGGTCTTTGGAGGTGGTTTTGGGTGTATTTTAGGTAGCAGTTGGGGAGCTGGCAGGTAGCAGGGTGACCGGCGGTGGTCAGGGTAAATCGACCACAGTTATGGTTAACCGATGATGGTCACTGGTAGTGGGTCAGAGTTTGGAAATGGGGGATTAGGGTGTCTTCTGTGACTAGCCAGGGGGTTGATAAGGAGCGGAATGAGGTGAGAGAGGGTCCTAGGTGTAAGTGTGGGCTGAATAGGTGAGATTGGAATGGTAAGAGGGAAGTTTCTTTCTTAGAGGAGGAAAATAGAGAGACAAGAACACAAACGAGGGTGAGAGATACAGGGATCCACTTACCTGGAGTCTGAACGTGTGCTGGAGTGTGAGTAGTTGGTGAAGAAGATTGGTAGGCGTTGGTGATGGTGATTGGTTGGTGGGAGAGCTCTTGCTCGAGCTCCGTCTGGTTCAGGTTCTTCCAATGGTTGTGCTCACCAAGGCTCATGTGAGTGTGTCCACCAATGGTCTTAACTAGGAGCTCTGATGTCGTTGTTGCTTCCACCAGTTGCTAGCTTTCAATGTCAAGTTCTAGACAATGTCTAGCTGAGATACACCAACCATGAGAATGTCCAACCAACCATGAACCAACAAAGAACCAACCCATAGAAAGAGTCGGGACTGGGTATTTGCAGGCGACTGGCGCCGGTCCTACTTGACCGACATCGGTCATACTGTAACCAACACCGGTTATGTCGGGGGGGTTGTTTTTTGAAAAGTGGGGAATATGCCTTCCCCACTTGGTTTTGAGTGGCGGAGCACATGCATCCTTCGCCCTTATAATGGGTAATAGGACAAAGAGGGGTCCTATGAGTGGAGTGGCCACTATTAGGGTTTTCTAGAAGGGTATGGGCAAGTATGGGCAAGGTGGGGAGTGGAATGGTGAGGTGGAAGGGCAAGTGGGGTAGTGGAAGGGTGAAGTGGATGAGCAAGTAGGGTAGTGGAATGATGAGGTGGTTGGGTGAGGTGGTCGGTCCAGTGGCATGGCGAGGTGGCTTTGGTGAGTGGGTAAAGGGAGAATTTAATTAATTGATGTTAATTAAATCCTTGGGTGTGTGAATGAGGGTCATTGTGATGGACGAAAGGGGTTGTGAGTGACTGAATTAGGGTTAAATCGATCACCCGTGTAGAATGTGGTTATTAGGTTATTTTGGAGGAAGATGATGGAAGGTGATGTGTTTTCGGTGTCTACATTTTGCCCCTTTTTGCTGGGCAGCCTGTAGTGGTAGGTGGCGTGACAAAAACGAAGGTTGATTTTTGCCTCATGTGAATGTACGGTGAGAAGGTGGATGTTGGGTGCCCCAAATAGGGGCATGAGTGATCCCCCCTTCGTGTTTTGTGAGGTATATTAGGTCAAAGGTCGGGTTTTGAAAAATCGGGTTTTTTGGGGGGAAAATGGATTTTGAAATGTGGGATGGTAAATCGGGTAAGGTAGGAAAAGAGAGGGAGGTAAGTGGGTGAATGAGGGATGGGAGGGAGTTGAGGGGATGTTTAGGTGAGAATGGGTGGGAGAGTGGAGAGAAAGCGAGATTTTCGAGAGAGGAGGGGGTTCGAGCGTCTCGGGTTTCGTCGCGACAGTGATCTGCATCAGTCGGGGTTCAGCCGACGTCGATGGGGTATAACCGGTATCAATCATGATACAGGTGACCGATGCCAGTTTAGGGGAGACCGAGGTCGGTTAGAGATAACCGGTACTGATCGCGTTTTGGGGAAAAAGGGGCCAAAAGTGCCCTAAGTCAGGTGGGTGAGATGGGTAGGGGTAAAAGAAAGTGTTTTGGTGAAAAACTTAGCATGGGTGGGGTGGTTGAAATAGGTATGGGTAAATGTCAGTGGGTGAGGTTGGGGGTGGGTAGATAGAATATGTGATGCAAAGGTAAGCTGGGAGGGAGACAAGAGGTAGGGTAGTAGGTATAGGTTGGGTGTCGAGGGTGATGGTGAAGGTGTACTAATGTGATGTTCATGTTGGATGTAGGGGAGAGATTAACTGCGGATGCGAGATAGGGTGCCGCCCTGCTCATGACAGTTCATGGGGCGACGACAGTCGCGGAGTGGTGACACATGGAGGAGGTGGCCCTGAGTGGGGTCCCACCGGGCGTGCCAAAATGTTTCGATCCTTTTTGTATACAATCAGAGACTGAAACAGATAAGGGTGTAGGAGGTTTACCTGTTGTTTGGTTGATAGGTGGAATGCGCACGTGTTGACTTCCAATCTCAGTCGATCGTGTGAACTCCTTTTTGGCTGGGAAGGACTACCTTGAAATAAGAAAACGAGACCACAAGAGAGAGTTAAACAACATATGCAATGGACTACCTAGCATATGCTAGATCCAGGAAGTGTGATACTCCCTAGAGGGCTGTCAATCCACTATTTTATAAATCAATAATAAATGACAAAAGCATGTAAATAAGAGAAATCTAGTGCTAGCGTTCTGATTTGGGTGCCTCAGATTGCTATCAGCGTCGATTCAATTAAATACTAAACTATGCAAGTAAAAAGGGTGTTTGGGTCAAGTTCTGGGTAGGTTGGGTAATCTACATGTCATAGACAAGGACTGGTTGGGGTTGGGTAGGGTGTTTTAGGTGGTTTAGGTGAGGAGGTTGGTTGTTGGTCAGCTCTGTGTTGGTAGACACAGATACCGACGCGGTTAGGATAGACCGATGATGGTTAAGGGTCACCGGTACTTGTCACTATGGAAGTGATAGAGGGTCAGAATAGAGGTGTTTTGGGTTCCACTGTGTCTCAGGACAAAGTGTTGGGGAAGTATGGGTGAGGGTTAGGTGAATGATGGGTTTAGGTCAGAGTTGTGGGGTCTTTGGAGGTGGTTTTGGGTGTATTTTAGGTAGCAGTTGGGGAGCTGACAGGTAGCAGAGTGACCAATGACGGTCAGGGTAAACCGACCATGGTTATGGTTAACCGATGATGGTCACTGGTAGTGGGTCAGAGTTTGGAAATGGGGATTAGGGTGTCTTCTATGACTAGCCAGGGGGTGATAGGGAGCAGAATGAGGTGAGAGAGGGTCCTGGGTGTAGGTGTGGGCTGAATAGGTGAGATTGGAATGGTAGGAGGGAAGTTTCTTTCTTAGAGGAGGAAAATAGAGAGACAATAACACAAACGAGGGTGAGAGATACAGGGATCCACTTACCTGGAGTCTGAATGTGTGCTGGAGTGTGAGTAGTTGGTGAAGAATATTGGTAGGCATTGGTGACGCTGATTGGTTGGTGGGAGAGCTCTTGCTCGAGCTCCGTCTGGTTCAAGTTCTTCCAATTGCTGAGCTCACCAAGGCTCTTGTGATCGTGTCCACCAATGGTATTAGCTAGGAGCTCTAATTTCGTTGTTGCTTCCACCAGTTGCTAGCTTCCAATGTCAAGTTCTAAATAATGTCTAGTTGAGATACACCAAACAGGATAATGTCCAACCAACCATGAACCAACAAAGAACCAACCCAGAGAAAGAGTTGGGACTGGGTATTTGCAGGAAATATTTGAACTGCAACAGCCAACTCACTAGCATGATAAGGCGTCACACGTGTCGGTTGATAGATGACTTGTCTCGCTGTTGTTTGTTGTTTTTTTCCGATTTCTTTCGTCCTTCAGTTCGGGTAGTTACCTCGGATGCCACGTTGGCACTTGACCTGTTTTCTTTTTCGCGGGTTTGTAGTGACTTGCGCAAGAAGTTGTAAACCTTAATTCTTATTTAATTAATATTATTGTTTGTTGATAACTTAATTCCCCACTAACTTCCGTGTGACCAGTTTTCGGGTTGATCTTGTTAATCTTCCTGTTGTTTGAAAATTATCTACGGGGAAGGACCCATTGACTCACGAGATAGTTCTTGATGGAAATGCTACTTTATCTAAATACTAGTAATTGCAAGTAAGCGGTGCAATAAATATGTTGATATGAAATGAAATGAAAGATTTTAATGATGTCCACGAGACTGAAGAGTCTATGGGACCACAAAACTGAGATTTTTAATCCAATTTCAGACTCCTTTCAATATTAGCTCTCCGGCTGTGAATCTTGAGAATGAAACCCGTACGGTCGCTTGAAGCTTTGTTCCTTTGAAGAGTTCCTTTAGTCCATCCACCTTCAAGTTTGTTTTCATACTGGATGCGAATATCATCATATGTCAAACACTCCATGACAAAATGCCATTCTGTCTCAACGACCCCTTTACTGTAGAAAAGACAAATTCTCCTTTCCCAATCCTCCGTTGGAATAGTCCATCTACCAATTTCACATCGAAGATGATGTGATGCAGGTCCTTAACTGTGCCACTAGAATCCTTGCTTTACCCTTGATAGCTGCCCCTAGATAAGCTTTTTCATCATGTTGCCCAGTGAGATTGAATTCTCTGATATAATGTGCTTTCTTTCGACCAATCTATCCTGTCCACATGGCAATCCTGAAACTTTTCTATCACATAATTTTTTATTTCCATGTTGTTGTTAGGACACTCTTGCAAGTTGATGCCCCATTTGTTCATCCATTTATTATTTTGTTTCATCCAGGTTTTCTTTTTGTGCTCCAGAGTATCATCCACAACCATTTTAGGCCAGCGAAGATTGTCCATGTTTTCAACTTTTTTCAAATAGCTTATCATCCAAGATATTGCTGAAGCTTCCAACGAGGAAGTACCCGCTTCAACCAACAGGATCTCATAAGAAACAGTTGATTTGAATTTGAGAATGCTTGTGATTAGATGTTTCTAGATTCTTTTTATTTGTCTCCACCCATTATTTGACATGCTACTTCCCCAAACCTTGCAGCCATAGAGAACAACCGGAGTGACCAATAATCCAAAAGGGATTTTCTTAGTTTTCTCAGTCCCAAAGTTCAACTTTCCTACACCTGTTTCGAAGTAGGTAAGATGCTTTCCAACCTCCCTATATCCTTTTTGCTTTACAAGTCTCCCAATTAAGCTTGTGGTGAAAGTCAATCCCAAGATATTTGTATTCAAGTGACTATTTCCAAAGGGCTCCCCTCAAAAAGAAAGTTAATTTGTCTCTCTTTCCTTTTCAAGGAGAAAATCATGATTTTTATTTTGGTAGTGTTCACTTACATCCCGACTTCTTGGTAGAAGAGTTCTAGGGCTTTTAGTTGTTCCCTCAATCCTTGGGTTGTTTTTGAAATTAGGATAAGATCGTCAGCATATAGAAATAACTTCACCACGTAACTTGCTAGTTGTATACCTCCTCCCTTGGATTTATTTAACCATTCTTCAATATTGTTAATGTATAGACCAAATAAGGTGGGAGAAAAAGGGCAACCTTGCTTAACACCAATGTCACTGTCGAAACATTTGGACATACCTTCTCTGGTTCTGATTTTAGCTCTGACCTACTCATATAGTCTATGAATTGTTGCTCTAAACTCATCTGGAATCCCAAGTTCCTCCATCATGTTCCAAAGTTTGTCTTCTGGGAATTGTGTCGAACAGCTTTCTTGAAATCAACAAAACAACAAAAAGATTCTTCTCCTTCGGTGTCCCAAACCTTTTCAATAAAATGTCTAAGAGTGATGCAATGATCAATTGTTGAGTGTTTAGATTGGAATCCTGCTTGCCTTTTTGTTCTTTTACCCTCTCTTTCAGCCCAACTGTTGATTCTTTGTTTTATCATGCCTCCAAAAATTTTACCAAGAAGAGGATTGATCATAATGGTGCGATAATTAGACAGGTTATTAATGTCACCACTTTTAAATAAATGAATAAGAACGCTAATCATCCACTCTGTCAAAAAGTCATTCTGATTGACATCATTGAATATTTTTTTGATGTGTGGTGTGAGGACCTCAACCCCCCATTTCAGAAATTCAGCATGTAGACCATTGATGTTTTGTGCTTTACCACTTGCTAGATTCTTGTATGCCCTTCTTGATGTCTTCTGTCGAAAAAAATCTCAATCAAAGACTTGATTATGGGAGGAATATCTTTTTGTTGGGAACACTCATATAGGGTCCTTGCATATTCTAACCAATAAGCACCTGTGATTTTATTTTCTATGTATTTTTTCTTTTATTGTTACTCCCTCCAGAAACCTTTGGGGTTGTGTTTTCCAAGAGAAATTAATTTTGTCCTTCTCTTGCTCACATAGTTTTCTTTTTTGTGTTGTACCAATCTCTCATAAATCTTTTTATTTTCTGTGTTCATCCCACTTTCCTTCAAAGCGCTCTTGGCAACTTTACACTCTTCATCATACCACGGGTTTGTCGAGAAAAGTATTTTTTGCTCCCTTTCTAGGCTTAGATCTTTCACAAGCACTTAGAGCCTTTTGGATTAAAGATATCAACAGATTACTATGTACATAACCACTCATTCCCTTAGGTGTCGTGTTCTCTATATCCTTCCTCATTATCTGAAGACAGTGGAGGAGGACAGCGGAGGGGGAAAATAGAGGATAGGGAGGAGCAAAGGAGAAACATTATGGGAGGAAGTGGGTGATAAACGTTGTAAGGCTAGGCACGTAGTGTACAATGGGTTCACCACACAAACTTGACTCAACAACTCGTTGATGACAGTCAATGTCAATGTAAGATATAATGATTCTCGAAGAGTGGAATGTATTGAATTAATGGTTGATGATGGTGATAGAAAATCAATAAACAAAAAGATGGAGGTTACGTGGGTAATTTTGAGAGAACCAAACTTATTCAACTGGTTGATGATTCCCATCTATGAGCCAATCATTGACGCAGTCGCAATGGAGATGAAGATGTCGATGGGGAGGAGAAAAGGAGAAATGTTGTGCACTTTGGCTCTTTGGTGTTTGGAGCTACATGCACATTGTCAGGTTTATTCTCGGTTTCGCTATACATTGTCCCACATAGAGGAGTTTCAACTCCCTAGTTAGATAGAAATAGATGTTGGGTACGTGCCATCACTAAGAGCGTCTTCGGCTCTTTGGTGTTTGGAGCTACATACACATTGTCGGGTTTATTCTCGGTTTCATTGTACATTGTCCCACATAGAGGAGTTTCAACTCCCTAGTTAGATAGAAATAGATGTTGGGTGTGTGTCATCACTAAGAGCAGCTTCAGCTCTTTGGTGTTTAGAGCTACATGCACATTGACAGGTTTATTCTCAGTTTCTCTGTACATTGTCCCACATAGAGGAGTTTCAACTCCCTATTTATATAGAAATATATGTTGGGTGAGGGCCATCACTAAGAGCAGCTTCGGCTCTTTAGTGTTTGCCAAGTTTATTCTCAGTTTCGTTGTAAATTGTCCCACATAGAGGAGTTCAAACTCCCTAGTTAGATATGAATAGATGTTGGGTGTGTGTTATCACTAAGAGCGGCTTCAACTCTTTGGTGTTTGGAGCTACATGCACATTGTCGAGTTTATTCTCAATTTTGTTATACATTGTCCCACATAGAGGAATTTCAACTCCCTAGTTAGATAGAAATAGATGTTGGGTGTGTGTCATCACTAAGAGCAATGTTGGCTCTTTGGTGTTTGGAGCTACATGCACGTTTTCATGTTTATTCTCTGTTTCGTTGTACATTATCCCACATAGAGGAGTTCCAACTCCCTAGTTAGATAAAAATAGATGTTGGGTGTGTGTCATCACTAAGAGTGGTTTTGGCTCTTTGGTGTTTGAATCTACATGCACATTGTCAGGTTTATTCTCGTTTTCACTATACATTGTCCCATATAGAGGAGTTTCAACTCCCTAATTAGATAGAAATATATGGTGGGTGTGTTCCATCATTAAGAGCGGCTTCGGATCTTTAGTGTTTGGAGATATATGCACATTGTCGGGTTTATTCTTAGTTTCGATGTACATTGTCCCACATAGAGGAGTTTCAACTCCCTAGTTAGATAGAAATAGATGTTGGGTGCGTGTCATCACTAAGAGCGGATTCGGTTCTTTTGTGTTTGGAGCTACATGCACATTGTTGGGTTTATTCTTGATTTCTCTAGACATTGTCCCACATAGAGGAGTTTCAACTCCTTAGATAGAAATAGATATTGGGTGTGGGCCATCACTAAGAGCGGCTTCGGCTCTTTGGTGTTTGGAGCTACATGCACATTTTCAGGTTTATTCTCAGTTTCACTATACATTGTTCCACATAGAGGAGTTTCAACTCCCTAGTTGGATAGAAATAGATGTTGGGTGCATGCCATCACAAAGAGCGGCTTCGGCTCTTTGGTGTTTGGAGCTACATGCACATTGTCGAGTTTATTCTCGGTTTCAGTATACATTGTTCCACATAGAGGAGTTTCAACTCCCTAGTTAGATAGAAATAGATGTTGTCATCACTAAGAATGACTTCAGCTCTTTGGTGTTTGGAGCTACATGCACATTGTTGGGTTTATTATCAGTTTCGCTACACATTGTGGGAGGAAGAGGGGTAACGAAGATGGGACAAAGAGAGGAGAAATATGAATTGTAAACTCAAACCTTCATAAGGGCACGGTATGAGTGAGTTGAAAATGTGTGTTCTCTTCTCCATTTTCCATGCATGTGAACCTATGAACCACATGTAAAAACACGTATTAATGCCCAATAAAGATGCTTATAAATATTAGTAAAATAACATAAACTAAAATTAAAGCATGAAACATGTACATGTGTATGGCCTCGTTGTCAAAAGTAAGGGATGTAAGTGTCATATGTAAGAAATATTGGCATTTGAGCTTGATATAAGCCACTATAGCAATTGAGCCTGTTGTGAGAGTCACTATAGTAATTGAGCCCACTATGATATTCAAATTGTGTTCAATTGAGCCCACCATGAAGCTAGCCTATGTGTAATTGATCCTTCCACAAAGCCAACTTGTGTATATTTGAGACTGTCACTGGGCCAATTTGTTTGTGATCTTAATACATAAGCCATAAGTTTGTGTATGTGTTATAGTTTGGCATGTTCAAATATTTTAACTATGTTTGAAATAACAATGTGAATGTCATCATACAGTATCAAATGAAGCAATATATTTGTGATCTGCATGAATTTATTACAAAAAAATTCACAATATGCTCCCCTAATTTTGAGATGAGGGACGTTGTGAAGGATCACTTAGGTGATAAGAGAAAATGTTAGCTTCATAAAGCATATAAGCAATAGCATCAATAATAGAAACCATATCTAGCATACCAAATAACATGGTAATGAGGAATAGGGTTCATAAGATATGAGCATTTGAGCACAAACCATATGAATCATCAAAATTATGAAACATATTACAAGATTGTTCTAACAATTCAATAAAATAGCATAACAATTATAGGAAGACTAGTATGATAAAACCACATGACTCAACACCTAATTATTCCATAGTGACCTATGACATGACATGATAGGACCATCATAAAGATACATACTCAACAAGACATGATTGACTTGACCAATTTCATTAGTCTTAATTGTTAGCTCATGTGTGAAAAAACAAGACTGAAGAGTCTATGGGACCAAACGAAACCGATACATTAATTAGTTTTCATACTTTTTGTCATATCAATTCTTCTACTGTGAATCTTGAGCACTAAACCATCGATCTTTTGAAGTTTTTTTATGCAAATAACTCATTTAAGTTGTCCACTTTTAATTCACTTTCGTACTAGATATGGATATCCTCATATGTTGAACACTCCATAGTGAAATGCCATTCCGTTTCAACAAACCCTTTGTTGCAAAAAAGACATTCTCTTTTCCCAGTCCTCTTTGGGAATAGTCCATCTACCAGTTTCACAATGAAGATAATGTGATCTGGTCCTCAACTGGGCCACTAAAATCTTTGCCTTACCTTTGATAACTACCCCTAGATAATATTTTTCATCATGCCCCCAAGTGGGGTTGAGTTCTTTGATATATTGGGTTTTCTTAAGACCCATCTGTTCTGTCCACATGGCAGTCCTAAACTTCTCCATTACATAATTTTTTATTTCCCTGTTGCTGTCAGGACACTCCTGAAAATTAATGCCCCATTTGTTCATCCATTTGTTGTTTTGTTTCATCTAGGTTTTATTTATGCGCTCTAGATTATCCTCTGTAACCAGTTTGGGCCAGTGAAGATCGTCCATTCCTTCAACTTTTTTCAAATAGCTTATCATATGAGTTATTACCGATGCTTCCATCGGGAAGATATCCGTTTCAGCTAACAAGATCTCATAAGGAACTGTTGATTTGACTTTAAGAGTGCTTGTGATTAGATGTTTATGGATTCTTTCTAATTACCGCCATCCATTCTTTGACACGCTACTTCCCCAAACCTCACAACCGTAAAGAGAAACCGGAGTAACCAACAAACCAAAGAGGGTTTTCTTAGTTTTCCAGTCCCAGAGCTTAGCTTTCCTACACCTATTCTAAAGAAGGTAAGATGCTTTCCAACCTCCCTATATCCTTTTTTCTCTGCAAGTCTCCCAGCTCATCTTGTTTTGGAAATCAATCCCAAGATATTTATATTTTGTAACAATTTCCAATGTACTCCCCTCAAACAGAAAGTTAAATTGCCTCTCTTTTCTTTTCAGGGAAAAAATCATGATTTTTGTTTTGCTAATGTTCACTTGCATCTTGAATTTGTGGCAAAAGAATTCTAAAGATTTTATATGCTCCCGGGTAAGTGCAGCAAGTTGGGAGACAAAAAGGGGGTCATAAGTAGACATCATATTGCAAATAACAACATAATATCAACTTGTAGGGATTATTAGCAATACATACACTCAAAATTAGAAAAAATTATACTAATATGAATCGTATAATTTAGAATCTAGTTTCTAAAATACTATTTTTTTTTAAAAATGGACAAGATTAGCTATATTAAACACTCAAAATTCAATGACTTGGTATTTTTGTTTTAAAACGCCTATAAAATTATAGTCTATTTGCCCACGATTTGGATGACCAAAAATTGATATATATTTTTATCCTTTGGTGAGAAGTTAGATGCCACTATCTGTCTTGGGATGGATTTTATTTTGTATTTTTTTGAGTAATATTTTATTTTTTATGATTTTTTCCGTGAAAGTGGTATGAAAACATAAAGGAAACAGAGCACTTTCCGTTTGCCCACCATAACTTCATCAAAAAATATTGAAATCAAATAAATTTTTTTTTTAACATGTATATAATTTCACCACGGTTGGGATGGTATAAGTTTTATCACATTCTGATAAGTGAAACAAAATTTGCAGTCTTAAACCTAGACGTAAACATTCACGGGAAAAAGTGTCTTAAAGACCTACTATTAGTAAAAAATTATAAAATGATATTTATCCTATTCTATTCACTTTAAAATCAGTATTTCTACAAAGCTAATAGTCTCCCCTATGCAATTGTACCATTTTTATGACATATTTTTACTTTTCGGCATGGTTCAAGTCCGTGGAAGACTAAAATTGATGTTTTGTTGTTTTTAATGTAAAATTCAGGATTTGATGTCCACTTAATTGTCCCCCAACTTGGTGCACTTACCCTCCCTCAATCCTTGAGTTGTTGTTGAAATTAAGATAAGATCATCGGCATATAAGAGTAACTTCACCACGTACTCGGCCAATAGAACACCCCCTCCTTCAGTTTTACGTAACCATTCTTCAAGCTTATCAATGTATAAACCAAACAAAGTGGGAGAAAGAGGACAACCTTGTTTGACCCCAATGTCACTACCAAAACATTCAGACATACCTTCTCTTGTTATGATTTTAGCTCTGACATGCTCATAAAGTCTATGTATTGTTGCTCTGAGCTCATTTGGAATCTCAAGTTCCTCCATCATGTTCTAAAGTCTGTCTCTAGGAGCCATGTCAAAGGCTTTCTTAAAATCAATTAAACAACAAAAAGCTTCATCCCCTTGGGTATCCCATACATTTTCAATCAAGTGCCTAAGAGTGATGCAATGATCAATGGTTGAATGTTTAGATCAAAAACATGCTTGTCCTTTTGCCCTTTTTCCCTCTCTTTGCCCAACTGTTGATTCTACATTATATCATGCCCCCAAATAGCTTACCAAAAAGAGGATTGATCATAATAGTGCGACAGTTAAAAGGATTAGTGATATCTCCACTTTTAAAAAGAGGAATAACCACACTAGTTGTCCACTCTAGTGGGAACCCAACCTGAATTACATTATTGAAGATTTTTATGATATGCGGAGTGAGCACCTCAACCCCCACTTTAAAAATTCAGCCTGTAACCCATCAACATCTTGAGCTTTACCATTTGCTAAATTCTTTATGCCATGTTTGATGTCTTCCTCTGAAAAAAGGTTGATCAAAGTCTGAATGATGGGAGGAATATCCTTATGTTGAGACCACTTGTAGAGAGTCTTCGCATATTCTAACCAATGAGCTTCTGTGATATTGTTTTCTATGTATGTTTTCTTTTGTTGCAACTCCTTCCAGAATCCCTTGGGATTGTTTTTTCCGAGAGAAATTAATTCAGACCTTATTTTATTCACATAGCTTTATTTTTTTGTTGAACCAATCTCTCGTATTTCTTTTTATTTTCTTTTTTGTTCACGTCACTTTCCCTCATAGCTCTCTTGGTAGCCTTACAATCTTCATCATACCATGGATTTGTTGGAAAATTATTTGCAGCTCCCTTTCTAGGCTTAGATTTTTTGCAAGCACGTAATGCCTTGTGAATTAATGGTATCAACAACTTACTGCAAACATAACCCCTTGCCCCCTTGTTTGTATTGCTCTTGATATCATTTCTTGCCATCTGAAATTGTTGTTCAAGGGCAGCCACAAAGATTTCTTGATTTTCTTTATTTAAAATGATTTTGCCTTGTTTTGGAGATATCTCTTTCTTGCGATGGACTTGTTTTCCCTATTTCTGATTTGAAATGGTACTGAGCTTGACCAAGAGAGGATTATGATCAGATTTGAGCTCAATAGGACAATCTCCAATTTCAAACTCGAGCAACCTACAAATAGCGATTTGAGTGCATATTACATAGTCCACTACACTTTGTTCATTGTAAGTTTTGTAAGTGATACTGCTAGATCTGGGCTAAGCCTTCATGCCATTACAAATAACCATGTCGTATAAGCTACATAGACATAGAAGCTCAACCCCAAAATGATTCACCCCTTCATTACCATCTTGAGATAGTCTTTCCCAAAACTTGTCCTTTGCTTCGTTAAGCCAAAGCGGATTGTCATCTCCACCTTTTTTGCTGCCCAACTGAAGAGATTGATTATATGTAGTCATTGCATTAAAGTTCCCCATCAAAATAATTTCCTCAGATGCACTAAACACAAAGATGTATTTTTTTAACGAAGCATATGGGTCTTCCATATCCAAATTTCTTTTCTTATATGTCTTTGAGCCTTTCAGTGCAAAGTAACAAGCAGCCAATATAATTGTTGCCTTGTTATATGATATTTTCAACCAAATGTATAACTTATTTGCATCTTCCTTTTACACTTTGATGATCCCTAACCATGCTTCTTTGCTTAGCACTGTAATTCCCCCGTGCCCTTTTTGTGTTTCACTTCCTTCGTTCCAAACTGAAATTTTCTTGTACCCCTCAAAATCTGGGACTTTGCAACCATCATGCTCATGAGTTTCTATAATAATAATAATATCTTTCCCCTCTGTTATGGGCCCCAACCTGTGTCCTCTTCTCCAGGGATACCCCGTGCAATTCCAACTTACTATGTGCATGGGATCGATGGAAATGGTACTTTATCTAAATACTAATAATTGCACGTAAGTGGTGCATTGAATATGTTGATAGGGAGGAGCAAAGGAGAAACATTATGGGAGGAAGTGGGTGATGAACGTTGTAAGGCTAGGAAGCTAGTGTACAATGGGTTCACCACACAATCTTGACTCAACAGCTCATCGATGACAATCAATGTCAATGTAAGATATATGATTCTCTGAGAGTGGAAACTATTGAATTAATGGTTGATGATGGTGACGGAGAATTAATGAACAAATAGATGGAGGTTACGTGGGTAATGTTGAGAGAACCAACCTTATTCAACTGGTCGATGATTCCCATCTGTGAGTCAATCGTTAACGTAGTCGTAATGGAGATGAAGATGTTGATAGGGAGGAGAAACGTTGTGCGTTTCGGCTCTTTGGTGTTTGGAGCTACATGCACATTATCAGGTTTATTCTCAGTTTCGCTATAAATTGTCCCACATAAAGGAATTTCAATTCCCTAGTTAGATAGAAATAGATGTTGGGTGCATGTCATCACTAAGAGCGGCTTCGGCTCTTTGGTGTTTGGAGCTACATGCACATTATCGGGTTTATTCTTGGTTTCACTATAAATTGTCCCACATAAAGGAATTTCAACTCCCTAGTTAGATAGAAATAGATGTTGGGTGCATGCCATCACTAAGAGTGGCTTCGGCTCTTTGGTGTTTGGAGCTACATGCACATTATCAGGTAGATTCTTAGTTTCGTTGTGCATTGTCCCACATAGAGGAGTTTAAACTCCCTAGTTAGATAGAAATAGATGTTGGGTGTGTGTCATCACTAACATCAGCTTTGGCTCTTTGGTGTTTGGAGCTACATGCACATTGTCAGGTTTATTCTCGGTTTCACTATGCATTGTCCCACATAGAGGAGTTTTAACTCCCTATTTAAATATAAATAGATGTTGGGTGCAGGCCAACACTAAGAGCAACTTTGGCTCTTTGGTGTTTGACAAGTTTATTCTCGGTTTCACTGTAAATTTTCCCACATAGAGGAGTTTCAACTCCCTAGTTAGATATAAATAGATGTTGGGTGTGTGTCATCACTAAGAGCGAGTTTGGCTCTTTGGTGTTTGGAGCTACAAGGAAATTTTCAGCTTTATTCTTGATTTCGCTATACATTGTCCCACATAAAGGAATTTCAACTCCCTAGTTAGATAGAAATAGATGTTGGGTGCATGCCATCACTAAGAGTGGCTTCGGCTCTTTGGTGTTTGGAGCTACATGCACATTATCAGGTAGATTCTTAGTTTCGTTGTGCATTGTCCCACATAGAGGAGTTTAAACTCCCTAGTTAGATAGAAATAGATGTTGGGTGTGTGTCATCACTAACATCAGCTTTGGCTCTTTGGTGTTTGGAGCTACATGCACATTGTCAGGTTTATTCTCGGTTTCACTATGCATTGTCCCACATAGAGGAGTTTTAACTCCCTATTTAAATATAAATAGATGTTGGGTGCAGGCCAACACTAAGAGCAACTTTGGCTCTTTGGTGTTTGACAAGTTTATTCTCGGTTTCACTGTAAATTTTCCCACATAGAGGAGTTTCAACTCCCTAGTTAGATATAAATAGATGTTGGGTGTGTGTCATCACTAAGAGCGAGTTTGGCTCTTTGGTGTTTGGAGCTACAAGGACATTTTCGGCTTTATTCTTGATTTCGCTATACATTGTCCCACATAAAGGAATTTCAACTCCCTAGTTAGATAGAAATAGATGTTGGGTGCATGCCATCACAAAGAGCAGCTTCAGCTCTTTTGTGTTTGGAGCTACATGCACATTGTTGGGTTTATTCTTTGTTTTGTTGTACATTACCCCACATAGAGGAGTTTCAACTCCCTAGTTAGATAGAAATAGATGCTGGGTGTGTGCCATCACTAAGAGTGGTTTCGGCTCTTTGGAGTTTGGATCTACATAAACATTGTCAAGTTTATTCTCGATTTCACTATACATTGTCCCATACAAAGGAGTTTCAACTCCCTAATTAGATAAAAATAGATGTTGGGTGTGTGTCATCACTAAGAGCGGCTTCGGCTCTTTAGTGTTTGGAGCTACATGCACATTATCAGGTTTATTCTTAGTTTCGATGTGCATTGTCCCACATAGAGGAGTTTCAAATCCCTAGTTAGATAGAAATAGATGTTGGGTGTGTGCCATCACTAAGAGCGGCTTCAGGTCTTTTTTGTTTGGAGCTACATGCACATTGTTGGGTTTATTCTCGGTTTTGCTATACATTGTCCCATATAGAGGAGTTCCAACTCCTTAGATAGAAATAGATCTTGGGTGTGTGCCATCACTAAGATCAGCTTCAGCTCTTTGGTGTTTGGAGCTACATGCACATTGTTGGGTTCATTCTCAGTTTTTCTATACATTGTCCCACATAAAGGAGTTTCAACTCCCTAGTTAGATAAAAATAGATGTTGGGTGCGTGCCATCACTAAGAATGGCTTCGGGTCTTTGGTGTTTGGAGCTACATGCACATTGTCAGATTTATTCTCAGTTTCGTTATACAGTGTCCCACATAGAGGAGTTTCAACTCCCTAGTTAGATAGAAATAGATGTTGGCTGTGTGTCATCACTAAGAGTGGCTTAAGCTCTTTGGTGTTTGGAGCTACATGCACATTATCGGGTTTATTCTCAGTTTCGATGTGCATTGTCCCACATAGAGGAGTTTCAACTCCCTAGTTAGATAGAAATAGATGTTGGGTGTGTGCCATCACTAAGAGCGTCTTCAACTCTTTTTTGTTTAGAGCTACATGCACAGTGTTGAATTTATTCTCGGTTTTGCTTTACGTTGTCCCATATAGAGGAGTTTCAACTCCTTAGATAGAAATAGATCTTGGGTGTGTGCCATCACTAAGATCAGCTTCGGCTCTTTGGTGTTTGGAGCTACATGCACATTGTTGGGTTCATTCTCGGTTTTGCTATACATTGTCCCACATAAAGGAGTTTCAACTCCCTAGTTAGATAAAAATAGATGTTGGGTGCGTGCCATCACTAATAATGGCTTTGGGTCTTTGGTGTTTGGAGCTACATGCACATTGTCGGATTTATTCTCGGTTTCGTTATACAGTGTCCCACATAGAGGAGTTTCAACTCCCTAGTTAGATAGAAATAGATGTTGCCATCACTAATAGCAGTTTCAAATCTTTTGTGTTTGGAGCTACATGCACATTGTCGGGTTTGTTCTTGGGTTCGCTACACATTGTGGGAGGAAGAGGGTAATGAAGATGGGACAAAGAGAGGAGAAATATGAATTGTAAACTCAAACCTTCACAAGGGCATGGTATGAGTGAGTCTAAAATGTGTGTGTTCTCTTCTCCATTTTCCATACATGTGAACCTATGGACCACATGCAAAAATAATGTATTGATTCCCAATAAAGATGCTTATAAATATTAGTAAAATAACATAAACTAAAATTAAAGCGTGAAACATGTACATGTGTATGGCCTTGTTGTCAAAAGTAAGGGATGTAAGTGTCATATGTAATAAATATTGGCATTTGAGCTTGATATAAGCCGATATAGCAATTGAGCCTGTTGTGAGAGCCGTTGTAGCAATTGATCCTACTATGATATCCAAATTGAGTTCAATTGAGCCCACCATGAAGCTAACCTATGTGTAATTGATCCTTCCACAGAGCCAACTTGTGTATATTTGAGACTGTCACTAGGCCAATTTGTTTGCGATCTTAATACATAAGCCATATGTAGACACTAAAATTAGGTCACACTCTCCTTTGGTCCCTCGAAAAATAAGCACCCTTCATCACATTCACCTAGCCATGGCCCCTTTCACCTCACTAATATTAATTTAATTAAATTAATTCATTATCCTCACTATATTTATTATTTAAATACCTTAATTTAAATAATATCCACACATACACTTCACCTAGACACCTCACCAAGCCAACTCACCCTAAAACCTATTCTTAGTAAGTTGCCATTACTAAATAAGACTTACCTAAACCCTAAAAATCAATGCTTACATTCTCTCTAACCACAATCCCACATGCTTACAAGAAGCTTCCTAGTCTAATCCATGGGTTAATGACACGAGATCCGAGGAAATCACAGAGGATCTCCCTAGTTTAGTAAACCTTAGGAAATCCTACCTTGACCGATGCCGGTTACCTCTAACTATCGCCGGTTAAGCCAAAACTGTCGTTGGTTACCCTTTTAACCCCAAAACAACCCTATTTTTAAGGTTGACAGAAGTTTGGAAAACTATTGGAAAAGTTGGCGAACATTAGCACATTCTAGAGAGATATCACATCTTCTCAGATAGAATTCCAGTGAGAATACGCATACAAGGAAAGAGATCAAGCATCTTTCCCATACATAGCCATCCCAACAATGATCTGATCTAACCAAGAAAAGAGGAATGCACATGCAACCCATACAGAAGCTCTCCTACAATTGGTGATCACATGCACCCTTCAAACCTCTTACCAGCACCTCCATCCTTCATTCATAGGAATCCAGGACCATAATCCAAGTAAATAAATGTTATACTTCTCTGGTTCATTCCATTTCATCATTATATTATCATCTATTGTTTACCTAGCCACCCATTGACTTCCTACAACACTCACCCCTCCATATACACATTAAAACCTTGACAAATCCTACCCAAGTCACCCAATACCTCATCCTGACCAACCAAAAGTCCTTTGTGCAATCACAAAGGAGACACAAATCTCATTCTGTGGCATTTCCAGATTTCCACAGTAACCGGCACCGGTTACACCTAACCATTGTCAGTCACCCTTAACCAACATTGGTTATCTATATTTTCCCATACAACTCTAGAATAATGACCTACCCACCTAATTCCACTCTCACCCTCACTCACCTGTGATCCGCTTGAGGACCTCTGTTAGACCTACAGAGACCCATAACCAATTACTTGACCTTCAGATCCTATTTTAACGTAGCTTGTTAGATCAGATCTATTTATTATTGTGTTTTAAGTGAGATACCTAAATCATGTCGAATTACAATAGGTTTTATCTTTATTTACCGCATTAAATTTTTTAAAACACTAGACTGACAGCCATCTAGGAAGTATCACACTTCCTAGATCTAGCATACGCTAGGAAGTTCACTACACATATTGTTTAACTTTTTCTAGTGGTCTTGATTTTCATTACAGGTAGTTCCTCCTAGCCAAAAAGAAGCTCTCATGATCATCTATGGATTCAGAAGTCATACACGTGCAACAACCCATCAACCAACATTAAAACATGTATTCCTCCTATGGCTGTTACCCTATCTGTTTCATCCATACTTCAAAGAAATGATTTAAGAATCAGGTGAAACATTTTTGGCATGCCCAGTGGGACCCATCTGAGGTTCATTGTATTTCATTCATTCCTAGGAAAAATTGTTTGTTTGTTTCCCTTTTGAAAAATCGTACACATTAATTTTCTTCCTTGGTAACCCACCTTTTCTTTCTATTTTCTCTAAAAGAAAATTTTCTTTTGGTGTAATTAAAAAGAACCATTTCTTCATGTTTTCTGCATTGTAGTGAAAGAGCATCCCTCTTCCTCTTCATCTTAGTGGTGTCATCCAACTTCACACTTCGATTTTGGGCTTAAAAATAAGTACATTACATTCTGATTTATTGCATTAGCTCACATTAATTGAGGGAAACCTATACGCTGAAATTCATGACCAGCTGATGATTGACAAATGAGCCATAGAAAGCACATTCTTTCTCTTTCTCTCTGTCCAAGTCTTGCCAAATTACAAAAATTCAAAACAAACACAAATTCTGAAACAACATCTTTCCCGGAAGAATGCATGTCAGGTGATCGCACTGATCATGACACATTGACAGGTACTCCCCATCTTGCTGCTCTGTCGAGTCATACTTCAGAGATGAAGCCCACCCCCACCATAACATACCTGAAACCTCACCTTTTATATCTCCTTCTTTGTAGGAAGCCATCCTCACCAAAAAACTCTATTTCACAATTTATGTGTTAATCCTTAAATAACATAAGCTAAACAAACATAATAGAAAAGGCACTCCTGGGATCGCATTTTTCTTAGTGTTTCTACTTGGCTTGTGTTTTGAGGTGAGAGATCACGTTCTTCATTTTTATTTTTCATCCTTGTACGCTCCTCATCACATCTGGTGTATTCCAGCTTCACCTGAGTGTGCTTGGGCCATATCATCATCATTCCCAGAATTCTGGGTTTGATTCTACATCAGATTTCAATTCATAACCACTTTTCTTTCATCGCTGTTTCAATTTCACAGTAACCATCATCGGTTACCCTCTGATCATCATCGGTTATATCCAACTAACGTCAGTTCTAGGTACTTTTGTTAACCTACCCAAAAGGAAATTTTATTCATTTTCTTCCACTTTTCATAGTCCCTATCACTTCCATCATTCCCATTGACATTTTAAAACACTATCATATTTGGCATACCTATCAGATTTGACCTTCTACGTGGTCTTTCACTCACTGACCATTGTCTACAGTGACCGGCAATGCTTACCCCTGACCAGTGTCAATTTTCACCTAACTGGCATCGGTTAGCCTGTTTCACTTTCCAACCACACATTTGGTACCAAATACCACTTGTTACCGCCATATTCACCTGTTCCTGCTGTTTCTCTGTGTCATTTATAGAGAAACAAACCCTACTTGATTAGTATTAGTTTACATGGTGCTAACCTGAAAATAAGAAAGTCACACTTATATTTCATGCCAGTTGTCCAACCACTCCCACCTAGTCCTTCACCACCTTCAATTTTATCACTATCCATGGATCTCATCCAGCCTATCACTATCACTACCGGGAGATGAGCAGTTCGCATGAACTCCTTGACCAAAACCCTGCCGCCTTGCAGTTTTACCTTTCCCACTTGTCCACTCGAGATCCCTCAGGGTAGTTGATATACGGCATGCCCGTATCTATCCCACCCACTCTTTCTCCCACTCCTACATCGACCCCATCTAGCTCTGTGTTTCCCGCATCTACCTTACCCTCAGTCATTTCATAGCTAGGTCCTATACCTACTATGATTACTGCGTCTGCCACCTTTGTTACCCCCGCCACATCCACCATACCCTCAACAACTACCCATAACACAACATCATCTGCCCGTAATGTCTCACACATACCCATAGCTATAATACCACCTCCCGTGTTAGTGAACCCTACCCCTTTTCAGAATGTGGTCCTTTCCATTCTATAAACGTTAAATACCATTGCCACTAGGGTTACCATGACCCTTCCACCTCCATATACATACTATCAGCAACCTCTCGTTTTCTCCATTATTCACTTAGGGTATGTACCCTTTGTTTCACTACCTTCTTCCCAATCAACCTACATGGCAACACCATACACTGGAGTGCCACCCCCATTATATGCCCAAAACCAACCCTCTCACGCTACAGGAGGCACCCAATCATCGCAACCTACCAACAACCTAATCAAATTGATGTTGGACAAGATGCAGACATTAGAGGCATCAGTTTCTGGCTCCCACAACACTCTCACCTACGAAGAGATTTGCAGTGAGCCCATCCACCCACCCATTCCTATCCGCCCATATCCCATGCATTGGGAAATGCCTAAATTCAATCATTTCAATGGCAAAGAAGACCCACAATAGCATTTGAGGTCGTTCAAACACGGGTGTTATCTAATCACTCACGATGATGCCTTGCTCTTGAGAAATTTTCTCATGTCTTTGACTGGACCTGTACTAGATTGGTATAGTGGGTTACCTAGACACTCTATATTCTCATTCAATCAGGTAGCCCAAGCCTTCTTGGATCATTTCTCTATCAATATCGTCAAGAAGGTTACCATGACTGACCTATACTCCACGAGTCAATATGAGGATGAATCTATCACAAATTTTGTCACTCACTGGTGTAGCTTGATCAACCAACTCACCTTCTAACTACCACAAAAAAACTCATTGAGCTCTTCACATGGGCTTGTGCTAGACATATCTCACCAACCTTGCAGGTCCACACCTTCCGAACATTCAATGAAGCATTCACTATGGCGTGAAAGTTAGAGATTTAGGCCATTGAAGAGAAGAAAATCCAGTTACACAATAAGAATTCGACATTCAAGTCAAATGATACCTCTTCTTCTTCCAAACCACAAACCAATTACTCAAAAGCTAAGGGCATCGTTAACGCAGTGGTACTCAAGGCCGGCCCAACACATCTGTCAAATTAGGCTACCCCCTCATCTAATCTCTCACCCATCCAAAATTTTCAATTCAGATGAGAGTAGTAGAAATACACCCCAATTGGGGAACATTACTCTTTTGTCTTAGAAAAGCTTATCAAAGCCGGAGCCAGCACTCCTCCACCCATAAAACCACACACTAGTTTTAACCCTACTTGCCCCATGCCAGCATGGTATAAAGAACATGACTTTTGTAACTATCATCGAGTGAAGGGTCATAGTGACGGTAACTACATCACTTTGAAAAATATTTTCCAGGAAATGCTTGAGAAAGGTGAGTTAACCATGGATAATCCTAATGTACCTACCAACCAAAACCTACACATTTTCAAGAAACCATTTCCCAACCATGCCCCTTCGTTTGATCAAACCGGTGAGACCTCAGCTCATGATACCCATACCTGTGAGGTCCACGCTATCTTTAATGACATACCTGTCACCTCCCAGTTACCCCATATTCCTTCCACAGAGGAAATCCTAGCCCAAAATCCTCCACCCACAGAGGAACATCTTTCATCTCCTTCATCACCTACGGAGGAGTCTTTCGCTAACATCAAGACCATCTCACCCCTGGCTTCTGCACTTAGAGAACTTTTACCCACAGTACCTCCTCACCCATAGAAGAGCACCCATTACCTCTTCCACCCACAAAGGAGAGTCTATCCGTTCCTCCACTTGCAGAGGAGCTTCCATCACCTTCTACACCTACCATAGACCCAATTGAGATACATTTTCCTCTTGGTGAGAATTCTCCATCCGCTACCCAAAATCCTGTAGACCTACTTTCGGCTCTCTTACCCACGAAAGCTGAAGCTAGCCAATTTCTCGTCTCTAAGACACATTTTATGGGAATTACCATTAGGTCCTCATCAACTCCACGTACAGACATCTCGTTCTCGTGTTTGGTCGATCACTTAGATTATGTGGATAGAGCCTTACTACGGGGATGCCTTTTGCTTCCTATCTCAACGCAGATGCAATGGTCACTTGCTGATACCTCCACTAGCTACCCAAAATTATTTCGACCAATTAAACCAAACACAACCACCTCTATCACAACTCCTTCCACAACACCTATCATAGCTCAAACCACATCCTTACCCATAGCCCAATCTATATCTATACCAAAACCCACACCTATGACATCATCCTTGACTAAACCTATTACCACTTTAGGGGTCACCCCGACTACCAGCCTTACTCATCCACCTATCAAACTGGATTTAGCTACATCCTCCAAATAAAACACCACACCTACTCTGAAACCCAAACAAAATCACCACACCCATAGAACTCATACCCCAGCTACGCCAATCACACCTGCACCTGTCTCATCCGTCTTAGGATCTCAGCTTCCCCACATGGTCAAGAAACCTCCACCCACCAATAAACCAAAAACACAACAACCCATGCCTTCTTAAAAAACCTCTAACCTACCCAGATGCCAAAAATGACTTACACCCACACTTGTAATATTTGTACCACCCATGCCTCCAATACCACCCATGCCTCCAATACCCTCAATTATTGCTTCACTACCCACTACACTTTAGTCGATGTCTCTCACACCCCAAGCACAACCCGCGTCATCTACCTTCACAGCACCCTCGTTATCCCTGTGGGTAACTCGCTCTCTTCCCCCATCTACTTTTCCTTCTAGACCTTGTACACCCATATCGCCTTTACCCAAGAAGGTGCAATCCAAAAACAAAATTCCACTATCCCATAATAAGGTAGTCAAAATAACCACACCGACACCCAAACCCACACTCACTTCCCATTGCGATCCAATAGCAGGGTCTTATAACAAATTTTAACCAACCTCCTTGAGACTTCTTTCATCACATTACCACCACTCATGCCTTATGACCCCCTCAAACCCAAGCCAAAAGGGTTTGATGATACTAAAATTTGTGCCTACCATCGTGTGTGAGGGCACGATGTGGAGAGCTGCAAGGCCTTGAAAACTGTCCTTATCTAGTTGTGTCCCCCCAAATTCCAACTTTGACGATGACAACCTTCTCGATGAGGATCCTACTTCACCAACACCCATTCCCACACTACCCACTCAACAACCAAAACCTCCACCCTCACAGCTCCTAGAGCCACCCCCAAGATTTGAAATTAACATGGTTCGCATCAGAGAACTTGCCACGCCACCACCCAAATGTCATTGTGCTCAACTCACCTCACATGGTTTTTCTCCTCCGGTAGGTTTTTGCCCATCGTGTCATTATACCACTCACCCTACACCTTCTCTGTTTTCCAAATCCCCTCAAATCAACATGATTCATGTCACTACACATTCTCAGAAGGATAAGGGTAAAGAAAAGGCAACTGACCCACCAACCAATCCTATACCCAACATACCATTTGCACCCATACCTAAAATCACTATCCACGGCCCCACGTACCCCATTTCCAACGGCGTCACACATCGCACCATGCTCAAAAAAATACACCAATCTCCCCTCAAAATGTCATTATATGACCTCATCCAAACCTTAGAATCCCATCGTCAAGCTCTCATGGAGGTTCTTCAATCTATTGAGGTTTTACCCAATGACCCTACACCCTTAGCCTCCATTATCACACCCCATCATGTAGCCTCTATCACCAAATTACCACCTTCATCTTTGCCCCATCCTATTCACCAAGTGGCCTCCCTTGGATTCTTAGAGGAAGAGATTGCGCCACGCCAAAATGATGACCCAGACTCAGCCCTCTTCATCTCTGTCCACATCGATGGACATACGGGTATGCCATGGGATGATTGATGGGGGTGCTAGCATTAACATCATTTCATCCCATGCATTCACTCAAATGCGCATACCTGACAATTGCATGCATAAACATCCTGTCATGTTGCATTCATTCAATGGCACTATCACCTCTACACTATGCACTGTCATCCTCCACATTCATGTGGGCCCCCGTACTATTACAAAATTATTTTGCGTATTGGAGGGGGAATTTCAATATAACCTGTTGCTTGGCAGACCCTCGATTTGTGTCATGGGTTGCGTTCCTTCCACTTTGCATTGTTTTGTAAAGTTTGAACACGAAGGACACACCTATACCATTCTAGCCGATCCATCACCTTTTAAAACATGCAACATGATTTACCGACCCAATGATGTGCTCATACCTATTAAGCCATCTACCTCCACAACCGCTACTTCTTCACCTACACCTCCACTTACCAGTACAACCGCTGCTTCAACCACACATACCACTTCCATTCCTAGCAATGCCCCAACCTCCATGGCTGACCCATCATCTTCCCAATCTGTTAACTCCACCTCCCCATTGACCTCCAACACATCATCCATTCCAGCTACCTACATACCAACCATCGATCCCTTGGAAGGTGTTTTTCAATGCCTCACTTTGGGGGAGTACCTCCTATATATTGTCAACACATTCCTTAATCCACAAGAGTACGGATGTCTTCACCAACACCCTCGTTATGATCATCGTATAGGAGAATGTCTCCTGTACGGTCCCCCTCACCTTCATACTAGTCTCACCTATGGGGGACTTGATACTACCACTTACACACCCGAACCACTATCACAAAATCACCCCTTTTCTGTTGACTTCCAATCACTTACCAATCACCATTTCACCCACACCTTCCTACACCAAGGTGTGTGGAAGAATTTTGGTTTTGGATTTTTCGAGCAAGGCCACCCATAAACATAATGACCGTAGTGGTATTGGCTTTCTTGAGCCACTTACCAAACAGGCCCGCATTGAACTCATTAAGGACACTAACCCTTCTCCACCTTCTTCACCTGCTCCACCTTCATCACCACCCTCACCGATGGAGTCGATGGATCTTAAATCTATCCCTCTGTTGGCAAGAAAATTTGTTGGGGACAAATTGGTGGTTATCTTGCCAATGCTCTGGGAATCTAAGTCCCTCTACTTAACCGGTGCAGCTTCCGTATGTGCATGCGCGTGAAAAGGTGGATTTCTATGGTGGCCTTTCGAATAAGGATCCAACAGGGGCACTCCACTGACCCTACAGAAATTTCTTGCATATACCTGCAAGAGATGACTTTGCTAGGAAGGCAGGAAAGGGAATGGGAAAATTAGAAAAGAGAAAAACTAATGCTGCAAGTAGAAAATCAGAGACTTGCATACACCAGCTAGAAGTTTCATTACATGCACTTGAATATAGAAGAAAAAAATCTGCGTAATAGCTACAAGACCAAATGAAGCTTAATGGGCACAAAGTACCAACAAACTCCTCAATCAAAGAGGCTAAAATTCCTTCTTCCTTTATTGAAGCTCAAGCAGAATTTGCACATAGTGTGAGAAGTAGAAGACATTTTGTAATAGGAGAAATGGAAGAAACTTGCTATCTCTTGCTCTCTTCACAAGGATAACTCTCTCATGAATTCACAAAAAATAGCTCCAACATCTAAGAAGCAAAAATTCAGAAGAATTTTCAGAAGACCTTCAAATGAGGAGCTTGTTACAATTTATAGAAGAGGAGGAAAAATTTTCATCTTCCTGGTGACTTTTCGAATACCTTAATGTGACTTAAGACTGTTCATATTCCTTTTTAAATACTTAAGTCCCTTTTATAATAGCAAGGTGACTTAAATTTACATTACATTTCTGAAGTCACTTAAGTCATATCAAAAAGTGCAACTCTCAACGTAAAAATATAACATTGAGGAGAGAGGGTGTTGTATGAGAAGAGAAAAGAAAGAGAAAGAAGAGGAAGAAGAAGAAGGATTATGCTGAAGGATGAGCTGCTATGTGTGGACTTAGCTCTGTTCTCTGACTACTCTCCACTTTTTGATCCTAAGAAGGCTTTTGTCTTTCCAAACTCCTGGTTGAAACGAGTCACTGCTGGTTCTACTTTGTCAGCATGAGGGATACAAATGTAGCTCAAGGTTTCAGTCCATCCATCGGTCACACTGTTGATGTCCTTACACTTCCCGAACCATGATGAATGATTTTCTGCAATAAGTGCAATGGAGGCTCATATTTCTGAGAAGAAGTCGAGGGTATCCTTAGTGAAGGACAATGGGTTGCCCACCCCTTTCTTGATGTATTCTTCAAAAGGTCTAATCAAATCATCAGTAGTTGAGTGTTTTCTCATTGTGGGTACTCCAAGTTTTTGAACTTTTCGAATTTATGCTATCCTGCAGCTTGTATGTTTGTTCTTCTTTCTCCTCTATCTCTGTGAAGGCCCGATTGATTGCTTCAAATCTAATCACCAGGGCCCTCACCCATACATGTGTCAAGTCTTCTATAGGAGTTCCAAAAACCTTCTTATCGATCAATTCTTGACGATGGGTGTTACTCATCTCACTCACTACTAGTCCCAGAGGTTCCCAATAATCTCTTTCTTTCCCCACATCTTTTTTGAGTTCTCGCCTTTTGTTGGCGGTGGTGCACATGTATGCAAAGAGCTTGACTACCTCTTGAAGTGATGACTTCCCTTTTTTAGAGATTGAATCAATCCATTCTTTATTTTCTTGGCCCTGCATCGTGAACTCGTGTGTTCTTCTGATGGATTCCAGATCGAAGCTGCTGAGGGGAACCACTTTCTCAATAGGAAGTGTTATAGTGCTTGGTTCCACCAAGTGTTGCACATAAGATGAAAGAGTTCACACTTTCTCCTCTAGTCCCTTGATCTTCTCTTTGTATTATTTATTCCTTGTCATCATGTGAGTAGAAGATTGTTGGAATATGTGCAAATCTCCCTCATGAGTAGCTGGTCCCAATTGGATCGTGCTCATCTCATAGTCAGCTGGTGTCATCTCGTCCACTGGCTTGATTACTTTTGGCCGAGCTACTTCAATATACTGATTACCTGTCTCCTCACTGTAGAATCGTGATGTTGTCTGTGTGATCTTTCTTGATATTTTTTCTTTAGCCAATGTGACAATTACTGAAATATCAGGAGCTACTACTTGTTGCACCATGTGAGTGTCGAGGATGATCGTTTCCCACATCCATGGAAACATCTCGTCGGATTCAGGTTCAATGACAGGTGCCTCAACCACTCTTTGTTCTGATGGGGGAGGTAATTCTTGAATGAGAGGAGCGTTGGAATCAATAACATGCAAGACCTCTTGTAGTGGCTCGGATACAGGATCATGAGTCATATACTCCTTGTTCACTTGTGCATTTGCTGTAGGATTTTTTGTCTACATTACTGGGATCACGTCTTCCTCTTGCGGTGATGCCAATGAATCTTTTTCTTCCCTGAATTTCTTGGATGTCTTCTCATGGGGAGAAGTTTTCAATTCCATGGCCTTCCTTTTTGAACTCGCTCCAGAGTATTTAGAGCTAGAAGTTACCTCCACCACTTTTGAAGATGAATGATGTGAAGCTTGCTTCAAGCTTGGAGAAATTCCTCATGACCGAATGATCATAGTCCTCTTTTTTTGAAACTAGTTCCTCATTCTCCTCACCACCTTTTTAGTCCACTCTAGCATATCTCCTGATTCATGAACGTGCCAGTTGATTTGGGGCATTGGGGACATCTTGACTGCTGCATACTTAGGATCATACATCTCTATCCCATCATCATGTAAGATGTCTTCATACCAAGATAACTTGAATTTCTTCATCTCACTGGTTGTCATCCTCATGTGATATTTTTTACGTACTTTGAACTCATCAATACAATTGGCCTAGTAGTCCTCAACTTGTGGCTCATGTTGCAATTCTAGGATGTAGAAGGAGTTAGGATCTTCTCGGATGTCAAAGTTAGGCCTGGAGATGTAGGAATGCAAAGTCAGATGTGTGAAAGTGGCCTCCAAGTGGGATGCATCATTTGAGATTTTGCACGTGAACTCCCCTAGAGATATAGGGAAAGAAATCAATTTCTTTCTTCTACTTCTGAGCTTGTTATTTACTTGGGTGATCTGCTTGCAGAGTTTGAACAATACAATCTGGTCACTAAGGTACTTGGGTAGTTTTAGAGGAGCTTGGTCTGAAGCCAGTGACTCGTATGTAGGAGAATGTTGAGAATTGTATGAAGTACGAGCCATATTCCTTAATCAGGGATGCCGCTTTTGGTGACATCCTAGCTTCAAGATCCCCTTCCAAGTTTTGGACCACATACATAGTGAATGCATCATTCACGTGGGTGAAATGCTTGTTGCTCTCCTCCATTATCAACTGTGGAAGTTTCTCGAATGTAGGTACCTTGGAAGTAATGTTCTGTGTGAGAGCCAATCCCTTGAATGATCATGAGCTTGCGAGGAGATAAACTAGATAAGAATTCATGTGGAACTTCTTTGTCACGGGTACTTGGAGAAGTTGCAGATGGAGATTGTCACTGATGATCTACCCCCAGTCAATTCTCTGCTTCCCTTCTATCAATGTCAGGATGAAAAGGCCCATCCAGTCCTGGAAGTCTCTCATGCTTGCTTCACCCATTACTCTACTGAGGAGAGTGATGACATCAGAATACCCTTCTTAGAACTCACACCTTGGTAGATTCTTAGGAATCTTGGAAGGCTTCCTTCCAATTTTTAACCATGATCCGAGTGCTACCCCTTGGACATATGAATCCATTGTCTCCCAATCGTGCATGACTCTTTCCTTGGAAATGACGACCATGTTGGGGGATGTCGATATCTGGAGAGAGATTGAAATGGTTCTAGGGTTAATGACCACCAATGTTATACCATTGTTAGCTCGGATGGTTTACGTCTCGGGCTCGTAGTGGAAGGAGCAGGCTAGGACTAGCTCGAGACTTTGCACAGACATTAGATGTCCTGCAGCAATGAACAAGCCACTTGTGAATATCTGGTCTTCAATCCTCCTTCGGTCCTTGGAGGCTATGTGAGTTTTAAGGTCATTCAGGTCCATGTATAAGACATCACTGTCTCCCACATCATACTCATAGGTAAAGGGTTGTGTTGGCTTCTGACCCATCCATTTCATCTTCATATCTCCCTTCGAAAAAGAAACTTACTATTTTTAGTAAGTGTGGAAAAGCAATTCCTCGATCTTCAACTGGATGTTGCGGCTTATTTTTCCTCTTTCTCCCCATGTTCCTCGTTCATTCTGGATCAAATTTCTATTTTTAGCAGGTGCTCGAGGGCCCACTTACTATTTTTAGTAAGTGCCAAAAATGTCTATTCTGGTGAATTTTCAGTTGTAGTTTACCTCCAATGTCTTCGTCTCCTCTGCAGGTTCTTCTATTGCTAACTTTCCCAAAATAGCAGTTCCTATGTAGTAGACCTGCTATTTTTAGAAAATTGGCCTCTGGAAGTTAGATTGATGTGGAATGAAGTTTTTTGATATGGGTTTTTACCCAATATCCTCCCTCTGCAATTTCAGATCCGCTCGCTTAATAGTCCAGGAGATTTTAAAGTTTTAGTTTTCAGACCTGGCAGTGCCTCTGGGTATGGCAGCCATTAATGGACCTAAAAATTACAGGTTTGGTTTTCTCCTCCATTTACATAGAAATTTATATTTTTGATGTGGGTTTTTTCTTCTGGTGCTTCATGTGTGATCTTACTTCAATCCGGCAACTGGTTTGATGGGAAATCCCACTTCTTTCTTCGTTGAGCCAGAAACGAGATTTCTTCATTGTGGCTGCTCTGTCACATGAGGGGGGAGTTTTAAGGTGTCTTTCTGATGGTCTTGGATAGAGGAATGAACAGCAGAAAATGGTTTTTTGTTTCATGCACCGGCTTGCAACATTTCTTTAGATCTTCATTTTTAGGCTATGGAGATTTTCACTGTTTTCTTCTTCTTGCTCTTCGTTTCTCCTTCTTGTTTTGATGAAAGATCCTTCTGAGACCTGAAAATTGCCATGGGGATATTGTTTTAGTGTTTGGGTTGAGCTGGTCTGAGCATTTGCAATGGCAGGGTGATGGTAGAATGTTGCAGAGGAAGAATGGAGGAATGGAGTGCACAAAAACTATTAGAAGTTAGAAGTGAAGAAAGGTGGCACTTGGAAACTTTTTAAAAAGATATGCACAATTAGGGTTAGGGTTCATTTTTCCATGTTTTATGTCCCTGACCTCAGGGATGTGAGGGACATCAAATTCCACGGTGGTCAAGAGCATGACATGTGGCGTTTGATCCAACGACAGGGAATGAAGAGGGAGAAAGTTACATTGAAGCACTGGGAGCTGAAAGGAGGTCACATGGGTGTCCAGAAGACTCCCTATGGGGGATGGGAACATTTTCCAAGGTCTGATGTCCCCCACCTTAGGTGCACAAGGGACATAAAATTCCACGGTGGTCCTGGAGCTGACACGTGGCGCCCGATCCGACGGTAGGGAAGGCATGCTCCAAATAAGCACCTGGGGGCTGATCTATCAAGTCTGGAGGTCATATGAGGGTCCCAAGGGTCACATGAGGGCTGGGAAAATTTTCCAAGGGTTGATGTACCTGACCTCAGGGATTTCAGGGACATGAAATCCCGCCAGGCTCCTGGTGCTGACACGTGTCCTCTCGAAAAAATGACTAAGTCCTGAACTGCCTTTGAGAGGGTAACTTGGAATGCAGATAACTTGAGCTCCCGGTGGAATTTATTGGTGAAATTTTATATGATCCTGACTGGAAATGGAATTTTGAATCCAATTATGTGGGTATCATGTCTTAATTCGACCATATGATCCCTGAAAAATAGGAGTTTTGATCTGGGACTCCACTTGTGCCTGAGAAAAAACTACCTTCCAATCATATGCGCCAAGGTGTTGTGAAAAATATTATTTCACCATCATGTAGGTCTTGGAATCCTATTTCCAAAGATGTTTTTTTTTACTTCCAACTCCATTCGGAGCTCTCGGAATCTTCTTCTGAAGCCCAGTGGCTGTTTTAGGCCTGTGTACTGTCTAGGCTTGTGAACCCTATTTTTCACTCAGACTGCTCCAAGTCTTGAAAAAATTTCTCTAAACCTTCCAAAATCATTTCTTTGATGTCATAAGGTATTCCATTCACCTCCATGTTGAATTTTTCCCTTCCGTTCTACTCCAGGGGGTCAATCCAGTCCTGGGAAGGCCAGCGACAGCCCTTCCCGTGACTCCCCAAAATTTGCATTTTCAATGAAGTCCTAAAATCACCTAGGGGAATGAATGGAATTTCCTAAATCACCTAGGGGGATGATATAACATTGGTTGGGAGGTAATTTGGACTTACTAGGTAGAGCTAGGGTTGCCTAGGAATGATAAAGCATGAAAATTTCGGTATAGGGGTATAGTTGTCGTGCTTGGAAATTTCCAATTTCCCTGTTGCACATTTGCATGACAATAACTGGCTCTAGCTTAGGGACATGACATGGACTGAGAGAAGTGAAGACATGGCATGGGAATCCAGAATCTCAATTTTAGACCATATAGTTCATTGACTAGTGCCTTATCCATTGGGCCCTACGGAGTCATGTACAACTTCTAGAAAGGAAGATATTAGAAGAAGGAAGCACACACACACACAAATGGACGGAAAGGAAACACAAAACAAAAAGGGGAAACACACCTAGAAATCACCTATAGTACAAGGCGGGGGGACAACCCGCTTTCACTGATGATACAATTTTAGGTATTTCCCACTGCGAGGTAATTCCAGCGGCGTTCCATCCAAATATGAGAGTAGAAAAACATTCTCACCACAATATTCATGAATCTGGAATGGACCGAGCCATAATGAATCAAAATTTCCATGGCTTCCTTTTGGTTCCCTTCTCTTATCCCATAGCAGGATGAGGTCTCCAACTTTGAACTCTCTTGCTTTTTCCTTCTTATCAAAAAAATTCTTTACTTTTAACTGGTGTTCTTTGATATGGTCCACCACTCGGAATCTATTTTCTTCTAGCTTCTCAAGAAAGAGGATCCTCTTGTCAATGGAATCCTTGTACTGACCATCTTCTATTCCTTGTAGCAACTTGAGAGATGGCATCTCGATTGTGATTGGGATTTCTGCCTCGACTCCATATAACAGTTGGAATGGTGACATACCTATTACCTTCTTGGGAGTGATCCTGTCTGCCCACAATGCATCATACAACTTTTTGTGCCAGTTCCTCTGGTTCTCATCTACAAGTTTGTGGACAATGGTCACAATGTTCTTGTTGCTTGATTCAACCTGTCCATTTCCCTATGGGTAGTAGTCTGATGAATGAGATAGAGAGATTCCATAACCATAGAAAAACTCAGTCAACTCCCTTGAAGAGAAATAGGTGGCATTGTCTACTACAATCTTTTGTGGTACTCTGAAACGTATTATGATGTTTTCCTTGATGAAGTTGCATACTGTCTCGGTGTTGGCTTGCTTGGTGGGAATGGCTTCCACCCACTTGGTGAAGTAGTCTGTCACCATGAGCACGTAGGTGTGCCCCGCGCTTGAGTGAGGATTCATAACACCAATGAAGTCTAGTCCCCACTGCTGAAATGGTTCTTCAATAACAACTGGCTTGAGTGGAAGTGCCACAAGTTGTGGTTTCCCAACGAATGTTTGGCATGCTTCACATTTGGAAACCCAATCTTGAGTGTCTGCAAAGAGGGTGGGCCAATAATATCTTCCTCAAAGGATCTTGTGTGTAGTGACCATCGCTGAAAAATGCCCACCACATGCTTGGTCATGGTATGCTTTAAGCAATTTTGCTTGTTGCTCTTTATCCATGCACTTGAGGAAGCATCCATCTAGGCCTCTTTTGTAAAGCACGTGATTCCAGATTACAAACTTTGTTGCCTTCAACTTGAGTGTTCTCTTTTGCTTGTAATCAAGATGAGGAGGGCACTCTCCATAAGTTAAATAATAGGCAATATCAGCATACCACTCATCAGTAGTGGATACAAAGAGAACCTGTGGGTTGTTTTCGAAACAAGTTAGGCAAGCACAATTCTCTTCATCCATGTTGAGATTTGAGTGTTTCATCCTTAGCAATTAACCTACAAAAACCATTTCCCCTTACCAGATTGGAGGGTCGGATCTCCAAGTCATACTCTTGAGTCTTTGCAATCCAATTTCCTCTTTTTTCTCTAGGATCCTGTTGTGTTAAGATGGACTTGATTGCACTGCCAGGGACCATCACCACTGTATGAGAGTTGAGGATATAGAACCTAAAGTTTTTTATAGCCTTAACCACTGCATAAGCATGCTTCTCCAATTGGATGTAATTTAGTTCGTGATTTTTCAATGGATAACTCATGAAAGTGATGGGTGCTTCCATGCCTTCATCATTTTTCTGAACAAGAACAACAGAGAGGGTATGTTCTGATGCATAACAATACATGATGAACTCTTTGTTAAAATTTGGAGACACAAGAGATGGAGCTTTGGAAATGGATTGTTTTATCTGTTCAAATGACTCCTTCCCTTCATTGTTCCATTTGAAGTTTACCTGTGGTTTCATCATGGTGGTGATGTGCTTTGTTAATTCAGCAAACTCAGGAACAAAGCGATGAAGAAAATTCACCTTTCCGAAGAATGAATGAACTCCTTTCTTTCTTATGGGTAGAGATAATGCTTGAATGGTACATATTCTCTCAGGACCAATATGTGCTCCATGTTTTTTCACAATGTGCCCTAACAACTTGCCTTATGTAACTTCGAAAATGCACTTCTTGGGATTTAGTGATATGTCATGCATTCTACACCTTGCAAGTACTTGTTCTAAGTGATGGATATGGTCTCCCCTCTTCTTTGAAAATACTGTGAGATCATCAAGATATATGATGATGTAATGTTTTAGATCTTTGAAGGCCAAATCCATCACCCTTTAGATTAGATTGAAAGGCATTTTGCTGTAGGAAAAAGTGCCCCAAGGCGTAGTGAAGGATGTCTTGGCGTGATCCTCCTCTACCACCTTTATTTGATTATACCATGAGAATCTGTCAAGCAATGAGATAATTTCAGATCCCGTGACTGCTTGCAAAATGTGGTCCATGATAGGGAGAGGATAATTGTCTTTCAGTGATGCCTGATTCAAGTTGCGGAAATCTACACATATTCTTATTTTGCCATTCTTCTTCCGCACCGGCACGATGTTGGCCACCCATGTTGAATGGTGGATGGGAAAGATGATTCTTGCATTGAGCATCTTCATTACCTCTTCCTTGATGGTATCAGAAACCTTTGGGTTATATGGCCTTTTCTTTTTCCTGAATGGCTTAGCATCCTGCTTCAAAGGAATCAAGTGATGCATTTCCTTTGGTTGGAAGGATTTGAGTTCATCATAAGAGTAGGCCAAAACGTCTAAATATTTCTTGAGTAGTGCGACAAACCTTCTCTTCTTCTCAGGCAAGCAACATTTTCCAATATTGACCATCCTTGGTTCCTTTGGGGTGCCGATGTTTTCCTTATCAAAATCAGCTTGGCACCAATAATATTATTTTTCTTTCTCTTGAATGAATTTGTCGTGTTTGTCAAATAGGTCTTCCAAAGAAACTAGGCCCTTGGGAATCTTGTTCCCTTTCAATTTTATCACTCCTTCATTATCAATACCTTCGATTCCTTCTTTCTCTTGTTTGACTACCGCTTCACGTTGTGGATTTTCACTTCCTTCAAAGAAGAGGTTATTGAAATTATCCCTTTGTTCCAAAAATGCTAGAATTTGGTTATCATCGTTAAATACTTGCCAATGATTTGCATTATCTGGTACACTAGGCTTGAACACCATTTCTATGGTCACCTTATCTTTACCAAAAGAAGGATGAGGTGTCACTAGAGAAGCCGATACTGCAAGAGAATCAGCCTTTTCATTCTTTTCTCTTGGGATAGCTTCGATGGAAAATGCATCAAAATATTCAATGCAGTCCCATACTTTGTTTCTATAATGCCAGAGTCTTGGATTTTTCACCTGATATTGTTGTCAGACTTTCTTTACTATCACTTCTGCATCACCCTCGGCATCTCAGCTTCTTGATACCCATGTCTTCGGCCATGCTTATGCCTAAAAGGAGAGCTTCATATTCTGCGATATTATTTGTATTATCGAATTAAAGCTTGTAGGAAAATGGATACAATTCACCAGAGGGAGAGTACAACACTACACCCTCTCCCGAACCTGAACTAGAATGACTACCATCGAATTCCATTGTCCAAACTTGATCTTCTTCCTCTTCCATAAAGAGTGGAAAGTTTTCATCTTTTTCTGATGTGAGGAAGTAGTTGCCTAGCGTGCTATCTTGAAAAAGAATGTTTGCCTTTATATCATCAGACTTTCGCACTATGAACTTCATCTTTCTTATAGGCAACAATGTCTTCATCTCACCTTTTACTGGAATAGTTGCCGATGACCAGTCCATTTTTATTTCTCCACCCAAGTCTCTGCAGAAACTTCTACTCAATAGCATGCCAAAGGATGCTGGGATGTCCACTACCAGGATGGTTAGAAGCACCTTCTTGTCTGGAAAATCAGCCAATGCTACCTGTGCATCTTTGATCCTTCCTACCAATGGAACTTGTTTGGATTCCATCGAATAGTAGGTTCCATTTTCTCGAGTTAGGGTGAGGCCAAGAGCATTTGCAACTTTGATGGGCATCACATTATCTGAGGCTCTGAAATCTATGATGCAATTATTTAGCTTGAAGCCTTTAATGAGAAGTGACAGGTAGAAAGGTTCAACCCTGTCAGTTTTGGAGGCACTGAGGGCTAGCATGTTTATTGAAGGTGATGTGGATGGTGTGGGGAGCAAGCCTTTAGAATTTGGACCCAAGGTTATGGGGTTACCCCCACGAACTACATCAATGAACCTATCAAATTGGGCAGGATGAGTTTGTAGGTATTCTATTTCTGAGAGCTGGACTTTAGTTTTGCTTGCATGCTCCACAAAGTCAAATGGGGTTATGATGGGTGAGGAAGAGGTTCCAGGAATAATGGAAGATTTGCATGGTGAAGGTTTTGTTGTTTTATGTGTTGAAATTTCTTTCAAGGGTGCAGTAACTGGCTTGGAAGGAGATGGGGATGCGGGTTTTGATAGCACCTTAGATGTTTTTGTGGGAACAACATTTGAAGAAGAATTATTCTTAGTAACCTTTAAGCTGGGGAGAGGATTAGATGACCTACTTGGTATGGCAGCATGATCCTTGTTAGCCAGTGGGTCTGATTTTTCTTTAGCTGACTCCATTGAAGGTGGTAGTGGTGATCCTCTATTGATGATTTTATTTTGTGGGACCTCCGGAGAAGAATCTCTTTTCTTCTTCTTGTCCTTTACCACAGTTGTTGAGGATGAAGCACCTTTCTTAGACTGTGCGAGTGAAAAATGCACATGAGAAACCTAGATCTTCATCATCATCCTCATCTTCATCATCAATGTACTCAATTAGGCCATTGTGCATATTGCCATCAACTTCCTCAACCTTAAGATATATTTCATACTCCTCCACATTTTCTTCTTCAACTTCTTCAATTTCTTCTTCCTCCTCTAGTTCTTCGGTGTCACATATGGCATTGACTGGTGGTGCTTCGAGAGAAAGCCGGCGAGGAGGTGGAGAAATCCTTGGCCTATTTGGGGAGTTTGGTTTCCTTGGAGCATTCCACATTGTGATCTGGGACAGTTGTTTCTTCAAGGAAACCAAGTCGTTTGCCATTTTTTGGAACATTGGATCCATGGTGACTGAGTTTGAATTCTGACCCTTTTGTTTCCCATTTGGGCCTTTCACTTTACCAGACAAGATTAGATCATCATCGGTTTCTATTGCATGGTCTTGAGCTTCTCTCAATGTTCTTGGTTGGCTTCTTCTAAGGAAGAAACCTACTTCTGATGGCAGGGCACTGATGAAGAATCTCTTCAAATTATTTTCAGGAGGCACCACATCTTTAGGGATTCTTCTTATCACTCTGTTATATCTCGCTACGAAGTCTCCAATTGACTCGGAGAATTCTTTTTTCATTTGTACCAATTGGACCAAGAGATCTTGACAATCTTCCATGGTCTTGAACCTGTGTTCGAACACACTTCTTATATCTTCCCAACAGGTGACAGACCTCAGGGGTAGCATGTAGAACCATTTGGTAGCCTTCTCTTGAAGTGACTCCACAAAGAGTTGGACTGACACATCTTCATCCTCAACACCCAACACACCGCAAGCAGTGATAAATGCTGCTACATGTTCTTTGGGGAGCTGAGAACCATCCCCTTTGAACTTCGGGAAGTTTTTTCTTGAGCCTCTCGGTAGCTCGTGGAGTGGTTGAGCAAGAGCAAGTGGACCGGTGTTTCCTCCCCATGGTACATTAGGCCTACGGGCCTCACGATCACGATCACGCTCATGATCCCCCATTCTATTTCTATTTCTAGCTTCCAACCTTGCTAAAGCTGCGGCTTCTGCTGCTGCTCTCTCATCTGCCTCAGCTTGAAGTCTTTTGATTTCATCAAGTTGAGCCCTTATTTCCTCTTCCGCTCTTGCTTCTCTTTCTCTAACTTCTTCTTTAGTTTCTATGTCAGTCAAATCTTCAAGGTTCTCGTTGATGTATGGAAATTTACCATTCAAAGGATTAGCAACACTCAGGTTCTCAACGTGACCGGTTGCTTGACGAAGGGGAGGCCTTTGAATTCTGAACAACTCTTGTCTTCTTTAAAGTTCTTCAAAAATGGGCTCAGTTTGTCCTCCTTACCTCTGTTGCCGGGTGTACCTTCTATCTGCTAGCTTGGAAATATATGTTCACCTTTGTGGTGCTAGAATTTGTCTTTGCCTCTCTAATTCAGTAGCGCATTCTTCTTCAAGGTCGAGGATTCTCGTGGCAATGAAGTAGTGGTTGACACTTTGTCTGTTATGCCAAATAGCTTCTCTCAAATCAGAAGTGATATCTTCTTGGATGTGGAAGAGCAATTTGGGTCTTTCAACAGGAGGATTTCTTAGAATAGCCATGGTTTGTAGACATGTGGCCCATATAGCTATTCAAATTCAAAAAGTTTCTCTTTCTCTTTTGAATTTTCTATTTTTTTTTTGAATTTTTCGGACCTTTTGGTCATATTCAGGTGCAAATGCTGCTAAATCTGCACCACGGTGGGCGCCAAAAACTGTTGGCGAGAAAATTTTTCAGGGAAAAATTGGTGGTTATCTTGCCAACACTCTGGGAATCTAAGTCCCTCTACTTAACCGGTGTAGCTTCTGTATGTGCATGCACGTGAAAAGGTAGATTTCTGTGGTGGCCTTTCGAATGAGGATCCAATAGGGGCACTCCACTGACCCTGCAGCAATTGCTTGCATATACCTGCAAGAGATGACTTTGCTAGGAAGGTGGGAAAGGGAATGGGAAAATTAGAAAAGAGAAAAACTAATGCTACAAGTAGAAAATCAGAGACTTGCATACACCAGCCAGAAGTTTCATTACATGCACTTGAATATAGAAGAAAACAAATCTACATAATAGCTACAAGACCAAATGAAGCTTAATGGGCACAAAGTACCAACAAACTCCTCAATCAAAGAGGCTAAAATTCCTTCTTCCTTTATTGAAGCTCAAGTAGAATTTGCACATAGTGTGAGAAGTAGAAGACATTTTGTAATAGGAGAAATGGAAGAAACTTGCTATCTCTTGCTCTCTTCACAAGGATAACTCTCTCATGAATTCACAAAAAATAGCTCCAACATCTAAGAAGCAAAAATTCAGAAGAATTTTTAGAAGACCTTCAAATGAGGAGCTTGTTACAATTTATAGAAGAGGAGGAAAAATTTTCATCTTCCTAGTGACTTTTCGAATACCTTAATGTGACTTAAGACTGTTCATATTCCTTTTTAAATACTTAAGTCCCTTTTATAATAGCAAGGTGACTTAAATTTACATTACATTTCTGAAGTCACTTAAGTCATATCAAAAAGTGCAACTCTCAACGTAAAAATATAACATTGAGGAGAGAGGGTGTTGTATGAGAAGAGAAAAGAAAGAGAAAGAAGAGGAAGAAGAAGAAGGATTATGCTGAAGGATGAGCTGCTGCGGTGGACTTAGCTCCATTCTCTGACTGCTCTCCACTTTGTGATCCTGAGAAGGCTTCTGTCTTTCCAAACTCCTAGTTGAAATGAGTCACCGCTAGTTCTACTTTGTCGGCATGAGGGATACGAATGCAGCTCAAGGTTTCAGTCCATCCATCGGTCACATTGTTGACGTCCTTGCACTTCCCAAACCATGATGAATGCTTTTCTACGATAAGTGCAATGGAGGCTCAGATTTCTGAGAAGAAGTTGAGGGTATCCTTAGTGAAGGAAAATGGGTTGCCCACCCCTTTCTTGATGTATTCTTTGAAAGGGCCGATCAACTCATCAACAGTTGAGTGTTCGCTCATTGCGGGTACTCCAAGTTTTTGAAATTTCTAATTTATGCTATCCTACAGCTTGTATGTTTGTTCTTCTTTCTCCTCTAGCTCTGTGAAGGCCCGATTGATTGCTTCAAATCTGATTGCCAAGGCCCTCACCCATACATGTGTCAAGTCTTCTACAGGAGTTCCAAAAACCTTCTTATCGATCAATTCCTGATGATGGGTGTTGCTCATCTCACTCACTACTGGTCCCAGAGGTTCCCAGTAATCTCTTTCTTTCCCCACATATTTTTTGAGTGCTCGCATTCTATTGGCGGTGGCGCACATGTATGCAAAGAGCTTGACTACCTCTTGAAGTGCTGACTTCCCTTTTTCAGAGATTGAATCGATCCATTCTTTATTTTCTCATCCCTACATCGTGAACTCGTGCATTCTTCTGATGGATTCCAGATCGAAGCTGCTGAGGGGAACCACTTTCTCAATAGGAAGTGTTATAGTGCTTGGTTCCACCAAGTGTTGCACATAAGATGAAAGAGTTCACACTTGCTCCTCTAGTCCCTCGATCTTCTCTTTGTATTCTTTATTCCTTGCCATCATGTGAGAAGAAGATTTTTGGAATATGTGTAAATCTCCCTCGTGAGTAGCTGGTCCCAATTGGATCATGCTCATCTCATAGTCAGCTGGTGTCATCTCATCCACTGGCTTGATTACTTTTGGCCGAGCTACTTCAATATACTGATTACCTGTCTCCTCACTGTAGAATCATGATGTTGTCTGCGCGATCTTTCTTGATCTTTTTTCTTTAGCCAATGCGACAATTGCTGATATATCAGGAGCTACTACTTGTTGCACCGTGCGAGTGTCGAGGATGATCATTTCCCGCATCCACAGAAACATCTCGTCAGATTCAGGTTCAATGACAGGTGCCTCAACCACTCTTTGTTCTGATGGGGGAGGTAATTCTTGAATGAGAGGAGCGTTGGAATCAACAACATGCAAGACCTCTTGTAGTGGCTCGGATATAGGATCATGAGTCATATACTCCTTGTTCACTTGTGCATTTGCTGTAGGATTTTCTGTCTGCATTACTGGGATCACGTCTTCCTCTTGCGGAAATGCCAATGAATCTTTTTCTTCCCTGAATTTCTTGGATGTCTTCTCATGGGGAGAAGTTTTCAATTCCGTGGCCTTCCTTTTTGAACTCGCTCCAGAGTATTTAGAGCTAGAAGTTACCTCCACCACTTTTGAAGATGAATGATGTGAAGCTTGCTTCAGGCTTGGAGAAATTCCTCATGACCGAATGATCATAGTCCTCTTCTTTTGAAACCAGTTCCTCATTCTCCTCACCACCTTTTCAGTCCGCTCCAGCATATCTCTGGATTCACAAATGTGCCAGTTGATTTGGGGCATTGGGGACATCTTGACTGTTGCATACTCAGGATCATACATCTATGTCCCATCATCATGTAAGATGTCTTCATACCAAGAGAACTTGAATTTATTCATCTCGCTGGTTGTCATCCTCATGTGATCTTTTTTACGTACTTCGAACTCATCAATACAATTGGCCTAGTAGTCCTCAACTTGTGGCTCATGTTGCAATTCTAGGATGTAGAAGGAGTCAGGATCTTCTCGGATGTCAAAGTTAGGCCTGGAAATGTAGGAATGCAAATTCAGATGTGTGAAAGTGGCCTCCAAGTGGGATGTGTCATTTGAGCTTTTGCACGTGAACTCCCCTAGAGATATAGGGAAAGAAATCAATTTCTTTCTTCTACTTCTGAGCTTGTTATTTACTTGGGTGATCTTCCTGTAGAGTTTGAACAATACAATCTGGTCACTGAGGTACTTGGGTAGTTTTAGAGGAGCTTTGTCGAAGCCAGTAACTCATATGTAGGAGAATGTTGATAATTGTATGAAGTATGAGCCATATACCTTAATCAGGGATGCTGCTTTTGGTGACATCCTAGCTTCAAGATCTCCTTCCAAGTTTCAGACCACATACATAGTGAATGCATCATTCACGCAGGTGAAATGCTTGTTTCTCTCCTCCATTATCAACTGTGGAAGTTTCTCGAATGCAGGTACCTTGGAAGCAATGTTATGTGTGAGAGCCAATCCCTTAAATGATCTTGAGCTTGCGAGGAGATAAACTAGATAAGAAGTCATGTGGAACTTCTTTGTCGTGGGTACTTGGAGAAGTTGTAGATGGAGATTGTCACTGATGATCTGCCCCCAGTCAATTCTTTACTTCCCTTCTATCAATGTCAGGATGTAAAGGCCCATCCAGTCTTGGAAGTCTCTCATGTTTGCTTCAACCATTACTCTACTAAGGAAAGTGATGACTTCAGAATACCGTTCTCGGAACTCACACCTTGGTAGATTCTTGGGAATCTTGGAAGGCTTCCTTCCATTTTTCAACCATGATCCGAGTGCTATCCCTTGGACATATGAATCCATTGTCTCCCAATCATGCATAGATCTTTCCTTGGAAATAATGACCATGTTGGGGGATGTCGGTATCTGGAGAGAGATTGAAATGGTTCTAGGGTTAGTGACCACTAATGTTGTACCATTATCAGTTTGGATAGTTTGCATCTCGGGCTCGTAGTGGAAGGAGCAGGCTAGGACTAGCTCAAGACTTTGCACATACACTGGATGTCCTGCAGCAGGTGAACAAGCCACTTGTGAATATTTGGTCTTCAATCCTCCTCTAGTCCTTGGAGGCCATGCGAGTTTTAAGGTCGTTCAGGTCCATGTACAAGACATCACTATCTCCCACATCATACTCGCAGGCAAAGGGTTGTGTCGGCTTCTGACCCGTCCATTTCGTCTTCATATCTCCCTTCGAAAAAACAACTTACTATTTTTAGTAAGTGTGGAAAAGTAATTCCTCGATCTTCAACTGGATGTTGCATCTTAGTTTTCCTCTTTCTCCCCATGTTCCTCATTCATTCTGGATCAAATTTCTATTTTTAGCAGGTGCTCGAGGGCCCACTTACTATTTTTAGTAAGTGTCGAAAGTGTCTATTCTGGTGAATTTTCAGTTGTAGTTTACCTCCAATGTCTTCGTCTCCTCTGCAGGTTCTTCTACTGCTAACTTTCCCAAAATAGCAGTTCCTATGTAGTAGACCTGCTATTTTTAGAAAATTGGCCTCTGGGAGTCAGATTGATGTGGAATGAAGTTTTTTGATATGGGTTTTTACCCAATATCCTCCCTATGCAAATTCAGATCCGCTCGTTTAATAGTTTAGGAGATTTTAAAGTTTTAGTTTTCAGACCTGACAGTGCTGTCATCACCAATCTGACACTATGATAATTCTTCACTGGGAACTCCTCGTGCTATGATTATTTACTAATGCATAGCCTTTAGTTTGGTGGATGTAATCTGGAAACAAAACAACAACATAACACAAGAATACCATCGACTATGATAAGACGGAATGATGAAAAATCTGAAATATCAAAGTAAATTATAATATTAACATGAAATTGTTACAATCTCACCCATGAGGTACTTCAAGTGTTATTGATTTCACTTTCCTTTCACCAAGACTATGGGAGAAACTTTACAATTACACCTCTTAATGGCTTCTTCAACACACCTTTAAACTGATGGCTTCCTTCGCACACTTCCTACAATATTTCTCACTACTTCCTTCTATGCTAAATGAGGGGGGTAGCCTCTCTATTTATAGAACTTCCAGGCTTATCCATCTTATCTCTAAGATAGGATAAGAAATCCACTCTGACGAATCATATTCCATACCTTAACTCTTATCTGTACATGTAAGCTTATCTTTTAAGATAAGATAAACCTTATCATTTTACATGGGTTCCATATTTTTAGACTTTTTACAAATAAAATACACAAAATATTTATGACCTCACTCCTTGTCCTTATTACCAATATAATATTTCTAATTCCTAATCATGTAGACCCTACTTCTCTAATTACCCAAACTTTGACATTTTAACATTACCAGACCACTTACGACAAATATTTACTTTTTACAACATTCATATTGTACTTTGACTGTTACTGTACTCCACATTATTGGTGGCACCGTACTGACGGTGCCGTTATCTTCTATCAGACGCTACTACTAATTATACTTAAAAACATCCTATTCCTAATACATACATTAATGAAATAGAAATTACGGAGGAAAATTTTAGTGTCGACATCTTCCCCTTTCCTAGCTTCTACTCCATCCTCAGAGTAGACTTATTCTGGTGCTTGGAAAATCTTCAACTTGTCGTGGTTGACCCATTTCTTAATGGGAGTGCCATCCAATTCCTCCAGTCAGTACGTACCATTTTCATACACAGCTGCTATTTTGTAGGGCCCTATCCATTTTGGAAGAAATTTTCTGTCTTCTTTTTTTGTATCTGGAATCATATACTAGAACTAAGTCATTCACATGAAATGGAGACCAACGGATCTTTTGATCAAAGTATTCCTTCTGCTTCATTGTCTTCTTATGGCTTGTATCCTTTGCTATTTCTCTCATTTCCTCCAGCAAATGGAGATGTACCAACCTTTCTTTTACTGAATCACTTTCATCCATCCTTTCATTTTTCATAACTTTCACAGTGGGAATATCAAACTCAATAGGAAGAACTGGATCAATGCCATAGGCCAACTGAAATGGGGAGTATCCTCTTGCTGACTTTGATGTTGCCCTATATGCCCACAATGCTACATGAATCCTTTTATCCCATTTATGTACCTACAAGGCTGCATCTTTTGCTAGAATTTGACACAACACAAAATTTGTTCGTTCCACCTGTCCATTTGTGCTTGGCTTGTATGTTGTTGCCTTCCTGTGCTTAATAGAAAACTTATTGACTAGGGCTTCTACCACCTCATTAATGAAGTGGATTCCTTGATCTGTTACAATTTCTAATGGGCAACCTAATCTGGTGATAATGCGTTCATATATGAACCTTACCACTTCATCCATGGAAGCTGTATTCAATGGCCTAGCTTCAACCCACTTGGTTAAATAATCTGTGGCAACTACAATATACTTATTTTGGCGTGATGTAGTTGGAAGTGGGCCTACAATGTCTATTCCCCACTTTTCAAAGGGACCAAGTGGAAGAACAGGGCATAATGGAGCTGATGAAGTCTTACGGTTACCATGTGTTTGACAAATATCACATGTCTTACAATAATTATAACAATCTTTAAAAAGAGTGGGCCAGTGATAACCTGCATCCAAGATCCTTCTTGCTGTAAGTTGTCCAGAGAAGTTCCCTCCACATGTACCATTGTGGAATTCTTCTAGCAGTTCCTTCCCTTGATCACGTCCAACTGCCCTCTTGTACTATCCATCATGTCCTATTCGAAATAATACTCCATGCAGAATAGAATATGGACGACTGGCTTGAGTAATCTTTCTCTTAGTCTTTACATTGGCACCATCAGGAAACTTGAATTCATTCAGATAATTCCAAATATCTATGTATTCACTAGGGATTGTGTCAAGGGATAACAAGGCTACATCGGGGAAATCATCATCACCACAAGATGATCCTAAACCATCATAGGCTCGAGAGAGTGCATCTGCATTGACATGCTTCTTTCCTGGCCTATTTATAATATCAAATTCAAATTCTTGTAGCAAAATTATCCATCTTGCTATTCTCCCTGATGGGTTAGGCTTATTTACAATATATTTTAGAGCCTGATGATCTGTTACAACTAGAAATTTTTTCCCTAACAAGTAATTTCTAAACTTCTTTACAACAAAAATGATAGCCAAAGCCTCTTTTTCAGTTACAGTATAATTTACCTCAGCACTGCTCATTTGTCTGCTCCCAAAGTAAATTGGATGTTCATTCCCATTTTCATCCTTTTGGCTCAAAGTACTTCCTAGTGTTGCATCTGAGGCATCAGTGTACACAATGAATGGCTTGCTCCAATCTGGATTCTTCAAAATAGGTGAAGACACCAGGGCTTCCTTCAGTTGTCCAAAAGCTTCATGCGCCTTATTTCCTTGTTCATAAGTAACATCCTTCTTCAAGAACTGGGTTAGTGGCTATGCAATCTTTGAGAAATTCTTGATGAACCTTCTATATTAACCCACATGGCCTAAAAATGATCTCAACTTACTTCTATTCATGGGAAATGGTAAATCTTTGATTTTTGAAACTTTATCAGGATCAGTACCAATACCATCTCTGGATACAACATGACCTAACAAAACGCCTTTAGAACATCCAAAGACACACTTTGTAGGGTTTAGTGAAGCTTGTGCTTCATCTAACCTTTGAAATGCTATCTCCATCTGGTGTGGGTGCTCCAACTTGCTCCCATAGATGCAAAAATCATCTAGAAATACTTTGATGAAGGTCCCAATGTAGGGTTTGAACACCCTATTCATCAAACGCTGGAATGTTACTGGAGCATTACACAACCCAAAAGGCATAACTCTATAAGCAAACGTTCCCCAAGGAGTGGTGAACGTGGTCTTCAGCTGATCTTTCTCTGCTATACGAACTTGGTTGTAGCCGTTATATCCATCAGCAAAACTATAGCACTCCTGACCAGCTACTTCGTCCAAGATCTGATCTGAAAATGGAAGAGGGTAATGATCCTTCTTTGTTGCCTTATTGAGCTTCCTGTAATCAACACAAATGCGTAGCTTCCCATTCGTTTTTATTGAGATCACAATGGGAGAAACCCATTCTGAATTCTCCACAGCAAATATGAATCCTGCATCAAGCAACTTATCTATTTCTTCTTTTACAGTCTTGGAAAAATTAGGATTCATTCTATATGGCATTTTCTTTATGGGCTTAGCACCATCTACCAGCTCAATACAATGTTCTACCTAACTTACTTGACAGAGTTCCTTGTAATCAAAAGTGAATAGGTGTATGTACCTTCGAAAGAGCTGGAGGTAGGATTCCTTCTCACTCTCCATCACAGCATCACCAATCTTTATTTGTTGGAGACGATCATCAACTTCTTCTTCAGATAATTTTATGGGGTCATGAGTTGGTGTGACTGGAAGGATATCCATGACTGAAACATCCACCTCACTTTCTTCATCTTCAGTGTCCACTTCACTAGTACTAGAGTAATCAGAGGATGTCCAATCATCAGTTTCATCACTTGAATCCACAGGTTTTGCTTTATGATGTTGAGGGATCACGTTTATCTTCACCCTCTCTCTACCATGTCTAAGTGTCATGAAACCTTCATTCCAGTAGTTTCTTGCATGAACTCTCCTTAGCCATGGTCTTCCCAGCAGCATTGGGTACGCAACAGTACCATTTTTCATCACCTGAAAGTCTACCACACATACAACACCCATAACAGATATTGCCACATTTGAAACTACACCTTCTGGTTTAGTTTTTCCCTTATTTAATGACCTTAACATAAGTGTTGAAGGGCGATCAATTTTTAAACCCAACATATTCATTACAGACTCGGTCATTACATTAACTGCAGCACCTCCATCAACTAAGACATCATGAATTGAAATACCATTACATAATACCTCAGCTTGTGGAGCATAGGGATCTACCTCTGCCTCCAAAACAGGGACCTCAACCTCCTTCCTTCTTCGAGCATTGAGTCCACCTCGCAACTCCCGCCTTTTCTTAGAAGACATAGCCAAGAGTTGACCATATGTAATATTTGCAAGCCTTTTGGACAGATCTTCCAAGATGGAGTATGGTTCTTGCCCCTGTGAAATCAGAAAATCCTGCACACCCAACTTTCTTCTCCTATGTTTCTTACTAGTTTCTCCTTTCATCTTCTTAGGATCAGTTCCATCTTGATTATCTTTTTCTTTCTTTCTTTTTGTTACAAACACATCTACTTCATTATTTCTACTCTTATCTACTACATCAAGAGAATTCACAGGTGTTTTTCCTTTATCATTATCTCTTGTACCAGATGTAGAAGCTCTATCTGGACAATTATAATTATAATGACCCTTTTTATAACAACCATAACAAACAACTTCAGAAATATTTCTATTTGGACCTCTATCTCCTCCCTGAGAACTAAATTCTTTTCCTTGAAGAAGATTAATAGTTAACTGACCCATCTTTTTTAGCAGATCTTCATACTCAGTAGATGTACTAGGAGAAATATTTGTGCTCACCGGGAGTGGTTGTGGATTCTGGACCAAAGGTGCTGGTGTAGGCTTTACTTTAGCAACAATTTCTTTGGGCTCCTCTTCCATGCTTTCTTCTTGCCTTCTTGCAATCTCCTTTGCTTGTTCAATGGTAACTGAGCGGTCATACTTCACTCGTTGTCTGATCTCTAGCTTCATCCCAAGAATGAAGTGCTTACAGAGGAGATTATTCACGCCATTCATCAACCCATCCGCTAATCCTTCCTTCCGGATCTGGGCATCGAGCCTCCTCCTTAGCTCTAGAACACGAGCATGATAATCCCTAATCTTCTCCTTCTCTCCTTGGGATAGCTTGGTGATCTCAATCATAAGATCTGCATATTTCTGCTGTTCACCAAATTCTTCAAGAAAACTTTCAGTTAATAAATCCCATGAATTTTTCACATTATCACCTAGTGTTTCAAACCACCTAAGTGCTGAACCATCCAAAAAGGTAGGAAAAAATTCAGTCCATTGTTCCCTTCTTATAAGGCCATTACAAATAAAAGATCGTTTAAACTCTTGAATGAAAGAAGAAGCATCTTCATTAGATTGAGTTGAAAAAACAGGAATCTTTCCCATTTTCAAAAGTAACCACCGTGAAATACCAACCCATAAGTACAATCAACAAGACTTATGTGCACAAATAATTGGAATCACTATACTAGAAAGTGACTTTACACCTTTCTACAGTAAAATAGAAATGACCACGGTAACTATGGTAAAACTTGACTTACTGCGGTAAAAACTGACTTTACTGTGGTAAACACTATTCACAGTAAAAAGTGAAGTTACTGCGGTAAATACTATTCACGGTAAAAAGTGACTTTACTGTGATAAATACTATTCACAATAAAAATGACTTTATCATGGTAACTACTATTCACGGTAAAAATGACTTTACCATGGTAACTACTATGCACAGTAAAAATAAGGTTACCCTCCAATTGATTTTGACTAAGTGGGAATATCTCTCCATAAAATCCACCAACGAGGAATGGTCCCGGCAACGGAACCAAAATGTCATCACCAATCCGACACTATGATAATTCTTCACCGGGAACTCCTCGTGCTATGATTATTTACTAATGCACAACCTTTAGTTTGGTGGATGTAATCTGGAAACAAAACAACAACATAACACAAGAATACCATCGACTATGATAAGACGGAATGATGACAAATCTGAAATATCAAAGTAAATTATAATATTAACATGAAATTGTTACAATCTCACCCATGAGGTACTTCAAGTGTTATTGATTTCACTTTCCTTTCACCAAGACTATGGGAGAAACTTTACAATTACACCTCTTAATGGCTTCTTCAACACACCTTTAAACTGATGGCTTCTTCAACACACCTTTAAACTGATGGCTTCCTTCGCACACTTCCTACAATATTTCTCACTACTTCCTTCTATGCTAAATGAGGGGGGTGGCCTCTCTATTTATAGAACTTCCAGGCTTATCCATCTTATCTCTAAGATAGGATAAGAAATCCACTCTGACGAATCATATTCCATACCTTAACTCTTATCTGTACATGTAAGCTTATCTTTTAAGATAAGATAAACCTTATCATTTTACATGGGTTCCATATTTTTAGACTTTTTACAAATAAAATACACAAAATATTTATGACCTCACTCCTTGTCCTTATTACCAATATAATATTTCTAATTCCTAATCATGTAGACCCTACTTCTCTAATTACCCAAACTTTGACATTTTAACATTACCGGACCACTTACGACAAATATTTACTTTTTACAACATTCCTATTGTACTTTGACTGTTACCGTACGCCACATTATTGGCGGCACCGTACTAATGGCGCAGTTATCTTCTATCAGACGCTACTACTAATTATACTTAACAACATCCTATTCCTAATACATACATTAATGAAATAGAAATTACGGAGGAAAATTTTAGTGTCGACAGTGCGTTTGGGTACGGTAGCCATTAATGGACCTAAAAATTGTAGGTCTATTTTTCTCCTCCGTTTACAAATAAATTTATATTTTTGATGTGGGTTTTTTCTTCCGATGCTTCACGTGTGATCTTACTTCAATCCGACAACTGGTTTGACGGGAAATCCCACTTCTTTCTTCGTTGAGCCGGAAACAAGATTTCTTCATTGTGGCTGCTCTGTCACATGAGGGGGGAGTTTGAAGGTGTCTTTTTGATGGTCTTGGATAGAGGAATGAATAGCAACAAATGGTTTTTTGTTTCATGCACTGGCTTGCAACATTTCTTTAGATCTTCATTTTTAGGCTATGGAGATTTTCACTGTTTTCTTCTTCTTGCTCTTTGTTTCTCCTTATTATTTTGATGAAAGATCCTTTTGAGACCTGAAAATTTGCGTGGGAAGCTTGTTTCAGTGTTTGGGTTGAGCTGGTCTGAGCATTTGCAATGGCGGCGTGATGGTAGAATGTTGTAGAGGAAGAATGGAGGAATGGAGTGCACAAAAACTATTAGAAGTTAGAAGTGAAGAAAGTGACACTTGTAAACTTTTTAAAAAGATATGCACAATTAGGGTTAGGGAACATTTTTCCATGTTTCATGTCCCTGACCTTAGGGATGTGAGGGACATCAAATTCCACATTGGTCAAGAGCATGACACGTGGCGTTTGATCCAATGACAGGGAATGAAGAGGGAGAAAGTTACATTGAAGCACTAGGAGCTGAAAGGAGGTCACATGGGTGACTAGAAGACTCCCTATGGGGGATGGGAACATTTTCCAAGGTCTTATGTCCCCACCTCAGGTGCACAAGGGACATCAAATTCCACAGTGGTCTGGGAGCTGACACGCGGCGCCTGATCCGACGGCAGGGAAGGCATGCTTCAAATAAGCACCTGGGGGCTAATCTGTCAAGTCTAGAGGTCATATGAGGGTCCCAAGGGTCACATGAGGGATAGTAAATTTTTCCAAGGGTTTATTTACCTAACCTCAGGGACTTCGGGGACATGAAATCCCACCAGGATCCTGGTGCTGATACGTGTCCTCTTCAAAAAATGACTAAGTCCTGAACTACCTTTGAGAGGGTAACTTGGAATGCAGATAACTTGAGCTCCCAGTGGAATTTATTGGTGAAATTTTATATGATCCTGATTGGAAATGGAATTTAGAATCCAATTATGTGGGTATGGTGTCTTAATTCGACCATATGATCCCTGAAAAATCTGATTTTTATCTGGGACTCAACTTGTGCTTGAGAAAAATTACCTTCCAATCATATGCGCCAAGGTGTTGTGAAAAATATTATTTCACCAGCATGTAGGTCTTAGAATCATATTTATAGAGATGTTTCATTTTAATTCCAACTCCATTAAGAGCTCTCGTAATCTTCTTCTGAAGCCCAGCGATTGTTTTAGGCCTGTGTACTGTCTAGGCTTGTGAACCCTATTTTTCACTCAGACTGCTCTAAGTTTTGAAAAAATTCTCTAAACCTTCCAAAATCATTTCTTTAATGTCATAAGGTATTTCATTCACCTCCATGTTGAATTTTTCCCTTCCGTTCTACTCCAGGGGGTCAATCCAGTTCTGGGAAGGCCAACATCACCCCTCCCCACGAGTCCCCAAAATTTGCATTTTCAATGAAGTCCTAAAATCACTTAGGGAAATGAATGGAATTTCCTAAATCACCTAGGGGGATGATATAACATTGGTTGGGAGGTAATTTGGACTGACTGGACAGAGATGGGGTTGCCTAGGAGTGATAAAGCATGAAAATTTCGGCATAGGGGTATAGTTTTCGTGCTTGGAAATTTCCAATTTCCCTATTGCACATTTGCACGAAATCACCCTCCTAACTTTTTTTTTTCATAAACACCATTTCTTTGGGGCCTCTAACTTATCAACGTGAGGGCGAGGCCCCTTCCACTCTTCCCTTCCTGTATCCTGAAATGATCGATGGCGATACACCTTCAATTAACGTCGTTTAACGTCAGGATGATGAATCCATACTCACCTACCTTGGTGCAGAAGACTAATATATTCATCAGTCATTACCTCCTAAGACACAAACCATGTTGAATGAATCGACTATTGAGATCAACATTCATACTCAGGATGACCCGCACATCTTAAAGATAAGTCAATCTTTAGATGCTGCTGAACAGTAAGCCATCACTTCTTTTCTCAGAGATCATAACCATGCTTTCGCTTGGTCTTATGCAGACATGCCCAGTATTGACCCCACTATAGTGGTCCATAATATTGTAACCATTCCCGATGCCAAGCCCATCAAACAAAAGCTGAGGAAAATGCACCCTCGCATTTCTCTTCTCGTCAAAGAAGAACTTCAATGCCTTCTTTCCATTTCCTTTATCTTACCCATTGATTATCCTTGTTGGATTTCTAACATTGTCCCTGTCACTAAAGTGATAGGGGGACTCCACATTTTCACGAACTTCCGTGACCTCAACCTAGCATGCCCAATAGATGACTTTCCCTTACCCGATATTGATCAAATTGTTGACCTTACTACTGATCACGAGATGCTATCACTCATGGATGGCTTCTTAGGTTATAACAAAATCTGGTTGGCCCCAGAAGATTAACACAAGACCTCGTTCATCACCCCTTGGGGGACCTTCTACTATCGAGTCATGCCTTTTGGCCTTAAAAATGTTGGTGTCACGTATCAGCGGGCTATGACTTACATCTTCCATGACATCATGCATCACATATTGGAAGATTACGTGGATGATCTCTTGGAAAAATATAAATGCTACTCCAAGCACCTAACCATCCTCAAAACCATCTTTGATTGTCTCATTAAATATTACATCCGACTTCAGCCTAAGAAGTGCATCTTCACGGTTCTCTCAAGAAAGCTCTTGGGATTTATCGTTTCCCTACGTAGTATAGAAGTTGACCCTACTAAATTCAAGGCCATTTTTGAAATGCCTCCGCCTACTAACCTTCAACAACTTTGTACCCTACAAGGTAAGTTCCAGTCCATTCACAGTTTCATTTCACAATTATCTGATCAATGTCAACCATTTCATCATCTGCTCAAGAAGTATGTCTCCTTTAAATGGCATGATGACTGTCACAATGCTTTTGAGGCCTTAAAACAATACCTTCTCTAACCACCTGTACTCATCCCACCTAAAGATGATCAACCTTTCTACCTATACATATAAGCTACCGATCATTCCTTGGGAGCCATGCTCGCTCATCACGATGAACAACATAGGTAGTAGGCGGTTTATTACATAATCCATACTCTTTTGGACTATGAAACCCGATACAACCACCCCAAAAAAAATTTCTTAGCCTTAGTTGTCGTTCCCACCAAACTCCGTCATTACCTACTCAACCACAAAACCTATGTTGTGACCAACACCGACCCCTTACACTTCATGTATGCCAAACCTTATCAAAATCAGCATGCCACATGATGGCTTATGCTTTTAGCTGATCTTGACCTCGAATTCATTCATCAAAAGTCCATCAAGGGCCAAGCTATCATTGACCAATTGGCTGACGCACCTATTTCTGGGGATCAACCCTCTAATTTTGAATTTCCAGATGAGTCAATTGCTACCCTTTCCCTGGATGAACCCCCTTACCAAATGACACTCTTCTTCAATGGTTCCAAGTGTCAGCGTGGGGGTGGGGCTGGTATTATCCTCATTCCCCTTGAGGGTGAACCCATGCCTTTGTCTTTCAAATTAGATTTTGAATGTACCAACAATATTACCAAATACGAAGCGCTCGTACTAGGTCTCCGAGCCACCTACACCCTAGATGTCAAATCAATCAACATCTTTGGTGATTCTCAATTGGTCGTAAACCAAGTCAATGGTATGTACCAATGTCGTAACGAGATACTTCAAAAGTATAAACATCATGTAGACATACTTTTGACCACCTTTGATCGTTACACCCTTCAAACCATCCCACGTTCAACCAACAAGTTTGCAGATACCATGGCCTGCTTAGCTTCCCAAATACCCACTTCACCCACTGATTCTACAATCTTTGTCACCATACAATGACTCCAATCACCTTCTTATTTACCTCATGATGTTTACTCAATCAGAACTGCTACCCCTGACCTGAGTGACCTTTGGTATAAACAATACTCTGACTACCTTTCTCTCTCCATCTTACCTCCTGATCTCACCCATAACGGACAACATGCACCTTCCTTAAAAAGGTCTCTCGTTATGTCATTCTGGGGGGCCTCCTCTATAAGCACGGCTTTGATGGTATTCTCTTACGATGCCTCACAAGTTCTAAAATTCCTTATACCATTAAGGAAGTTCATGATGGCATATGTGGAGGTCACTTCAGTGGCCTTGCTGTTGCTAAGTGTATTCTTCACCTGGCTATTACTGGCTGACCCTTAACCATGATTGTTGCGACTACGTCAAACATTGTGTAAAATGCCAACAACATTCCAATCTTCATCATACACCCAGTCATGCCTTACAGGTCACTCGAGACCTTTGGCCCTTCTCTCAATGGGGTTTGGATCTTGTCAGAGAAATCAATCCTCATTCTTCCCAGTGCCATCAATGGATCATCACTGCTACCGAATACTATACAAAATGGGTGGAAGCCATACCACTCATCTCCACGAAAGCTGAGAAAATATGTGAGTTCATTAACCACCACATCATTTGTCACTTTGGTGTTCCTCATTGCCTCATCACTGACAATGGAAAACAATTCAAAAACAAAACATTGCAAAAACTTTGCGATGCCTTTGGCATTCAGCTTAGTTTCTCATCACCTTATTACCCACAAACCAATAGCCAAGCTGAATCCACTAACAAAACCTTAAACAAAATTCTTATGAAAGTGGTTGACGATACTAGGAAGGATTGGCATACGCACATTCCTTTTTCCCTGTGGGCATACCGCACTAGTATTCACACTTCCACTGCGGCCACACCTTTTTCTCTGGTCTACGGTATAGAGGCAGTCCTACCTCTCGAAGTCTAGATCCCCTCACTCTACATTTCTCTCCATGACATGCTCAATGATGATGACTTTTGTTAGGACCATTTAGCACAGCTAGAGTTATTAGACGAACATCGTCTTAACGCTCTGGATCACCTTCAAGTTTACCAAAAATGTATCAAACGTGCCTACGAAAAACATGTCCATGAACGAACCTTCCAAGTCGGTGACCTTGTCCTGAAAGAAAATCAACACGTAACCAAAGCAGAAAAAAGTAAACAGGGAAAATTTTCTCCTAATTGGCTTGGACCATACATCGTGACTCATACCTATGGATCAGGTGCTTATCGTTTATCTTCACTCGATGGTAAACCCGAACCTGAGCCCCTTAACGCCTTGCATCTTTGACCATTCTATTGTTGACTTGTAGTCCTACCTCACCTTTTTTCTCTTTCCATGCTCATCCCTTGAGTGTTATTCACTTCATACACCTCACTAACGATTAAACAAGAATCATGTGAGTACCCGTCACTTGTTATCTTCTCTTGAATATGTGTACCACGGCGCTACACATAGCATGATTCTCATGGATACTTTTCATCTACCTTTAGATGAGATCCCATGGTCATTTCACCTTGCCTTTTGAACAAGAGTCTTATTCTCCACCTTGGTCTTGTCCATGACTTCAAAGACCTCACATGGGACCAAACTCCTTGAGTCAAACTTCTACTAAAAAGATGACTCCCTCAAAAGGACATCTTCCTCTCAACAACTGCTGCTATAAATAGACTGCTCCCTTGAAGGACAGCTATGTAAAGCTCTTAAAAAAAAAAAATGAGAGCAACCGAAGCTTCCCGCATCGATCAGCTTCACGAAGACCTCAAGGAGTTCAATTTTATTCATCCCATATAGACTTCCCACATCGATCAGTCTATTTCAACTATAAGTCAAAACAACAACCTTTTGTCATGGACTTGCCCATTGTGACCTAGGTTCTCTTGCCCGAAGTGCATGCTACCTATACCATATAAAAATTACCTACTTTTCACCCTTCAAACCATGCCCACTCTCATTTCCTACTGCCTCAAGGGACTTCTTGGAACTTAGACATTTGGTGATCATGTGACTACTTTTCACCATAGAACAATCCATCATGCAATGTCTTTAGGGTCTTACGTTCATCACCTCCACCAAGGTATGATCTACTCGGTATGATCCTAACCAACCAGGTGGCTTTATTGCCCCCTCTTATCTTTTAACCATCTTTGTTTACATTTTGATTACCTTATACAGGACTTGGTCCTCGACGCTTACTTTTGGGGTAATCTTCTTCTTTCGCCACAATCACCCTCACCTACATCATTTTACCTATAATCTACCCACACCTAACAAACCTAAACCCACAACATGCCCAAAAACCTTCCAACTTATTTTCATACCTCCTCATATTCTTCCCTAGCTTATGGGAGAACTACATTGGCCTGAGGTCCCTTTTCACCGGACTATGTAGGCAGCACTCCGAGGGCATGGGGCCCTTGGAGGTTAGCTCAGCCATCCTCTACCCTAAACAATTCATCTTCCATGTGCCTCACATTACATCACACCTAACTTTGTTTCCCTTTTATACCCAAAATTGGAAATTAAACCACATACATAACAAGTTGTTTCATATTTTAAACATTATCACAACATACATTTATTATGCCTACCATTTCTCTATCATCACTATGCATAGATTATACCACATCTCACATATGACCCATATTATCATTCATTGCATAAAATAATGAATCACAACTTCACCTACTTTCAACTCCATCATGCCTAAACAAACCTGACTCAACCATGCCTAAAAAAACCTGACTCAACCATGCCTATAACCTAATTCAATCCATGCCTATAACCTGACTCAATCCATGCCTATAACCTGACTCAACCATGCCTATACCAACCTAACTCAATCCATGCCTATAACCTGACTCAATCCATACCTATAACCTGACTCAATCCATGCCTACTGACTCAATCTATGCCTAAACCAACCTGACTCAATCCATGCCTATCACCTGACTCAATCCATGCTTATCACCTGACTCAATCCATGCCTAAATCAACCTAACTCAACCATGCCTAAACTGACCTGACTCGATCCATGACTCGATTCATGTCTTACCAACCTAACTCCATCATGCCTAACTCACCTAATTTCCATCCATATCAACACAAAAAATCAAATCACATCTCATAAACACATCAACAAATCAAATCATAGCATGTATCTCATCATATATAAATCAATGTGTATCTCAAATATACATGGCTATCTCATCATGTCCATCATCTCACAATTGTCGGCACGCAGGCCGATATACAATATAAAATGTCATCGGCATGCAGGTCGGTCTCATATATACAATAAAATAATGAATCAATACAAAATCTCTTTGGCATACAGGCCGGTATATGCTCGAAATATACAAAATCACTCATACATCCTCACTATCTCTTGGCACGTAGGCCGGTATATAATCACAAAATAACTATCATACATCAAAAATTAGGTGACCGCATATCAGGCATCTCGGTGGATGTCCTCCATCTCTGTATCACCTGTACCCTCAGCCTCCTGGGTCCCTGCTGGCACCTCAACTGGAGCTGGTCTCCGTGCGCTGGTAGCCTCTGCCTGATCAGGCCTCAGAGCTCATTGACCCCCTGTGCTCTCCACACTGTGAGTGTGGGATCTCATCCTCTCACTGGATGCCTGTTGTGCCCTGTACTTGGCATAGGATATGAAGTCTATCCCAGCCACCATCAGCTAGTCCTGATAGTACCTAGCCTCACCTAGGGCATCCTATAGCCTGGATACAGGCACGGTCTGTGGTGGTCCCATAGGTCTCGGCCCCTGTACCTACCCTGCGGGACCCTACCCTGTGCCTGCCTATGAACTGGGACCTACTCCCGGTGCTTGTGGTGGTGCCCCCTACCCCTGTGCCTATATCTGGGCCTGTAAGACCCCAATCTATGCCTGGGTTGTGGCCAACTAGCCCTGTAAACCTGCCACCTGAGCCTGTAAGGCTACCACCTGACCATCCCCCTCCTCTCCATCTCCATCTCCTCCACCAACCATCTGGGCCTACAGACTGGCCACCTGTACGTGTAGCTCTACTACCTCCACCTCTGAGCCCTCCAGCTGTGTCTGCAGTATACCCAACTAGGTAATGAGCATAGCTACCTGCCCCTGTAGGGTGTCTCTCTGCACTATAATGGTAGCTAGATCCGGCTGCCCCGGTCTGGGTGGTATGGCTCGTAACTGAGCCACCCACCACTGTCCTGTACCTGTCTGTGCATCCAGCATCATCTATCTGCTAGTCCACTGGCTGCTCCTCCTTCCCTATGGGCACTGTAGGCTGTGGTAGAGGTAAGGGCCTCTCCACGTCATCTCTCTGGTACTGTGGGAAGGGTGGAGGTATGTCCTGTACTAGCCCGAACTGCCATCAGACTCTGTCTACCAGGATCATCTCGTCCTCCCCATCATGGCAACCCTGTATCCATCTCTCTAGCTGGAGCTCAACTAGCTCCTCATGCATATGCCTATATGCGGGGAATCCCACATATGGCCTCCAGATAATGTCCACGGACAACCCCTCCAGTAACTGTCCGAAAATGGGCCACATCATGTGTGGGCCTCTCAGATCTCCACTCTCCTATCACCGACACCCATCTCCTGTACCCCACCCACACAAATCTCGCTAGGAATGCATCTACTCGGGGCATCCCTATAGGATGCACAAAAACTATGTGCTCATAGGCCCAACAGTGCAGTAAAATGTACAACACAGGCTGAACCTGTGCAGCCGCCCATATGCCCACAACTCCCTGTACAACTGCACCAAGAATGTTGGTGCCCAGGAAAAGTGGGTCTCATCCACCATCATGTCATGGAGTACCCCCATCAGTGATTGGGGAAAGCATCCACCCTCTGCATCTGGTAGTGCATAGCAACACACTGCCTCCATCAATAGAACCACTAGCCTCGTCTCCTCCGAACGGGCTAGGTACATCTCTCCATAGCTCAAACTGGTGCTATGGAATCTCATATCGGCCATCCCCTCTCCAAAAATAGTCACAATCAGCTCCTCTAAGGCCTCAGAGGAGATAGAATAAACCTGGGCACCCAATATGGGTAACCAAAGAATCTAGAACACGTCCTCCAGGGTGATAGTCATCTCACCCGTCAACAGGTGGAACGTGTTGGTCACGGAGTCCCATCTATCGATGAGCACGACCATCAAACTGGGTTACCAGACTACATGTCTATAGTGACGAACCCCACTCAATTCCACTTCCTCCACATGCTGCAACTCCTCTGGGGTCACTGCGCTGGGCACTATCACCAGTAGAGGTAGAACCCTATCCTGCATATGTAGTTGCACTCTCCCTCGCATCCAATGTAAACATGACATTAATTTACATATATCATCCATATTCAACCATTATCATTTTCCTATACCCTATTTTCACCCTACCCATCTCAACTACCTAGCCCACATCACTTTTGGACCCTTGTGCCCAATAATCCGACCGATACCGGTTCATCCTAACCGACCCCCGGTCACCCTTTAACTGGCATCGGTCACCTGTTTGGTGACCGATACTGGTTCACCCTTATTAACCCCGGTTACCCCTTAACCGACATCAGTCACCTGTTTGGTGACTGATACCGGTTCCACCTAACCGACGTCGACCAACCTTGACTGACGCCAGTCACTGTCGTGGAAAATCCCGTGATTTCCCAAAACCCCCTCTCTAAAAAACCTCCCCCTGCCCCTTTTACCCCCCTACAATGACCTAAACTACCCTTGGACCTCCACCCACCACCCCTATCCCATTTATTACCCTCCCCATTCCTCCTTTTACCCAATATTCCCCCCATTCCCAAATTTAATTTTTGCCCACCCACCAAACCGAAAAAAAAACAAAACCTAAACCAACACTAAAATAATCCTCTAATCTATCAAATCAACAACATAGAGTAGGGCGCTTACCTCATCGCGCTGTCGCCATCTTGGTGGCACGTCTGGCCACTGTACTGGTGGCCCGCCCGATCCCTCTCCAGCCTATTCCATCACCGAATAGCTACCCGCAACCTCTCACTAATCGAATCCCTCGCAATGATCCTGTGGACCCACTGCTCACCAACCAATCACTTGTCAATCACACTGCCAGCTCACTATTCCATTTCATCTGGACACTTTTCTCTCTTTTCTCTCTTTTTTTCATTTTCTCACTTCGCAAAATAACAAATGAATAACAAAAAAACATATTTTTTTTTTTTATAACAAACCTCGACCTAACCAACGTTGGTTACCCTTGACCGGCACCGGTCGCGTGCCCTACTTAACCGTCGTTGGTTTACCTCTACCGACGTCGGTTATCCATGACCGGCATCGGTCACCATCACCTGCACATTGCCCTAAATTTTACCCTTTTACCCTACCCCTACTTCCTTTTTTTTACCTCACCCAACCTTCACCCTGATCATTTACCCCACCCCACCTTTACCCTACCCATTTACCTCACCTTTCCTGACCTCATCATTTACTACCTCCCTTTTTCCTCCTTTGGGGACTCATTATTTTACCCCTACCTTGGCCTTACCCGTGTCGTGACCTAGATATTTGGACCTGGACCATCGCTAGTGACCTTTGACCTCATGTGTTCACTATACCTTGCGGCACTGTTACCTGTGTTGTTGACCTAATGACCTTACCTAGCCTATTGTCATGACCATTTATCCTGACCCTACCTTTGGTGTACCGGAACATACCTAAACGTTCCTGCACCTAACCTACATTGTGTTTCCTGACCATATCCTATACCTTGGATACCGGAATCACTTCAACCTTGTTTGGATAAACCTATCGACCTTAGACGATGTAGAGTTTTCCTGCTCTTCAACCTGGTAGCATGCTATAGTTTATACGTGTGTGTGTTTGACTGTTACTACCTTTGACCCTGACCCATTACCTAGCTTACCCGAGTAGACCTTGCTCCTTTTTTCCCCTATTATCAACCTTCCTTTTCATCACATTTACCTTTTATCAAACCACTCACCGATTCTACCTTCTGCCTCGTCAGTTCCTAGTTTGAGGGGGATCACCTTCACCCACACATGGGGCAACCACATCTTATTTTTGTTAGCATCGCTTACCAATACAAGCTACGCAACAAAAAGGGGCAAAATGTAGACACTAAAATTAGGTCACACTCCCCTTTGGTCCCTCGACAAATAAGCACCCTTCATCACATTCACCTAGCCATGGCCCCCTTCACCCCACTAATATTAATTTAATTAATTTAATTAAATTAATTCATTATCCTCACTATATTTATTATTTAAATATCTTAATTTAAATAATATCCACACATACACCTCACTTAGACACCTCATCAAGCCAACTCAACCTAAGACCTATTCTTAGTAAGTTGCCATAACTAACTAAGACTTACCTAAACCCTAAAAATCAATGCCTACATTCTCTCTAACCACATTCCCGCATGCTTACAAGAAGCTTCTAGTCTAATCCGTGAGTTAACGACATGAGATCTGAGGAAATCAAGAGGATCTCCCTAGTTTAGTAAACCTAGGAAATCCTACCTTGACCGACGCCGGTTACCCCTAACCGTCGCCGGTTAAGCCTGAACCATTGTCGGTTACCCTTTTAACCCCAAAACAACCTTATTCTCAGGGTTGGTAGAAGGTTGGAAAAAGATTGGAAACGTTGGTGAATATTAGCACATTCTAGAGATATATCACATCTTCTAAGAGAATTCTAATGAGAACACACATGCAAGGAAGGAGATCAAGAATCTTTTCCTGCACAGCCATCCCAGCAATGATCTGATCTAGCCAAACAAAGAGGAATGTACATGCAGCCCATGCAGAAGCTATTCCTTCAATTGTGACCACCTACAGCCTTCAAACCTCTCATCAACACCTCCATCCCTCACTCACAGGCATCCAGGACCAGAATCCAAGTAAGTAAATGTTATACTTCTCTGGTTCATTCCATTTCATCATTATATTATCATCTATTGTTTACCTAGCCACCCATTGACCTCCTCCAACACTAAACCCTCCATATACCCATTAAAACCTCACCAAATCCTACCCAAATCACCCAATACCTCATCTCAACCAACCAAAATCCTTTGTGCAATCGCAAAGGAGACCCAAAACCCATTATGTGGCATTCCCAGAACTCCACAGTAACCGGCACTAGTTACACCCAACCACCGCCGGTCACCCTTAACTGACATCAGTCTATGTATTTTCCCATACAACCCATAACAGTGACTTATCTACCTAATTCCACTCTCACCCTCATTCACCTGTGATCTACCCGAGACCTCTGTCAGACCTGTAGAGAACCAATACCAACTACTTGACCTTCGGATCCTATTCTAACCTATCCTGTTAGATTAGATCTTTTTCTTATTGTGTTTTAAGTGAGATACCTAAATCATTTCAAATTACAATAGGTTTTACCTTATTTACCGCATTAAATTGTTTAAAACAATGGACTGACAACCATCTAGGAAGTATCACACTTCCCGGATCTAGCATACGCTAGGAAGTTCACTGCATATATTGTTTAACTTTTTCTGGTGGTCTTGCTTTGCATTACAGGTAGTTCCTCCTAGCCAAAAGGAAGCTCTCACAATCAGCTGTGGATTCAGAAGTCATACGCGTGCAACAACCCATCAACCAACATTAAAACAGGTATTCCTCCTATGCCTGTTACCCTATCTGTTTCGTCAATACTTCAAAGAAACGATCTAGAATCAGGTGAAACACCATAAGTTTGTGTATGTGTCATAATTTGGCATGTTCAAAGCTTTGAAATATGTTTGAAATAACAATGTGAATGTCATCATACAATATCAAATGAAGCAATATATTTGTGATCTGTATGAATTTATTAGAAAAAAACTCACAATATGCTCCCCTAATTTTGAGATGAGGGACATTGTGAAGGATCACTTAGGTGAAAAGAGAAAATGATAGCTTCATAAAGCATATAAGCAATAACATCAACAATAGAAACCATATCTAGTGTACCAAGTAACATGGTAATGAGGAATAGGGTTCGTAAGATATGAGCATTTGAGCAAAAACCATATGCATCATCAAAATTATGAAACATATTACGAGATTGTTCTAACAATTCAATAAGATAACATAACAATTATAGGAAGACTAGTATGATAATACCACATGGCTAAGCACCTAATAAGTCCATAGTGACCTATGGCATGACATGATAGGACCATCATAAAGATACATACTCAACAAGACATGACTGACCTGACAATGTCATTAGTCTTAATTGTTAGCTCATGTGTTAAAAAACAAGTATGTATTCAACCATAGTGCTTATGGCAAGAAATGTAACAATCAATGTGTTAGTTAAAGTGTGCAATAAACAATAATCATAAGAATGTAATCAGTAATGGGCCTAGAGCCAAAATTTAACATAGAGTGTCATGTGAGAAATGTAGAATGAAAAACTATTTATTATAAAGTGCAACAACCAATGGGCCCATAGCCAAAAATGTAACAATTAAGGTGTCATGAGCAATGTAATAAGTAATTATATATCAATCGATGTGCTAGATCCATAAACACAAGAAAGAACTATGTGCTAAGGAAGTATGGAAATAATCCATGTGTTCTAAATAATGTGTACCATATGCAATGTGTGTCAAAATAAATGTATGTCATAAAGACATGTTTTTCTAAGAAGTGGATTTCGTAATCAAAGTATATTATAACATTTTTTAATCTAAAGGTGATTATTCAAGCAAGATAAGCAATATGTCATAGGATGTGTTGAACCAATCTTCTCGTTCATGTTTCAGATTAGTGAAATGGTAACAAGAAAACAAACAAATCTAATATGAGAGGGTTTAAGGTACCTCTAGATGAGATGGTGATGGATACGGGTGCAAAAGATCCTCCTCACAACAAGATTGGTAACTTGATCAATAAAGAGAAACTTAACATGAAAAGGGATTAGTATATTGGATGGTGGGTTGCCCGATAATGCCAGTCCCGAGAACTGAAAAATTCCTAGGATGGATGTCAACCCACTTTTTTGATAAAAGACATAGATAAATGATAGATAATTTGGATGTAGCAGATAACTGAATTGAAACATAAACCTAGAATGTGTTAGATGCGATAAGATGTATATTTGATTATAATAAATGCTAAACTAAACCAAAATTGAGTGGTTCAATGGAGACCTAGGACTGTCAAACATAGTTGATGATGACTGGGGCAGTGTAGGTCCAAAAAGAGATGCAGACAAAGCAAATCTGAAGAGTTGGACTAGAGTTGACCTAAGATTGAAGGTGATGTTAGGATGATGCAGAGAGCTTGAATCTGAATGAAACAAAAAGGATGCAAGAAAATTACAGAATCTGGTGATGGATGTAATGAATACTGATCTGGTTGATGGTGAATGAGTTGAGTTGACGGCGACTGACTATGGTAAATGTCAAAATCTAAGATGGCAGGTAGACATAATGACCAGATCTGGGGTCTGAAGGACTGTAAGCTCATAAAATAGAGTGCATAATGGATAGGTGGAAGATAATGAGATGGATAGAAGCCGGGTCAATGATGACCAAGCAAGATAGATGGTGAATGTGGAGGGAGTGATGTTTTGACAAAAGGAAATGGGTTGGAAACAGAAGATGAAGGAGGTAAATAGATGATAGATGGATGGCAGGGTTCTGAGATAGTTGTTAACCTGTAAAGAAATTGATGTAAATATGATGAGATGACCAAAGGAATTCAGTAAGATTCAACTCTCCAATATCTCTAATGGAAATAATGCAAGGGCTCCAAAGTAGTTTCAAGATGACAATAACAACTTTAAAGAAGATAGAGACTCGTAATGAAATTCGCAAGATAACTTCAGCTCTCAAAGTTGCATTCTTGAATAAGGAGGGGTGAGGGAGTAGTTATAGGGTCGATAATGACTGTGATAGGTTATCAAAAATTATGGTGGACCATCCATTTGGGTGGTGGGATGATGCCCAAATCGATGCAAATGGGACTAATGAGGGAAGATTAGGGTTTTAAGGTGCTTAAGTGGGCTAGGGTTGTCTATGGATGATAAAAGGTAGGTGAGTGGTGGAAAATATTAAATAATTGCAAAGGGGAGGTTAAATGATTAAATAAATGTGGTTGGGTGATTAGGGATAGCAAAAGGGATGCTTAGGGAGGATAAAAATATTTGGGGATGATTTAGGGATAATTAAGGATGATTAAGAATTTTTAGGGAAGGTAAATTAATGGCGTGATTAAGATGAGATTAAGGACAGGGAAAATAATAATTAAAGGGATAAATTTAATTTAGGGGGAAAGGAGGATTCTGAATAGGAAGATAGGTATGTATGTAAGAAATGATGATGAGGGGAGAAAACATGGGATGAGGGGACTAGCGATACAAAATTTTGGTGTCTACATTTGCCACTTTTGTCAAGTGGTTTGAGAAAGCAAACCGCAAGATAAAAATAAGTAGTGATGAAAGATGATTAATGGGGTGTTCCCCCTCAAACTAGGGATAGATGACATGAAATGGAGTCGACCACGAGTTTGAAAGAGATAAATGAGAAAAGATGGTGAGGATAAGAAAAGAGGAAGGAAGACACGATGCCCTAAGAGGAGAAGGATATAAATAAGATATACAATATGGTGGTGATTTTGGAATCACTTCGGCAGTGAAAAAAGTATGACCTCAATGGGGACAATGGAAATGTCCTATGGACCTGTGAATCAGAAAAAACCACTGTGATATGGATGTAATCAAATGGGAAACCGCTCGAATGGATTTCCAAGTCATGGTTCCAACAGGTCAAAGGCAAATACCAAAAATATGTGAATTTTTTTTCGAGGATATTAAAATGTGATACCCTTCATATATGAGGAATTGGTGAAATATGCATCCTTGAGGGACAGAAAATAAAATATGGTCACAACAGTGAATGAGGATAAAATAATGGTGCCCCAACAAGGGGCACTAAGATGGCCATAAATGTGATATGTTAATGCTAACGATAAATGAGAAAGACACGTGAATCAAGTGAAAATGTGTTATACGTCACACACACAAGGAATAAGTGGAAGAAAATATAATTTGGAATGAAAGGCTAAGAAGATGAAATAAAAAAGGTGGAGATTGTCAAAAAAGGAGGATGAGTTGAAGACAACATGGGGCACCGATTAGGTTCAGACGAGATGAGACCGAGATGGATCTTCCCAGCCTGGTGATAGCTGAACCATTTGCGGAGGAGGGAGAGCAATGTGATGATGATGATGTAGCCATTGGTGAGGTATATGTAGAGTGGTGGATGTAGTAGTGGATCACCCAAGCAGTAGAGGAGAGGGCACGATTAGGTTTGGATGAGGATGAGGCAGTTCTAGTAGGAGAGAAGGAGGAAGCACCCATATATAGAGAGGGTGAGGATAGAGGAACAACCATAACGATGGATAGATTACAGACTGATATGGATGTAATGCAACAGGAGAGAGACACAACATGCTAGGAGAAAGTGGGGTGCGTCAGGAGCATGATGCTATATGCCGAGAGAGCGACCTGGTCATCTAGTAGCAAGACTGATAAAAGAAATAAAGAGAGGCGTATCGAGCAAGATATAGAGTTCTTGGATCTATATTTGTTGTGGATTTAGGGAAAGGGGAATAGGGAGCCTCGTAGGGAGTTGGTTAGATAACACCACCCATGACCATATCGATAGAGTGGTACCATGCATTGAGTGAGGATGCTCACTACTATGAGTGGATAGTGGTGGCTAGACTACCTAAGGAGCCACGATATGCAACACACTTAGCCGAAGAGAGGAGATTGGGGAGATCAGGATGCCCGGCGGCTTCGGGGAGAACTATTTTCTTGATCCAACCTAGGCATGATAGAGATCCAGATGACGGATCAGATGACAGACAGGGTGGAGGACAAACTCCCATGCTAGGAGAGCAGGGGTCTACATTGAGGTTGTCTGATCTTGAGTACACCTTGTAGTGGGTGGATACTTTGATGTATACACCTTCAAGATAGAGCCCAGTTGAGGCCTATCTTATATGTATAAACTTGTTTGATGATATATATGATGTTGTCGTGATTTATCATGTGTTGTGTAATGATTTGATTATGCTTATGTGTGGTTTTAGATGTTGGATAATGATTATGGATGTGATGATTTATGATGCTATATGTGGACTAGATACTTTGAGTAGAACATGGGTGTTAAAATGTGATGCGATGTGAGGATAAATTAGGTATGATGGATATGTAGATGAAAATAAATGTGATGGACATGGATAGATAATTATTAGATTAAAAATAGATGATACAACATAAATTGTTGTGGGGTAAAATATGATATATGTGAGTTGAAGATGCGAATAAATATGATGGATTTAGGATAGGTGGTAATAATATGGTATATATTGTTGTGATGTGATGAATATAATGGATATGATTAGAGGATAAAATGTATGTGAAGAATTTAGATATGGACATAGATGATATAAATGAGTTATTATGGATTTATATGAAAGGCAACACAAAGATTACCAAGATGACAGTGTAGGATTGGATTTGATAAAATAAGTCGTGACTTGATAAGAAATTTCCAAACAACATGTCATCATAGCAAGAAGTGCACATAGGATAGATGTTGTTGGATTGGATTAGAGATAAACATAAAAGGGAACAAGATAAAGTGCTGCACTTGTAGCCACAACATGTGTTAACACATAACCAACAATAGTTAGTCATACTTAAGATCATGAGGGAAATGATGAAAGATGAACTTATAGACCTAATGTCAACACGAAAAAGGAGTTTTAGATGTGACTTATATGAGGGAGGATAGGTTCTCTGTAGGTGGTTGTTCTTATGCCTATGCCCCAACTCAGAGCAATATGGTACAAATTGATCGATGTGGGAAGTTTTCTATATGAGAAAGTTGATCGACGTGGGAATATTTCTTAGGATGATTGCTTTTGAATTTTTTACTTTTGAATATATGGAAGGTTAATCAATGTGGGAAGCCTTTACTGCCATGATATAAAAAAGTAGCAATAATTTGAGGGATTGGTCTAAATTTTGATTTTTCTTTGGGATATTTAGATTTTTGATTTCTTAGATGGAAGGATAAATGATAGTTGTCATTCGAGGGATCAATCTATACTTTTGAAAATTTACTTGATATGGACAGTTGTTCTTTAAGAGAGAAGTTTGTTTTTGGATAATATAGTTGTTAATGAGCATCCATAAATTTTGACTTTCATAGAAGAGTTGGGGATAGCTAAGTAGACCACTTAGGAGAGGATGTAAAATGTAGAAGTAACACTTATGGCCCCTTAACGTGGTTCCAATAAGGGGATAAGGAGGAGATGGATGTAATGATTGTGGGGTTCCCACCGAGAAGGAAGAAATTTTCCATAAGGAATATGCTATGATCAAAGTTGTGGTGCTCATATTCAAGGTCATAAATAGGCTAATGACGGTAGACCACATAGTTCTAAATAATTACGATGAGAAATAAAAGAGGCTAATGATGGAAATAAGATTTTAAAAAATGACTAAGTTCATGTCGGTAGATATGTTAACAGTATAAGGGCCACAAGTGCAATGCGTTAAGAGGTTTTGTCTCTAGTTTACCATCAAGGGATGCCAAATGATAGGCTCCAGACCCATATTCATGCATGATAATATAAGGTCTAATCCATTTGGGAGAAAATTTACCACGTTGACTCCTTTCTAAAGTAGTGACGTTATGATGTTATTTAAGGACAAGGTCATTGTTAGGAAATAAGTGTTCATAGTGTGAACACATGGTTTGAATATTAGTATTATTTAATATTTAAATAATACACGAGTGTGCAAATACTTGTAATGCACAACTCATAGATAGGGGTGTGAGATATTCTCTAGGAGATAATAATGCTTGAGAGATAGTAGGGATTGGGATGACGTCAAGCCATGAATCCTTGATTTAAGGAGATCACTGAGCTATTTATATTTTAATCATTCTCATGTATTATTATCCCGTATGAATCAAATTGAATAAAAATTTGTACGGTGTTAATTATGTGTAGTTTGTTTCAATAATCTTATATTAAAATTTCATTGAGAAATTTGCACCAATATCTATTAGACCTGGTATTAGAGCATGACAGATCCGTATGGAAGTAACGAGTTATCATGTGAGCAAATGAATTTGTAAATTTTTGGTTACTCAGATTTTTAGAGGACATGTTTTTTATTACTGAGTTGTTGATCAATGTGGTAGATTTAATATCCTGCTATAGTATCCACGTATGACGCCTTGTGTATTCCGTTATATTGCTACATAGATAATTGAAAATCCATCTCTTTCTGTTGTGGAGTAACATACAATCCCAAATGTGTTTGGCACTACATCACATTTAGAAGTCTAACATGTATTAAGTGTTTTGACTGGTATTGGATCCCTGTCTACATGAAACGGTGCTGCCTCTCTCAGGTGAATCCATAGTCATCTACTACCTTCTAAAACTACGTTACAATAGAGGTAACCCTTATCCATCTATTTTTTCCATTTCTAGGCATATCAGAAAAACTCAAGTACAGAAAAATAAATTTCCATTTTTGGAAAGGGTCTGGAAAGATGTTGGAGTCATAACTTGTAAGTTTCATAACTTTCAGTTGGTAATGTGTGAACAAGTTTATGCAGTTATACATTGGTCCTATGCATTTCTACTGACACGGACCAAAACTTTTATTTTTTTTCATTTTTTGCAAGGTATTTCAAAAAAAATTACTTTCAATTCATTTTAAATAAAGATTATTGTAAGGGTGCATTTTTGACTAAGTTTGACACCCATAATGAAAATCCCATTAGAAAAATTCAACGGTTTAAATTTTCACACATGGAAGGTGAAAATAATAATGCAACTAATGAACACAAATATTTGGGGAATTGTAAATGGAAAAGAAGTTGAACCAACGAATGCAACAAAATTATTGGAGTGAAAAACCAGGGATGATAAAGCAAAATCCATTATTGGGCTTACTTTATTTGACACCTTTTAACATTGCACAGTTATGTAGACTTAGAAAATAAGTCTAAAGACTATGTGGGATTTAACCTTAGTCATACATTCTTAGTGAAAAGGTTGTCAATGCTAAATTTACACTTAAGTTGTAGTTATTCAAGTTGAAAATGAATGAGGAGTGTAACTACGTTTTAAGTCATTATTAATGATCTTAGATCTAGCTTCTAAGACTCATTGATATAATTAAGTGCTCAGGTAGCAAAGGCTTGAAGAATTGAGCAATGAAGAAGACTTCAAATTTCACTTGAAGCAATATCAAGGAGGATGCAGATGACTACTTTTACTAAGTAGCATCACTCACGGAGGCTGGAGGCAACGGAGGAAGGAGGCATTTTAGTGACCTCTTGTCAGGCACTATCAATGAGGCCGCAATATTTTTCTTTGATGGCCATGTTTTTTTCAGTTGTGTTTGGTGTGTTTAATTTTAGCATGTGTGGTAGTAAATAAAGAATAGATGGATAATTCCCATTCATAGTTAGGAACACATTTTCCTATATTTTGTTCTCTTTTGTAAATTGTGGATGGGGAAACGTGTACGCTAGATATGATCAGTGGTCGGTGGTCCACTAGAAAAATAACTTTGAGAGTTTGTGATTCTCTTAGTAAATCACATATAGGAGTGGATGTAAAATGGTTCAATTAGAAAACCTGTAGGAGTTGATGGTACTCTTTTAAAACCATTGGATTGTAGAACATGAGTAGGTACTAGACAAAACTCAACCATGTTCACACTAAGGGGGTGAATGTTAGGAAATAAGTGTTCATAGTGTGAACGTATGGTTTAAATATTAGTATTATTTAATATTTAAATAATACATGAGTGTGCAAATAGTAATGATAATGAATCCAACTCATGGATATGGGTGTGTGAGAGATTCATCTAAGAAGAGAATAATGCTTGAGAGATAGTAGGGATTGGGTGAGCCATGAATGCCTTGATTTAAGGAGGTCATTGAGCTATTTATATGTAAATAATTCTCATGTATTATTATCCCATATGAATCAAATTGAATAAAAATTTGTACGGTGTTAATTGTGTGTAGTTTGTTTCAATAAGCTTATAGTAAAATTTCATTGAGTAATCTGCACCAATATCTATCAGACATCGGTATTAAAGTCGTGCTCTTTTAGATGCTTATTATAAGCACGTTTGATGTGCTCTTAGTAGACATGGTGATGTTTAAGAGATAAAAGGTGATGTTTTTCTAACAATTCAAGCTTTGTTAGTTGCTCTTGGTGATATTCTTCATTAGATACGAAACCACGAAGAGAAATGCACAAAGATGGGATTTGGAATTCAAGATGAAGAACGAATTTGGAGCCATAAACAAGAGTGAAGGGAGTAGTGACTGTAGAGGTGCAGATGATATTCTGATAGGCCCAAAGGTTGAAATGGATATGAGGATGTAAATTATGACCTGATTTAACAATAGTTTTGGTAAGGATGTTGCGAATGGTTTTGTTAGTTTCTTCAGCTTGGCTATTATCTTGAGGATAATAAGGAGATGATAAGTTGAGCTCGATATTGAAATAGTCACAAAGCTTCTTGAGATATTTGTTTTTGAAGGAATTTATTTTGTCCATGATGATTTTATGGGGAACATCAAAGCAATAAATGATGTGTTGATAGACAAAGTCGACAATTTTGTTAACCTTAGTGGATGTGAGTGGAATGGCTTCCGTTCATTTGGTGAAGTACTCAGTTGCAATGATGATGTAATGATGGCATTGAGAGGAACAAGGGTTGATGAGGCCAATGAGGTCAAGTCCCCATTGTGAGAAAGGCCATAGATCCTAAGTCGGTTGTAAAGCATAGCTAGGAATGCATATGAGATTGGATTTTTGCCGACATTTGACACACTTCTTGACATAATCACAACAATCTTGATTCAAAGGGCCAATAATAACCCATGTGAAGGACATGATTGGAAATAGTGAAGCCACTAAAATTACCACCACAGATACCATTGTGGACTTCTTAGATAGCGTGAGTAGATTAATAAGACTTAATGAAACGAAGTAAGATGCCATCAAATCTGCACTTATAGAGGATGCCTCCAAGGATTACATAGCGGTTAGCGCGTTGAAGAAAGGATCACCTACAATTTTTGGATAAATTAGAGGGGATATTAGAATGAGATAAATATTCAAAGATGTAATAATACCAAAGATCTGATGAATTAGCGTCAACATGATTTATGTGAGGAATCTCATGGACATGAGATGGTTGATCAAGACAATAGATGAAAACAACATAAAGTTTGGATTCCTCTGTTGCACATGGGTTAAGGGACGCAAGAGAGGATTTCATGTTTGTGAAATGATTAGATGAGTGAGGAATGATTTAAATGGTGTAGAATTTGAAATCCTCAAGAATAAAATCGACGATGTCCTTATATTTTTGAATGAACTCATTTTTGCATTGATATGATCCTTTAAATTGATTGATGATGAGTTGAGAGTCACCATAGATATCAAGAATTTAAACGCCCAACGTGGTAGTGGTTTCGAGACCTAAGATGAGGGCTTCATACTCAACCATGTTGTTAGTGCATTCAAAATTAAACTTATAAGCTATGGGGATAAGAGTATCCCAAGGAGGAATGATGATAACACTAGCACATCCCCCTTGTTGATAGTTGTATCTGTCAAATAAATGTGTCATGTGGAGGGGAGAGAACTCATGATCAATGGTGAAGATAGATTCGTTTGGGAATTATTCAAGAGGAGAATGATTCTTAGAAAGAGGGGATTCAAATAATTGATCAACGATAGTCTGGCCCTTGATATATTTTTGAGAGATGAACTCTAGGTCAAACTTAATCATGAGTAGGATCCATCGAGTCATGTGGTCATTATGATAAGGATTTGAATGCATGATTTTAAGAAGAGGAAATGTAGTGACAAAGAAGGTTTTATGATTAAGAAGATAGTGTCAAAGTTTGGATGTGGCAAAGAAGAGGGTACAACATAAATTTTCAGCTTCAGTGTAGCGGGTCTCATATTCGTGAACGGTGCGATTGGTGAAATAAATGGCCTACTCCTTGCCTTTCTCATCATGATGTGCCAACATGAAACCCATAACATGATTAGTGGCAGAGATATATAGATAGAAAGGCTTCACCTCATGTGGATGTGTGAGCATAGGCAAGGATAGAAGATACTGCTTGAGATCATCAAAGGCTTTTTTGACAATTTTCATCCTAATGAAATTCAATGTAATTGTGAAGAAGATAGTGAAAGGGTTGGAAATGGTCAGAGAGCTTAAAGATGAAATAAAGGATTGATTGAAGTCAGCTTTGAAGACTGCAAATCTTCTTTAGATTAGAGGGGTAGGGAATCTCAAGGATTTATTTGATTTTGGAAGGGTAAACTTCAATGCCCCGAATAGAAACAATGAAGCCAATGAGTTTTTCAGAGAGAACCCCAAACACACACTTGGCTAGATTTAAATGAAGGAAGAATTAGATAAGACATACGAAGAGGGTTTCAACAATGGAAAGATGATCCCAATCATGTTTATATTTTCCCAAGATATCATCGACATAGTCCTCTATAGTCTTATGAATGAGATCATGAAAGATGTAGGTCATTGCGCGTTGATAGGTGGATCCCGCATTCTTCAATAAAAAGGGAATGACGTAGTAGAAAAATGTTTTTATCTCTCGAAATTGCACTCTATAGAGAGATGGCTGCAAGTTTTCTAGTCTTGCAAAATTTGATCTCTCTCTTTCGTAGATATAATGGAAACACCTCAGGTCTATGGGTATACCTATTTTGAGGTGAGTCTCTGAGATTAAAAGGCCGGTTCCTTATTGATGTATCCTAAATTGATTTTCTGGGATTAAGGGTAAAAGATGGCTGTGAAATAACTGGATTGGGGTGATACACCAAATTTATATGAGGGCTTTGACTGAGTATATGCACGATTGCTATGAGAAGGATTCTTGATGCACGAGCCAATATTTTTCTACAGAATGTTTAAGGGCAAACACTTGGTTTTACTAAGGGAAAATCACAACAGTACTGATAAGTTAACATGCACATTAAAATTTAGCAGAAAATACTGAATTTTGCAGCAGAGTAAGATGATTGGTCAGGGAATTTGCATTCACAAGACTAATAGAAACATACACAAGACTGCAAATAATTGGAAAGGTAGAAAATACTTCACACACAGAAGGCAAAACTAGCAAAAATTGCTTCAGTACTCCTATATCCAAAAGTCCTCCAGAGAATCTCCTTGTGCTTTTCAAAGGCACACAATATATAGCAAAAATAAAATTCACCCTCTTCCTAAAAATAGCCTAAGGCTTGTACTCACCCATGCATTCTATTTTTATAATTTATTTAATAATAGATAAAGGAATAAAAATAGAGCATGCAATTACAAATAGGCATTAATAGCCTTAATTACAATACAGTCAAACTGAAGTTGATTGTTCTATTTTTAAGAAAAGAAGGTGAATAATTTCTATAAATAAAATTTATTGCTAGGAAAGTCTCTCTCCATGGGGGATGCAATTTCTCTTCTCTGTTCTGTCTTCTTCTCTATTCTGCAACCTCTTTTCCTGTGAGGCATGCAAAAATACTCCTTACTGTTTTGTCTGTGCTAGTTCTATGTGGGGACCACCCTTTGATATATGGATTTGTCTTTGTTTGAGTTTGGCCACCTTTGTGGACCTAGCATTTTAATTACCATGGTTCTTGATATAAGATGAGGGGACCACCTTTGATAACACACATGGCTCTCTTAGACCATGGTTTGAAATTAATAATCAGTACTTGATCATTTTGGTTAAAACCCCCTTTTGATTAATATTACATGGAAATTATAATACTCAGCCACTTTTGATTATTATTTCTTTGTCGGCTTTTGTATTTGAAAGGACCCAATGATTACACCTAAAAGACTCACCTTTTCGGTGATCATGCTGGCATGTATGGTCGGATTTGCATTTTATTCAAGTTGGACTATGATGGACTTTACCCTTTTCGGTGATCATTATTCACTGTAGCAATGGGTAATATTTGTGAACTTTGCAAAGTTTATGTAATAATCACTTTAAACTTGTCCCCTTTGAACGATAGCTCGACCCTTCTGATGATTGTGTCGGTGACCCATTTTTCGAAACTAACTAGAGTGGAATTAGGGTTTTTGTGGCTTTGACACGCATGTACCTTAACCCTCATCGAGTTAATTAACTCACTGCAAGAGTTTATGGAGGAAAAGGGGTCGAAACCCTATCATTTGGCATTTTTCACTTGAGCTCCTCTCGAGCTAGCGAAGCTCTGCTCAGATTTCACTACCGCCATGATGAGCTTTGTGAGCTCAGCCTTTCTTTGTTCTTTTGTTTCTATCTCTGATCTTCTGAGAAAAACCATGGCCGTTGCATTTTTTTAATATGGGTTTCGAAGACAGTCGTGGGAAGTGAAAGTGGAGCTCATATATCTCTGATCCTTGATCATGCCATGAGTGATTTCTGGTTCTATGTTGAGCTCGACCTGGAGGGTTTTGAGCAGGCTCGACCCTTTCTTTATTTTGTGTTCTGCGACTATGGCCGTTTGTGGAGATTACTCTGAGAATTTGTACGTAGCCTCTGATTTCTTCAGCAGAGTCGTCATTACTTGACACTGAATCTATTGAAGTTTTAGATGCTAGGATTTTGAGTTCTGATTCGCCACTTTGCTATGGCCCCTGCTTTGAAGGTAAGGAACTACTCTGCTTTTCTCTTTTATAAAAACCCAAAATGGGTATTAATCATTTGATCGTAAAGCATCAGATTTCAGAGAATTTTAAACTTGAGTATTTCTTGTTTGCTTTGCATTCAATCATCTTTGAGGGTTTCTCTAGCTCTGTTTCTGCAAAGTAGTTCCTGTAGCGTATTTTGAATGTTGCCTTTCCAGGTTTCCTTATAAAATGGATCATTGTTATTTTATGTTGAATCATTCAAGCTCATTCTGGGGGCTTCAATCTGTAGTCATGACTTATGGATTAGTGTATCTTGAGTTCTGAGTATCTGTATTTGAGCTTCATACAACCTTTCATGCTTGTGAGGGTTTTGACTGTTGTATTTCTCTGTATTCGTAAATCTCAATAGACTTGGATTTTTGTACTGAACTTTTTTTTTAGCCTCTTTTTAATAGACATCTTTAGAAGGAAAGTGACGTGATGTTTTAAAATTTTCATTGCTACCCATCAATGGGTCTTGCTTTCTCAGCTAGGTACTATTTATTTTATAATGTGATTCAAGATATTATTTCTATCCTTTCGCTCAACTTTAAATCACATTTTGTGCTCTTAGTTGGAAGGAAGTTTTGATTCTCTATCGTTATTATTTTTGTTTCGTCGAGGATCATATGATAAAACTTTGTCCTGTCATGAGTATTTGATCTTGTTTGCAATAACTAGCTGAAAAATGGTTTTCGTACCTTCTTCTTGAGGAGTTCCCTTCTATTCTGAAAGTGCTTATATTCATGGCCGCTATATCTTCATGGGGTTACACGTGTCTCTGATTCAAAGTTTTTTCTTGGTCAATCATTGAGCCTTTTGTAAAACCCTAGATATTCTTGACTGTTCTTTGCATTCCATCTATTGATGTGTTGATATCGGAAGCATTTTCTTGAGTTGAGTTCATGAAGACCTGTAGCTTAATTTGATCTTTTCTTGTATGACTGTTATATGATGATCATTCATGTACCTTGTGCTTTTGTAGCTGACATTGAAATGCTCCTTTCTGAGAGCTCTTTTCTAGGTTCAAACAACTTGTTCATTTACATTTCTGAACATAACAACATTAGTATGTTGATTGTTCTTGCTGAAATAATCAAGAAAATCTACCTTTCTGAAAGTTGTATGAAATTAAAAAATTTACTTTTATTTGAGAACCTGAAAGAGCATTTTTTTTCTGGAATTTCTGTTCACAAATTCTTGCATGTTGAACATTTGAGTTTTGTTGAAATGTTGTAGTTCCATTTCTTTTTTGCATTGTATACTGTATTTATTTTTATTACAGCTTTGATATGCATGCTAAAAAGTCATAAATGTCCATTTTACATGGCGAAGCCTTGTCACAATTTTCCCAGAATTCTCTTTTCATTTTGTTTCAGCTGCAATTTTATCTCATTTTAGTGACTTCAGCCTTATAATTTTGTTTCTTCTGCTTCACTTTTGTCACACTTTTCAATGCATGAATTTATGAAGTTGGAAGTATAAAAAGTTAAACTAAACCCTGAGCTCAGTATTGACGATCGTTTGCTTCTCCCTTCTCAGGTACCATGATGCAGTTGCAGTGGACAGCTGGAACAACAATTTCAGAAAGAGAAGAACACTCCCTCGAGGCAATGACGGGTTTCTTTTACCTCTTTACATTTTCATCTTCATAAATATATGCATTGTTTTTCCTTTCAGTTATTTCTCATGGCTTGTGTGAGAAAAATATGTACTATTATTCCTCATGAATAAATGAAAATATTTTCGTGTTATGAGATGTATGTCCTTCCTTTCTGTACTTTCTTTCATCTGTGTGGATAATGAATGAACTTATACAACTCAAAACACTTAAATAATTCACTTAATCATAGAAATAAGTAAACGATCAAGTGTACCTTATTGTCGCTCACTGAAAATGCAAACTGCTTGTAAAAAGTGTAAATTGTCCTTCAAAACTGCCACCTGTCTACAGCTTCAGAACATCATGTCTGATACATGCTACCCTTCCTACCTTCCTCAGGGCCCTGTAATGGTTGTTTACAGTTGTTGCATAGTTCTGACGAGGGTTTCAAATGGAATGGTTGCATCTATGAGGCATGGCGATCTTAAACTGTACTCAAGTTGTAGTTTTGATTCCAAATGACTTCCAAGTCTGTCCAGAACCAAACAATAAAAAACTGTATCTTAAACCGAGGTGGCTGTCCCAAACATAACCAGATTCGTAACTGACCAATGAGAGAAACTTTTAAAAGTTTCGAGTTGACCTTTTCGCATTGGGTGCAAAAATTGTCAACAAAGGTTCCCCAAGAAGTGATTAAATAAGTCTTATGTTGGTCCTCTGGTGTGATAAGAATCTGATTGTACCTATAGAATCCATCCATAAGAGAAATCATCTCATGGCCAGCCGTGAGATCAATGAGTTGATCAATGTTGGGAAGAGAGAAGTCGTCTTTAGCACAAGAGATATTTAGATCCTGAAAATCAATGCAGATACAAAGCTTTCCAGAGGATTTGGAAATGGGTATGATATTGGAGACCCATTGCAGATAGTCGATAGGAATGACAAAGTTGGAAGAAAGAAGGCATTGTAATTCTTCTTTGACAAGGAGAGAAATGTGAGGATGTATGCAGAAAATGTTCTTCTTAATCGACTTAGCATTAGGAATGGTGATGATATTATGGATAATAATAGAAGGATCAAGGCCTGATATGTCAGCGTATGACCATACAAAGGATTTTATGTCTAGATAAGAATGTGGTGAAACACTCAAGATCTTGCGGATTGAAGGACTGATCCACTTTAAGGATGTGAGGATCTTATGGAGTCCATATGTTAATGTCAATGGTGGATTCATTGACTAGGGTAGATGTGTCCAGAGGTAAGGTCTTATGAAGATAGGAATATTTTTCCCCCATATAAGAAAGGATGGAGTCATCGTCGGTGTATTGAAGAATGTCAATGGTAGGGGAATATTCCTCTACTATATCGGGAAATTAAAAAGGTTCCTAGTCTCACCTTTACACTAATAAGTTTTTGGTCCCAAATGATAGTGGAGATGAAAAAAAAATATAGAGAACATGGACATAATGTCATCTATATCCATCGGTTGATGGGATGGAGAATATGGGGGATCTATGTGCATGAGAGATGAAGATGAAGAAGGTTCGAGAGAGTCAGTAGATTGTTCTTTAAAACCCGACCTGAACTTCTCATGAGGCTTACAAGATTGATTGATGACTAGGTCATGCTTATCTTGTTCATAACACCCCATTCCAAATCCTTTCCACACGCAGTGGTAGAGATACAGTGTAGAGAAAATGATTTTTTGTAAAGGAAGTCAAAACCATGTAAGTGTAAAGTTTGGTATGCGGTTGAGGGTCAATGTGAGAATAAGGTTGATTGACACCATCATAGATGATATTGGTTCGAAGATGAGGTGGTCCAAAAGAAATGATGTCCCCAAATTTTGGTTGATACATAGGTGCTTTATTGGGTCCACCAAGTTGATTACGTATGGGAGGAGCATTGAGGGCAAGGAGACGATACTCCCCAAATGAGAGACAATCCAATACCTTTTTTATAGAATCATCATTTGGTAAGTTTAGATGTAGATACAAATGAACTAGTGGGTGCCTCAGAAGAATATTTGTTTGGGGATGAAGCACGTCATTGGGTCAACAATTCATGTGACATGATTTGAATTGGTGAGTGTCTGTGGGGAGAGTTAGGATTTTCCCCTCGTGCTTGTATCTCGATGCAACGATGGAGGGTGGAAGGAACACAACTGCATGGTGTGGATTCCATGGTCGCCTCGAGTAAGACATTGTATTTAAAATCCCCTTCTATGATATACAAGACCTCGTGGAGGGGTTTTTTCACTGATTCGGATTGGAAGAATAACCATGCCCAAAGCAGGGGAAACAACATCATTGACAAAGCATGAAGGATGGCAGGAGATTGGGTGAAAACGGAGTTAGGGAGTTTGAGCTAATCAAAGGTGCGGGATGATATAATATTTATGTTGGATTTTTTATTTATCATGGAACACTAAATCAATGTATCATTGATGCAAACAGTGATGAAAAGTGGGAGGTTGTGGTCCTCAGGTGATATATCAGGAATTTCAGTGTTGTCAAAAGATATGGCGGCAGAGGTAGCAAGTGCTCCGACAAGGGCCACAAAAGGCTGAGTCACATCGCTAGGGGGTAAGACTATGCTTGAGAGCTTTGACGAGAACTTGTCTATGATTGGGGGAGCTTTGGATGAGCTCATAGAGTGACATCTTGATTGGGGCTTGGTGAAGTTGTTCCACAATACTTTGTTCAATGGAAGTATCAGGTCGTGGGGTAGCTAAGATAAAAAATTTGGGTTTTTGATGAAGAAAGTGGTGGAGTCATGGCTTGCTAGAAGGAGTGGAAACAACAACCTTTAACTTAGATTGGGTAGGCAGTTAGAAATCATGGGGGTGAGAATGAGTAGTGATCCGAATAGCATTGATAAAGAGAGGGGGGGCCTTCCTTGGGAGAAGTGGTGTTTGGAGTAGGAATGACAACATGAAGGTCCCAGTTGAATGAGGGGACTTAGAGGTCTTTGGTGATGGAGATTAGATAGAATAGCTATGAGGGGAAGTGGATTAACTGGTAGAGGGAAGAGGATGATCTTCTTCTGACAAGGAGATCTTCTTCTTTTATGATAATTGTGCATTATAGTTTCAAGGGTCTTACAATGTTCAGTATCATGTCCTATGGAACACGATGATATGTACAAATGAGATTAGAATCTAACCATGAAGGTCTTGGCCAACGTGAATTGAAGGATTTGATAGGAGGAAGGGTAATTAAATATGCTTGATAGTGGGTGTTGGAATATTTCTGTGTATGAACCGATGAGGGTTTTTGGAGAAGGGGTTGTACATGAAGTGGTTTTGAGTATGGTCGATTAAGGAAAGAGGGATACTTTTCTTTGATGAGGATTTTTAGGAGACTTTGATTATGTTTAGGAATTAGAAGGAGGAGTAGGTGATTTTGATTCAGACTTAGATTTAGTGGATGATGATGTTGATTTTGATTTAGTGATGATGGGGTTTTTAGGTGGTTGAGATTCAAATTTTGGTTTGGAAGAAATGGTAGATAGTTTTGATTTGTATTTTGACTTGAGAATAGGAGTGGATGGGAGGCCTGGACCCAAGATAGATATAGGTGCACCTAAGATTGACACCAAGGGATTATATCGTTTAGCGTGCCCAATTTTAAGAGGGGAGAGCTCTAATTTTTTTGGTGAATGAGTGAGGGATTTTTGGGTAGGAATGTCAAAGGTTCTTATATTTTCGTTGTGATGATTTTCCCTTGGAAAGAAGAACAATGATTTCAACCGAGGGGATCCTTCGAGGTAGAAATCAAATGATGTATAATTCATTTTAGATGTGGATATTGAATATGGGAGTGGTTTTTTAATGATTCATTTAATGATATCAGGACGAGTTAGAGAGTATGTGGATTTTTGGGGTGTTATTGTAGGAGTGGTTGAACTTATGGATAGTATAGGAAAATCATTTGTGGTTGTAATAAGTGAGAATGTTTGTGTTATAGATGTTTTAGGAGGTGATGTGGATGTGGACATGGGTTTGGATGTTTATGTGGACATGATCATAGTTGTAGATGTGGTTGAAGATAAGGACGTGATAATGGTGGGGATGTGTGATAAGGATGTTGAGATAAGAGTTTCCATAAATAAGGTTGAAGGAATAAATATAGATATGGATGGGGAAGTATTGGATATTGATACAGATGGTGTTACAAGTGTGATAGGTGTAGATATAATAGATGCAAAGATAGGTGTAGATGTAGAAGATATTAGAAGTGAGGGGGTAGAAATTGAAGTGGGTATAGGTTCAGTGGATGAAGGGATGACTTGTGTAGGTGGTGCAGTTGATTCAAAAATTAGGGTGTTGATATTATGGGCATTGGGAAATTGAGATGTTTGAGGAGATGGTTGATTATTAGGTGGGTGGTTGGGGAAAGGTTGCTTGAAAATGTTTAGAGGTTGATTGGGTAGTGCATTGGGATTTTCTAATTGAATATCACTGCAGTCTATGAGTTTTTGTACAAGGTCCTTGAATGTGTGAAATTTTTTGATGTCCTGACCACAGACTTCGTGATATTTACAATAATGTTCCTCGCATGATACCATGTGGGTTTGGGACTGTGAATCATCAAAGGGTTGGATGGGAGGAAGTTAGATGAGGTGTACAAAACCATTAATTTGTCGTAGATGAAGTTGTGTGATTCTCTAAGAGGAGTGTAATTGGAGGTTGATCTAGGATCCCTTTGTGGAGAGGCTCGGTGTGAGATGTAGGTGTAGACGAAGACTTGACTATGATAGCATTAACTTCACTAAAATTTTATTCTTGTCCATTATGGGTGGATGACTTTTCGAACTGGGGTTTCATTTTATTAGATCAGAGCTTGAGATGGCCTTGCTCAAGGGTGCAAATTTCAAGTATACGAGCCATGGTGAATGTCTCTTCGAAGGTTTGGAATGATTGTATTTGAATGAGTAGAGGAAATATGATTTGCATAATACCACACAAATATTTCAATTAATTCGGTATGTGGAAGGGAGAAGGACAATTGGTTGATTATGCCATGCCATCTAGCATCAAAATATGTGATAGATCTCGTCATCAAATTATCTAATGGTGTAGAGTTCTGTGATGGTGATCTTGCATGCATAATATTGATTGAAAAATTGCTTTAGGAACAATTACGTGATTTAGGTGAAGGAAAATAGAGAATTCTTCATGGAATGGCATTGTACCAATCCGAAGTAGGTGTACAGCCAATGACATGGGAAAGGTACTGGAGCATAAGGTCTTGGTCATGGGTAACTGAGGTAGCATGCATGTTCCTTAAGGAATAAAGATAAGTTGTTGTGGGTCCTCCTTGCTATTGAATTTAGAGGATTTTGGGAGCTCCCAATGTGGGGGATAAGGCTTTATGGGGACTAACTGGATTGGTAGGTTTGTTATAAATATGTTCATAGGAAAATTTGGTCTTGGATCTCAGGGTTTACGACTTCAATATTGGTCATTATACTTAACAACGCATGTATGAGATAATTAGATGTGGATGGATGAGAAGTAGATGGATGTTTTTGTGGAATATAAGAAGTCAGATGGATTATTTTGTGGGAGTGATTAGTGATTTTGTGGATGAGATTGATGGGATTATTAGTGAGAAAGTGAATTTGAGGAGGTAGCATGATAAGGAGGGGGATTTTTGAATGGTTTTTCTTGGATTGGAAGAGAAATATGAGGTGGTTGGGAGATAGGAATGTAATAAGATTACATTGGTTATTGAGAGATAGATTGGTTTTGCACAAGATGATTAGGGATATAAGTATGACATGGTTGAGACACTTGAGTAGGTTGGTTAGGAAGGGAGTAGTGGGAAAAACACTTATAAGGGGAGATTGGTAGGTTTGAAAATATTTTGATGGATGAGGGTGTGAGATGATAATGTTACCATGGATATAAGATGTAGAAATGGGGACTGAAGTGTGATTGTGTTGTTTCGGTGAGTGGAGAAAGCAAGTGAGAGTTCTGAAAAGTTTGGGTGGGGATAGTAGTGATGCCAGTAGATGAGGAAGTAATGGGGATGGATGAAGTAGGGGCGATGTTAATACAAGGAATATTTGGAGGAATGGGATCCACCAATTGAGTGGATTGATGGGTTTGGGGGATCATGCGAAAGAAGATTTGTGAGGACCAAACTTGCACGTTGTGCCACGGCCATTTCATTTATGGCTCTTGGGAAGAATACAACTAGTTGTGATGTAAATATTTGGGTAGACTCGGGGTGAGAATGATAGGTCATAAATTTGTTGAAGAGGGGGCCCCTCGATGGGGATGTTTGACAGACTTGCGAAGAAGGTAATCATGCAAAGTGATGGGGTTGGTATCCAGAAGATCTTGGAATTCCATACATCCACGAGGAATGGTAGGAGGTCCGAAAGTCCCCATAGAAGTGGTGGATGGGGGAATAGCATGTCTAGATGGGACTAAATTATGGTAAAGGAAGGGGTTGGTTTCGATATGAGTGTTATATTGAGATAGCTTGAGACTCTTGAAGAGTGGGAATGAGAAACCATAGTTTGAGTGACTGTGAAAGAGGTGACCAAAGGGGTGGAAGAAATTATAGAAAGAGTCTGAATTTTGTGGGGAAACAATAATAGAAGTGGGAATGATGTTCAGATGTTAGGTTTTGTTTTTCATTTTAAGACACCCCTATAAAATTGAAGGTGGAAAATACCTGGCGAATATCCCCGTAACCACTTTCAGCGAAAGGCGAATTTGACAGTATTCAAAAACAAAATTTTCGCCTGGTTTTTCAAGGCTAAATCAGTGACGTGCGACAACAGTAATCCGTAATGACGCACGTCACTGGCGCGACAATAGCTCTGATGACGCGCGACACTGGAGCGACACTAGATCGTAATGACGCGCGTCAGTTGATTCTATTGACGCGCGACACTGTTCTCTATTGACGCGCGACACAGTCACAAAATGACGCGCGACATTACAGTCTATTGACGCGCGACATTGTCCTTTATTGACGCGCGACATTGTCCTCAATTGACGCGCGACATTGTCCTCATTGACGCGCGACATTGTCCTCTATTGACGCGCGAATTGCGACATTGTCCTCAATTGACGCGCGACATTGTCGCGCGACATTGTCCTCTATTGACGCGCGACATTGTCCTCTATTGACGCGCGACATTGTCCTATATTGACGCGCGACATTGTCCTCAATTGACGCGCGACATTGTCCTCTATTGACGCGCGACATTGTAATCTATTGACGCGCGACATTGTAAACAAATGACGCGCGACACAGCCTTCTATTGACGCACGACACTGCTTCCTATTGACGCGCGTCATTTGAAGCAAATGACGCACGTCAATAGGGGACAGTGACGCACATATTTAGGTTATAAATACCCTTATGCCGCTCATTTTCTCGTTTACGTTTTCCCGTTCTTGAATTTTTGCAGGTCTAAATCTTTGACAAAGACGCAATTACAGCTATAATGTCGACTTCACATGCCTCCCAATTGCAAGTTCAGCAAGAAAATGAAGAGAATCCAAGTCAATCGATTTCCAAGATAACCTACAGGAATCCCTTATGCCCTCACATCCATACGGCTTTAAGGATGTCCCCAGAATATCAAGGTATAATTGAAGAGTGTGGATTTACAGGGCTCGTTAATATGCCCCATTTCGAAACAGATCCGGATATTTTGAATTACCTTCTGTCATGCTACAATTCAGAGGACGGTATATTTTATGTGACTCTGAACGATGGCCAAATGTTCCAATTCACTATTGAACCGAATGACATACATCGGTTTACCGGCCTTCCTATCAGAAATTTACCAACTGTTACAACCAAGGCAACACTCGTGGAAGAAAACAAGAAATTTCTCGAATCAAAGTACGGTTTCCATGTTGATTGTAAGTATAATTCGTTTTAATTCAAAAAATTTATTCTGTTTTTTATTCTGATACAATTTGCTGTTATAAATTGATAGTAATTTTCATTGTTTCGCATTTGCAGCCCATGTCAATAAATCCAGGCGTGGTGTAGATACACAATCAATTGCACACCACTTTCTTGCTGCACTTATTGCATTTTTTCAAGCCAGAATTGTTATGCAGGGTCGCCAAACAGATATACCAAATTGGGCCATTGCATACATTTGTGCCACTATCTCAAAACAAAAATTCGATTGGTGCACATTTCTATCCAAAAAAATAAGAGCTGACATATCAAATTCGAAAATGTCAGAAAAACCTTTCATTTATTCAACAAACTATCTCCTCGGCTTCTACTATGAGGCACTTTTAAATTTAAAAGCTAAAGAAATTCCTACTTGCTCTGATGAGGCTTTGAAGAAATTCTCAATTCCATTTGCAGAACAACAGGTATAAACTATTTAGTTTGTAATTGTATTACAATTTTCTTCATTACAGTGCGCAGTTATTAAAACTTAAATTTTAATGTTTTGCAGAGAAGATATCTTGAAGCCATTCCCAAAAAAAAAAAGATGTCGAGAGGAAGAGGCCAACTACACGCGGAGGCTTCGGGGGACTCCCATTCTGAAATGGAAGCTCACTCCTCTCCAGACCCTCAACAGTTTGAACTCGTTAAACGCCAGAGAAGTAATACATTCTCATATATTAATTACAAATTCCAAAGTTGCAGATTTATTTTTCAATTTAAATTTTAGCAAAATGAATTGACAACATTTAATATTGATGAACAGCAGGGACTATGGAACCTTCTTCCCCAACTCACTCAATACAGTCGCATGCATTGATATCTTCTGAACAGCCACTGAGTACAACTCCTACAAGGCCACCCGTAGCACCGAAAAAAACAACCCCTCGACAACAAGGTACAACTTTTCTATAGAACGTTTAATTTCGTAGTTTTGACTTTATGAATTGTTTTAATATTTTTCATTTTTTCTTGTACTTTTCAGCACATGTCAGTCATGATCAAGCCACCGCATCGACACCCACCCAACCATTAATTTTTAAAATGCCAACCAGAGGAACAGTGAAAAAGAACATTGGTAAACGCATGAGTTTTGCTCCGGCCCCTAGTGGGACACTAAACCTTGACTCCTCGTTTCGAATTCCAACTCTCTCACTTGGTGGCTTGCCCAGCGCAACGGGCATATCTGTTTTGAACAATATAAATTTAGATGAAGATTATTTGGGCATTGATAGCAATGACCCAACTGGGTTTTTCGATACCCGCGAGATGATTCAAGGCCAGCAGGTATACTTCAGTCTTCAAATTTCAATTTTAATATGCTTTACAATTTTTAATTACATTCTGATTTATCTAAATCTAAATCTTCAGTCTTCAAATTTATTTATCTAAATCTTGATTTATTTTTTCAAAAACAGGATCAGCCCACCCAAAGACAGAAACAAGGAGCAGTTGATCTTGTTCATGGTGAAAGCCCCCACACTTCTCCAGCAAGATCGTCTGCATCAGATTCAGATAGTGAAGAGTTTCCACCTTTTCCTTTGGAGAACTTAATTGGTAATGATTGTCAATCCCATGTCAGTGAGTTTATTATTCCTCAAATCCAACAGCTTATAGAATGGGAGAAAAGGGCTAAAATTCTTATCAATGAGATTATTAGTCGTTATGAAAATTATTGGCAAAGGGATAGTTTATACGCTGCAGTCCAGAATCAACCTGCGAAGATGGATTCCTTACTTACCCAAGTAAAATGTGGGACTGTCACGTTTAATAACGACTATAAAGATGGCATTTTAGATAAGGCACTAAACAAATTGGAAAATATTAGTGCCGAGGCCCAGGCATATTTTAACAAATGGTCAAAGGACAAGGATTTGGTATCAATCGCAAATGCCGAAAGAGACAGAGCGGTTGTAAGTACTATTACATTCTAACAATCATTTTTGTTAATTTGAAATTTTGAATTTACATTAATATTTTGAATTGACGTTACTCTTTTTGTGCAGTTGAAATATGAAAATTTGAAGAGTCAGGCGAAGGTTTTGCAAGTTCACTTGGAAACAGCAAAGAACAGCTTATCTGCAGCAAAAAATTTGAAGCTGAATATTGTTTTGGTTAACAAACAAAACAATACACTAAAGCGGATCATTAAAGAGCATGGTCTCGACCCTGACATCTTGTTCAAAGCCAAAGCAGTTGCTGATCCAAATTTGCTGTCGCATGGAGATGCAACAAATCAAGAAGAAAGAATTATAAAAAATCTGGACAGTGCTGCAGAAGATCTTATAAGTTCAGGGGTTATTTGTGCTGTTGGGGAAAGAGGTGCAGCCAGAGTGGAAGAAGCCGTTGGGGAAGAGGGCAGAGCAGAATTTTCTAAAGAAAAAGAGGGTTGTGAAAATTAGAAACTTTTATTATTGACTAAACTTTTAATATTGAATTTGAAAACTTCAACTATTGAGTTTGTACTATGCTATTTGAATTTAATTATATGGTGATTAGATGGTGATTATCATGAATTATATGTATGTTTCTTGTTTACTTGCATTGTCATGAATAGTATGTAGACGTAGATGATGAATGATGACAATTGATAATCAATGATAGATGATGATGAAAGACGATGATCGATTTAATGTGTATAATGTAAAATTTAGTGCCTGAATATCTTGAGGGACTTTAATTATCTTGAAAATTATGTCGTGGGACTTTAATTGTATCTGTGGGGTTATACTGTCTATGAAAGTAGACTTAAGGTTGATAGGTTAAGAATCTGTGTTGTACTATGATTTTTCAACGTGTTGAGGACTTCAAAGTGTGTTTGGATTTTATGAATGACCTTTATCAGTCTAAAATAAAGATATCCAAGTCAATGATGCTAAGGTCTAGCAATCTGTCCTGTTATCTAGTTGGTAAAGCTCATCCTTGTTAAGGAATTCATGAATTGAATATTGGAGTGTCAAGTGCAAGTTACTCTGTCAGTGCTTCAAGCTGACTCAGTCCTAGTTGGTGATGAAAATTATCAGTGCTTCATGATGTACAAAGTGAAAGAATTTCATCAAGGAGATTTATAATTCTCTAAAAGTGGTATAAGACCATGTCAAGGTGTTGATTCATCAATGTCTTGTAGTTCTAAAAGGTGACATATTAAAAGGACCTTGTTTTATGCCTTAAGAAATGTTTTCACATCTTTGAGAAAAGCTCAAGGTCTGTCAAGACCCAAATGTCATGTTATATGTCATTATGTGGTCTATCATGGTGCTGAGACAAGAATGTATTGCTACTACAAGAAGATGTATTGTGTAATAGAGGTTATACTTCTGATTCATGCTCAAAGTTGGGAAAAATGAGTATCTACAAATGTTATAAAGTTGAGAAATCTCATATTGATGTTACCTTGTCATAAGATTTGTGCATAGTAAGGAAGAGTATAACACATTGTTTCTATGTGTCATTATGTGGTCTATCATGGTGTTGAGACAAGAATGTATTGCTACTACAAGAAGATGTATTGTGTAATAGAGGTTATACTTCTGATTCATGCTCAAAGTAGGGAAAAATGAGTATCTACAAATGTTATAAAGTTGAGAAATCTCATATTGATGTTACCTTGTCATAAGATTTGTGCATAGTAAGGAAGAGTATAACACATTGTTTCTTAAAGGATTCTTAGAGGTCAATGCAAGGTTTGACAGTGGCTCCAGGAATGCGTTGATTCAAATGCTCATCTATCTTTGCATCACAAGGTTATTGCCTATAAAGGTTGTGAGTTAATGAAAGTGTGAAAGATGATGTGATATGTGTAAGGTAATTGGAAACAGTACAAGAAGATTCATGGTGTATGGTCAGGTTATCTAAGATGAGCTTTGTAACTTTGTTTGACCTGATGAGTGCAGTGGAAAAGTTTAAACAAAAAAAAGATCTTAAGAAAACTGATGGAACCAAGAAGGGGAAATTAATTGATGTTCCCAAACTTGATGCAAATCAAGCAGGAGGGAAGAATTCTGATCAATGTACTTTAATATTAACGGAGGGTGACTCAGCCAAGGCTCTTGTGGTTTGAATCAGGGAAATGTGAATATTGAATTTGGTAGTATTGTGACATGTTTCGACATCACTTTCCAATTTGGTAGTATTGTGACATGTGGCAGGAATATCTATTTTTTGGGAAGCTACCACTCACCAACAAATGGAGAATAAAGAGATAGTAAATAGAAAAAAAATCCTTGGTCTACAGGAAGATAAAATATATTAAAAATAAATTAATATAATTCTAAGAAATCAAGAAAGAATCATCACTGGTAAGAAATTAAACATAATTGCAAATATGCTAGGGTTTAGCTTACCTCTTGCGTATTAGATTGCTGTGAAATCATCAAGGGTAACGTGCTAGATCTTTGTTTCCCATGACATTGTAGATGGAGGGGTGAGTTGCTTGACATTGTCAGTCCTGAGAAGTGCCAGCAACATCTTTAAATATATAGACCAACAATATCTTTAAAGGTCAAGTAAATATAAAGAATTAGACTTGTAATGTCTTTAATGATAACAAGAGCTGAAAAAATGTAAGGTAACAAACAATAAGATTATGTTGAAGAAGATACCTATTTAAAATTGAAATCATCACCGGTAATGTGCTAGATCTTTGTCTTAAAAAATTCAACACAAAAAATTGATTAGTAGATAGATGGGTGAGTTGCCTGACGTTGTCAGTCCCGAGAAGTAAAAGCTTCCTCGGAGGGATGTCAACCCACGTTTTCAAAAAATAAAAATTTTGTATTTAACTAAATGTAAATACATACACCTGTAACATCTTTAATTATAACCAGAGCTGAAAAAATGAATAGTAACAAACAATAAGATTAAGGGGAAAAAGATACCTGCTTAAAGTTGAAATCATCACTGCCACTGGTAATGATATAGATCTTTGTTTTAAAAAAATCCAACACGAGAAATGGATTAGTAGATAGATGGGTGAATTGCCTGACATTTTTAGTATATAGACCTGTAACATCTTTAATGATAAAGATAAAAGATAGATAAAGAAGATACCTACTTAAAGTTGAAACAATCCATTATCAATAGCTTCATCAAAGTCGATGATGTCTTCTGTAGAATGTGACGAAGAGCCAATTACACTCTCAAGGTTGGGAATATTTGTACTTGTAGCTGTATTATTTACATCTCTTTTTTCGCAAAGGGAATTCCAGTGAGCAATTGCTCTGTCAAAAAATGAATAGTAACAAACAATAAGATTAAGGGGAAAAAGATACCTGCTTAAAGTTGAAATCATCACTGCCACTGGTAATGAGCTAGATCTGTGTTTTAAAAAAATCCAACACGAGAAATGGATTAGTAGATAGATGGGTGAATCGCCTGACATTTTTAGTATATAGACCTGTAACATCTTTAATGATAAAGATAAAAGATAGATAAAGAAGATACCTACTTAAAGTTGAAACAATCCATTATCAATAGCTTCATCAAAGTCGATGTTGTCTTCTGTAGAATGTGACGAAGAGCCAATTACACTCTCAAGGTTGGGAATATTTGTACTTGTAGCTGTATTATTTACACCTCTTCTTTCGCAAAGGGAATTCCAGTGCGCAATTGCTCTGTCAAACGGAAAGGTTTCGAGGGAGTATCGTGAAACGTAACACCTCATGCAACTTTCCAGATTTTTATCCAACCTGTTTCTCAGTTTTGATTTTATAAATGACAATGCACTGAAAACTCTTTCATCCTCCACAGACCCCAAAATCATTGTCTGGCATAATTCATATAGTCTGAAATACTCACTGATATCTTCTTGTAAGATAGAACTTTGATAGATTCCTCTCCACAGCCTTGTAATAGCACCACTTTCAGAAGGTTGATCTAAATTCTTATATTGGTTCCTCATTGTTGTTGCAAAATTGGTTGACTGAAACTTTAATAAATCGGCATTCAGTATACCTTTGATTTCCGTACCCTTGAGCTCTGACGTCTTTGTAAATTGTTCCATTATTGTACCCATTGATTTATGGAAATGCTTACTGACAAAGTCTGCACGGCCACCTTCTGTATTCCAAAAATTCGGATTCATCACACCCATGGCTTCCAGAATTTTATCTTTACAGAAACGTTCCCTAATTTCTGATGACAAGGTTTCTGAAATTTTTTTAAGCTTTATTCTGGTTTCAACTATCACAGACTCAAACAAATTACGTGTCACAGGAACATCTTCTCGTTCCGATCCTGTAATATCTTGACGTCTTTGCAAAATGTGCATAGGTATTTCCTTCCCATTAACAGAGATGCATAGGTGATCGTGGATATTAAATCTCAAATAGGTGTTAGGATTTTTAAGATCTAATAAATCTCTCCAATTTTCAAAAACAGGTGCATCAAAACTATCCTGGGAACAATACAATATATCAAGACTTTGACATACCATTTTCCTCATCCGTATAAAATCCACAATATAGATCAATCTGCCCTGTGCATGCTTCATCAGTGTATTGATCTCCTTTAACATTGGAAGAATACCAACCAATGTAAGCAAAGTCTCCAAATCAGTTAAGCGGAACAACAGGTCCCTTGCCCTATCAACTTCATGACGGTATTTGTGCATGAAACCAACCAATGAAGGATACTCCTCACGAACTCTGCATGCTGGTTCATACAAAGAGATCCATCTAGTCTCCACATCCTTCAGAAGTTTTTTGCCGTCTGTAATTCCAATTGCAAATTTTTGGAACTCGAGAAAACGCTTTGGGCTGCTTGACATATAGGCATGAAGTTCTCTTATGAGGTCTTCTAATTTAGCAACATTTTCGTGGTTGCTTACCATTTTATACGCTAAATTCATTCTGTGAGCCATACAGTGAATTGGTAGCATATATGGGGCCACTGTTGTTTGTAATCTAACACACAGCCCTGTTCGGTGACCCTGCATGACAGATGCACCATCTGCTCCAACGCATACCAACTTCGTAGCAATTTCATAATCAGTCATACCAGCAACATCTTTCAAATGAGAAACAACTATTTTATATAGGTTTTCAGCATTGCAGTTTTCAACCATTTTCATAACACCCAACAGATGAGGAGTCCTTATATGATTTTCTAAAGTATATATGTGGATACATACCCATGCGGTGTTGTCGACTGCTGTCACTTCATCAATTGAAAGAGAGATAAAGTTTGCTTTTTTTACATTCTCTTTCAAATCTTCCTTCTCTATCATCGAGAGGCATTTTGCCATTTCCCATCCACTACTCTCAGACCAATGAGACTGAGGTACATTCAGCATTCCGTTAAATTGATACAAAACTTTGAAATCAAGGAAATCTGACATCGCCCTTCCTTTTTTAAGTATTTGAAAAAGAGTAGAGAATTGTATGAATTTTGCATGTAGATTTGTTTCTTTCATCTTACCAATATGCGATGTGATTGTTCCTCCCTTTTCCAACAGATGTCTGTGTTTTTTCTGCTCTGCCTCATATTCCGCTGCGTATCTGACATGCATGCACTCCTTTTCAGTTTTCCACCTATGTGTTTTGATTTTCTGGCCATCCGCCCCTGTTACAGTTAAATATTGTTTTCCACAATGTTTTTCTATTGTGTCCAGCTTCAGTTGCATTTTTTGTTGTTTTCCCAATTTCCACGTACATATTGTACATGTACATTCACATGGGATTTCTTCAGAATTTGATGATTGTACAGGTTCAATAAATGGAAATTTAGCTGCCCAATCAAACTTGTATGTCCTGCCAATGGTCCACATATTCTTGTTTGTTTTCAATGCTTTACTTTTTTGAGTAGAATTTTGAGCAATATCGCAATCACCTGGTTTCCTCTTTCTTGGACCAGAGTTTGATATTGATTTCTGTCTTCCATTTTGCTGAGTGTTTGTATCTGTGATATCTAGCTGCACTTCTGGTTGCACCCCAACAGGAACAATATCTTCAAGATCTGGCATATTATCGTAGGTTTCATTTGTTTGACTGTGATACTGTGCAGAATGCATGTCCACCTCAATAATGCCTTCCACACAGTCAGTATTCTGATTCTTTTTGGTGGCATCTATATGATTGGTATTTACATTATCTGTATCCGCAGAGTTTCCAAAATACTTGAAGAGTGATTTCTGAGATTTCATACTTACTTTTAGGTTATTCGTATTCTTTGAGCTGGCACCTTCCATTATTCTGAAAAGAGTCCTGCGTCAGCAAAAGAACCAAGAAGCGACTCTGTACAGTCTCTGAGGTCTTGTCGCGCGTGAACTATCTGATGTCGCGCGTCAACACTGCCCAAGTCGCGCGTCAACACTTCCTCTGTCGCGCGTCAAGCCTTCCTCTGTCGCGCGTCACTTCTTAGCCCAAGTCGCGCGTCAGTATAGCTCTTGTCGCGCGTCAATACAGCTCTTGTCGCACGTCAGTACAGCTCTTGTCGTGCGTCAATACAGCTCTTGTCGCGCGTCAATATTGCCCTTGTCGCGCGTCAATACTGCATTTGTCGCGCGTCAACAATCACAGGATAACAGTAATATGAATCTCTGGTGCAAAGGGTATGCGAGTTCAAATTTCACAGTATTGGTAATTTGGTAAGCTACTTGAGGTATACTACCCGGCGAATCACATAGGTTTTTATAGGAGATGTTTTCAAATGAAGGCGAAGCCGACCCCCCAAAAAAAATATACTTTATATTTTAGGCGAACAGGACACCGACCCACTCCGAATAATTCGCCTTTTCAAATTTTCCTAAAATGAAATTTTCGCCATATTACGAATATTCGCCGCTAAAATTATCCCTCCAAACTTCTCGTTCTTTTTCATATTAGTGAAATGGTAACAAGAAAAAAATCAAATCTAATATGAGAGGGTTTAAGGTACCTCTAGATGAGATGGTGATAGATACAGGAGAAAAATATCCTCCTCACAGTGAGCTTGGTAACCTACACAACAAAGAGAAACTTAACAAAAAAAGGATTAGTAGATTAGATGTTGGGTTTCCCTATAATGCTGTTCCTGAGAAGTGAAAACTTACTAAGATGGATGTTAACCCACTTTTTGATTAAATATATTGATAAATGATTGATAAGTTGGATATAATAGATAACTGAATTGAAACAAAAACCTGAAATGTGCTAGATGCGATAAGATGTAGATCTGATTATGGTAAATGATAAGCTAAACAAACCTAAGTGGGTCGACATCGACCTGGGACTGTCAAATAGAGCCAATGGCAACTGGGGCAGTGTAGGTATAAAAAGAGATAGAAAAAGAAGATCTAAAGAGTTGGACTGGAGATGACCTAAGACTAAAAGTAATGTTGGGACGATATAGAGAGCCTAGATCTGAATGAAATAGAATGGATGTAATAAAATTACAAAATCTGATGAATAATGTAATGAATATTGATCCAGTCGATGGTGATTGGGATGAGTAGATCATGAAAAATTGTGGTAAATCTAAAATCTAAGATGACCGGTAGACAGAATGACCAGATCTAGGGGTCTGAAGGACTGCAGGCTCAAAAAACAAAATGTAAAATGAACAGGTGGTAGATAATGAGATATAAATAGTCTGGGTCGAGAACGACTAGGTAGGTTGATGACAACTGGGGAGGGTGTGAGGTTTTGATGAAAGAAAATGGGATGGAAACAAAAGATGAAGGAGGTAAATAGATGGTAGATGGATGAAAAGGTTTTGGGATGGATGATAACTTGCAAAAAAACTCATACAAAGATGATGAGATGGCCAAAATAATTCAACAAGCTTGAACTCTCCAAGATATCCAATGGAAATATTGCAAGGGATCCAAAACAGCTTCAAGATGATAGTACTAGTTCTAAAGAAGATAGAGAATCACAATAAAATTCACAAGATAACTTCAGCTCTCAAAGTTACATCCTTGAAGAAGGAGGGGTGACGGGGTACTTATAGGGTCAATGAAAACTTGGATAGGTAACTGGAAACTATGGAATACTCTTCATTTTGGCGATGGGATAATTCCTAACTCAATGTAAATGGGCCTAACGAGGGAAGATTAGGGTTTTAAGGTGGTTAGGTGGGTTATAGTTGTCTAGGGATGATAAAAAGGTAGGTGAGAGATGAAAAATATTAAATAAAGGAAAAGGGGAGTTAAAATTATTAAATGAAGGTGGTTGGGTGCTTATGGGTATCAAAAGGGATACTTAGGGAGGATTAAAAGATTAGGGGATGATTTAGGGATAATTAAGGATGATTAAGAATGTTTAGGGAAGGTAAATTAATGGTGTGATTAATATGAGATTTAAGATGGTGAAAATAATAATTAAAGATATAAATTGAATTTAGGGGGGAATGAGGTATTTTGAATAGGAAGAGATGTACATATCTAGGAAATGATGATGAGGGAGAAAACATCAGATGAGGGGACTAAAGATACCAAAATTTGGTGTTTACAGGATGTTCATTCCTTTCTAAATATGTAGAAATTAAGTGTGTCATAGGAGATTTATCTTATGTAAGGATATATAAAGTAACATGTCTAGGAATCAATATTGGTGCTAAGTACCGAATGAGTGATCAAAAATTAAAAATAAATGAAAGAAAAAACATAAACAACAATAGTATACGAGCAAACAAAGAAGAGATCATACAAGTGCACAAAGAAAATAGAACATAGAGTATACAACTATATATAGAAAACATAGGATAAATAAATCATATTACAAATTATACAAGTGCATGGAGCAACCACAACATAGAGAAATAAGTGTACATAGAAAACACAACATATAACATATAAGTACACAAAACAAGTATAATAGACATTAGCATAACACATACAAGTTTCTAGAGCACTCAAAGTAGACAAGATCACATATTAGTCGAAACATACAATCATACAAGTGCATATAGTAATCAAAGCAACTAATATTACATACTATTCAAAGCATACAATCACACAAGTGCATGAAGCATCTGGAGTAGACAACATCATCTTAGTCAAAGTATTCAATCACAAAAGTGACTAGACTAGCTAGCGAAGACAATATCACAAATCAAATAAAACATACAACATGCAAATTCCTATAAAATTCAAATGATACAATACACAAACTCATCCAATAGATATACGTAATTATGAAAATGAAAAGTGTAAGTAAATGTGTCAAATATCCAAAATCATAGCCCATGGTCTATATGAGTGAATTAGAATTAGAATATGTAGTAAAGAAACATAAAAAATGAGTGATAAATGTAATTAAGTATGGAGCATGGTCAAGTCAATGTATAGAAGCAAGTAATGTGATCATCGAATAAAACATGATATAACATGTATAATTAGTGGTAAAGCAATGTAAGATGTGAAATAGTAGTCTAGTGCTTATAATGGACTTACATATACAGATATGACCATTATAAGTATAGTTATGTAGATTCCCCCAATGTGGGCATACCCCCCATGTGGTAGGCATTCATCGGAATAAAAGGATATAAGAAGTTGTAATGTGCTAAGGATGCAAGCAAAGTAGGCTTAGTATGTAAGATGCCCCACAATGTGATCATATAAACAAGGTATTAGGATGTAGGAGTCATAATGTGTGTAATGTCCATTGGTTATAACTACTTGATTTTTTCTATAAATCATTAATGATAAATGTAGTATAAAGAACTAAATTTGAATGATCATAATGCTCAATTATATGGAATGACCAAACGTGTCACATTTAGGTCCTCATTTTTTTATTTTCATAATAATGTATCATTTTTGTATTTGTGTGAATAATATTTTGGAAGAGATAGACATTCTATGTAAAATTGATACTAGTGGCCATAGGAGATAGGTGATAAATGGTGAGAAATAAAAGGTGGGGTCCTCGGTAAGTATTGTTCCCTCAACAATTACATCAGACCTATGAAAAGTGTTACATTTTCATGTAACTATCTAGTTTAGAACTAGGGGCGTAGTATGATACTCTATACTATTTTCCTCAGTGATGTGATGTGAATTTATGCCTAGGTCAAAAGCAATCAGAGTAATCATAAGATATTGGTGAAAATGAGATTGTATCGGTGTTTGTTGAATGGTCACACCTACACAATTACTAGCTAAGTACAGTTTTCCATGCATGAATAGATAATGTAGGATGCATCCAATGAGAATTAGGAGTCATTATGTGGTCATGGTGAAACTCAAATAAAGAATTATTTTAAATGCATTATGTTTATGCGGGGTTTTAAGAGGTTTTCCATTGAAGGTGGATAAACAATATGCTCCAATACCAAACTTACCGATGATCATAAAGGGCCCTAACTAATTCGGTTTAAATTTACCTTTTGTTTCCTTTTCTGCATTTGTATTTTCTATTTTTTTATCTAAGGTGATTACATCCAAATTAAAATAATTTTCATCGAAGGTGGATAAACAATATGCTCCAATACCAAACTTACCGGTGATCATAAAGGGCCCTAACTAATTCGGTTTAAATTTACCTTTTGTTTCTTTTTCTAGATTTGTATTTTCTATTTTTTATCTAAGGTGATAACATCCAAATTAAAATAATTTTCTTTACTTTAGTTAGGAATGAAATCTTAGAAACTATATTGATGTACGATCATACTAATAAATAAATTCCCCAACATTCATATATGAAATTGCATGCAAAATATTATTGAAAAAGCATTCAATTCAGTCACATGCAAAATAAAATAAAACATAAATGGATGGGTACATTTATCTTTTATGATGCTTTGCAGAGTGATTTGGGTTTAGAAATAGGTCAAATAGACTGTGATATGGTTGAATATGATTTTTCTCTAGAATGAATCTTTGAAACCCTCCTGGACACTACTGTCACATTCAGACACTAGTATATAACACATTTATCTAGTTTCATGCTAGTGTCTTACATTGTTATGCACTTGTTTTTATCTAAGCTATTTTATCTCTATTTTAACTACCTCATCTATTTTTTCTCACTCCAAAATGTTTGCACATGCATTTTTAGAGATTAAATCCCTAATTTATTGCACTAACTTTCAAGTGGTCCTTAGATAACAAAAAACAGTGTGCGGTTCAGTTAAACTACACTTAGTGACCAAATCCCCTGTTGATTTTGACCAAGCATTGTACTGCATTTCCCAAATGAGGGGATAAAACTCCATGTAGTTATCCTAGTTATTGTGTAATAGTGAATGAAAATCTAGAGTTCCCTTCCCCTATGTTTTCACTTGTACCTTGAATGATAATAATGTGAAAATTAAGTATACTTAAAATTTACCCTTTGTGGGTGTTTAGTGGAGTGCCAAAATAGAGTGTTAGTAAATTGATAATTGCTAAAGTAAAAACCCTTTTGAATTTCCCTTTGGAGTGTAGGTGTTTGATAATGCTTGATTTAAACTTGGTATGCTTTTGAATTGTTATGGTCTACTCTTAAACTTGTTTAGACTACTTCAAAATTGTGTATAGGTTTCTCCTGTTTTCTATTCATTTAGGGAATTTTAAGAAAAATTTTCTTAATAATCGACATGTAATTTCTAGAGGAGCTATTGTGAATACTATGTAAGTATATGAGTGCATCTAACTTACTTTTATATCATTCAATGGGATGTGATTTCACACTAAGGACAATTATGAAGTGGAAATAAGATAAATATAAGAACATTTAACCATTAGCATACTTCAGAAATATTTTTTAATGAGGAAAGAATCATATGATTGTTTTATCCAGATGTTTATGGAAATGTCTAGGGATGCAAATTGTAGCAACTATAGATTTGGATGAGTCTAAAAGAAGGTGTATGATTTTTATGTGTAATGAAATCATTATATGTGTATAAGTACTAGAGTGAGAGAATAAGAATTATTTGTAACCATTAAGAGAGAGTATGATAATGTGTTTAAGATTTATTTGTGTGTGAAAGTCATGATTTTTATTTTACTATTGATACCTAGGGATAAGGCCCTAGCCTGCAAAAAAAATACATTAAGTTATAGTCCTAGATAACATCACTCAACATAGGAGTCTCATAATATAAGCACCTTATCGTGCTGAAAAATGAGTGTTGGAAGAAAAATGGAATGAGGGGGGGGGTGAATCAGTACTTACAAAATTAATTAAATTTCAGATTTCTTACTTAAACCATTAATTAATTAAACATCTATTAATGTGTTCACAATATCATATAACATACACACAATCAACCATGAACAAGAGAAGCAACGACATAACACAATATATAAGTAGGAAACCCTCAAGGGGGATAAAACCCACTAAAACTTCTTATTATATTACTAAAATCATGTTTTTAGTGAAGAACCAACTTCAAAAGAATTACCAATCCCAATTTTAGTAGATCACCAACCCTACAATGAGAACCAATCCCTATTTTAGTAGAGTACCGACTCCACAATGAGCACCAACCCCTAGTTTAGTGAAGCACCAAATCCACAAGGAGGCTACAACCCCATAAGATGATAAAACACCCACTCAATCACATTTTGATGAAGATATTTGATGTATTTTTTTCTTCCACAACTAATGGAGAGCACCTATTCAACTTGCTCACCTTGAAACCTTTGTTCAAACCCTAGTTTCTCAAACTTTCTCTATCTTTCACTTTCTTCACTTATCTTTGCTTCAAACACTTGCACATAATATTCAAAACATTATTCAACATGTCATGCACTATTTAAGATCTCAATACATTCCTTGGTACCTGAAAAACACTCTCACATAGGTTGCATGTTTTCCCTCTTGCTCAACTAGTTTAAACTTGAATTTAAACATGCACTTTATACCCTTCCCAACTCTCAAAAACACGCCAAGTTGGTTTCCCTCCTTTTTTTATACCAATGTGTTGTCCACTCAAAATTCCTCGCTCTGATAAGAGTAAAATTTCAAAATTTTGAGTTTTAAGTGTTTTTCTCTGAGGTGCCTAAATCGTGAAATCAAACAAATCTATGTTTTGGGTCATTTTGTATGATTTTCGGGCCTGTCGGAACTTTTTGTCCCATCTGTCCCAAGTACGAAAATGCACTCTGTTCCCCGATCGGCCGAAATCCCCGAAGCTGTCCCATTTTCGGGCCCGTCGGAAAATTTTGTCCCACGTGTCCCAAAACTTATTTTGCGTGTTGTTCCAATTTCAGCTGAATCATCCTTCCCGCGTACTTCACACTTTCCTGTCCCAAATGTCCCAAAGTTAAAATGTGCGAGCTCTCCCATTTTCAGCCGATTTGCCCGAACCGCGTCCTTCCCGCAATTTTGTCCCAACTGCCCCATTTTAAAAAGTGTGAGCTTTCCCAATTTCGGCCGAGCCGGTCATGTCGCGTACTTCGGAACTTTTTGTCCCGAATGTCCCAAGTCCAAATGGGCCCGCTGTTCCAATTTCGGCCGAAACACCTGAATCGCGTACTTCACACATTTTCGTCACATTTGTCCCAAATGCATTTGTGCGTCCTCTCCCTGTTTCGCCCGAACCGGCCGAGCCGCGTGTTTCGCGCATTCGCGTCTCACATGTCCCAAGCGTACCTAGTGTCATTCATACTTGGTTTTTCCTGCTCACTCCGAGTATGATGCTTTTCAAATTGGTGGTTGTGTATTCAATGCGCATTAAAGTCATTTCTCTCTCCAAACGGCTATATAACGAGCATTCCCCTTTGCATTTTCGCATTGCTTCCATGCTATCTTTTTCCCGAACCCTTGTCATTTGAAAACCTGCGCGATCCCCCCCTCCATTTGCAAATTCCTTCCAGAAGTCTAGGTTGCAGCTCCGAGACTATCACTATGAAGATCAAGTTCCAGGGACAGGAGCAAATTTCTCTGCTTGAATCTGCCGTTAGCAATATAGGGGACAACGAAGCTCGTCATCTCGACTTCAGAAATTTTAGGGAAAGAATGACAGATGCAAACCCTACACCAATGGCACAGATGATTAATGATAGTGGTTTAGCTTTTGCCGGAGGATTCCCAATCTCAGTACAGTGTGCTGATACAGTACTTTCATGTGGAGCTCACTTCGACCCCGATTCGAGCGAATTGACAAATATACATGGGGAACTCATTACCAAGCTGGACGCTGCCACCATTGGTGCTGCTCTGAGGATTCCGAAGATGGACAATGCTATAGTTGTCTCCCGAGATCAAGCACAGGCTATGTTCGACCAAGACAGTGACAAATACAAGGCGCGAGTGGCGAAGTCTTGGTTGAAGAACCCTAAGAAAGGTGCTTCTCGCCTAACCAAAACCCTCTTCTGAGAAGATTTCAACGAAGAACTGTCAGACTTCATAATCCTGCTGGCTCAGGTTATGGGTTTTCCCTCCACCAATGAGTTTCATTTCTAGATGTGCCCGCTCATCAGCATGGTGTGCTAGGGAACACAAAATATCAACTGGGCAGAGATCATCAGTATGAATTTGGCTGAGCAGTTATCCAACGTCCAGAAAACAAAGAAGTTCTATATGACTTCATATCTGATGTATACCCTAGCAGCATCCAGGCAGTGGTTTGGTTTCTCCTATATAGATGCACACAAAGATGATCCAGTGTATGCCTATTGCCCGCAGTTCACCTTGGAGACTAGCAACCGCAATTTCAGAAGGGTCAATGATGCTTTCACCATGTACGTGGTCAGATTGCTCGAAGGTGATACTGCTAGAAGGTTTTCAGATGAAGCCATGAACCTGATATCGCAGTATGGAGCCTATTTCATTCAGTTCAGGAAATTTTCCTATATCAGGCTTGCTGGCTATGAAAGCACTCCTCTGCGGCTTCCCATGTTCTGCAATGACAAAATGGCTTTGATTGAAATATGCAGGCAACTAGACAAGTTGCACAGAACTTTCAGAGACAAGAAGATTTCTGGCTTGCACTTTCCCATCTCTCTGGGAAATTACACATGCAAAACAGCTCTAGATGCTCAGAACATAGAAAGAGCCCTGGTCCCTATCACTGTTCATTTCTTCAAGCCAAGAACCTGTTTTGACTTGAAGAAGTTCATTGAACAGAACATCAAGATAGTCTATCATCATAGGGCAGATACAAAAGACTACTGGGCTGACTGTGCAGATGATTTTGAAGCCAGAAGAAGGCATTGTGGCAGGTTCTCCCTGCAATTGATCCAAGAACTCAGTCTGTACCAAGTTCCTGAAGGCCTCCAGGATGACAATTCTGAGCTATACTCTTATGAGTATGAAAATGTGATTAAGCACACCCCTCTGGAGGACCTGGATTGGAACAAGAAAGAGAGAGATGATCTGGCTGAGATTCTTGCTCCAGTCTTAATCAGGACTAGGGTCTGGTTCAGTAAGAAGATCCGAGAATTCAAGAGGCACTCAGGAGAATCTAGCTCCAAGGATGATTCGACACACATAAGAGAGGCATCAGTTCTAGAGTCTGGAACACCAGTGAAAACCCCTCCTGCCTCAACAGCTCGGGGACCTGTAGAATCTACTCCTTCTCCATCTACCCAGGTATACAAGAAGAAACTCAAAGAGGTAAAGAAGGAGCCTGCAGAGAATGATCCTCCAAGAAAACAGGTAGAGTTGCCTATAGGGCCAGAGAACATCGTTGTTCTCAGTGAAAGTGAAGAAAGTGAGATGCCAACTCCTGCAAATGTTCCTGAAGATCCAGCAGATAAGGACAAGGAGGTCCAGAGCACTGAACTTCCAGGTACTACTGATTCTTCTACTGCCATTGCCTCAAGTGCTCTACTCACGTCTCAGCTTGAGTCAACAGCTGCGCAGACCCTGAGTGTCATGAGCTCCCTGTCTCTTGGTCCTCTTGCCCCTCCTGCAGATTCTTCTTCCTCTTTTGCTTGGGTGCAACCTCTGGTTGACAAAAGGAAGAGGAAATCCTCCTCTCTAAGCTTGGGACCAAATTTTGATGCTGTAGCAGCCTTGTTGGGCACCACTCCTTCTCGTGCCAAGAAAGCCAGAACCACCCCCAGAATTGTGTCTAATGCCCAAGGTCATCAATTCTTGGAGATTGCTAAGCCTACAGTAGACAAATCAGAATCAGACTTGCTGACATCTGACTTAGAGCTTTCAAGGATCCCTATGGGAGAGTCTACTCCTGAAGGTGAAATTCACAACCTCCAGGAAACAGTCACAAGAGTCATTGGAAGGGTAGAGAAAGGGCAGCAGACTATTGAACAGCTGGAAGAACAAGCCCAAGTTCTCACAAGTTTTATCAAGTCACTCTTGTCTAAGGACAAATTTTTGGACCCCACCCCCTTGACTGCTCTACCGCCTCCTGTAATTCTAAGCCAAGATGAAGTGCAAAGTATTAAAGATATGCACAAGTATTCTGTCTATGGCAGAGCTATTGAAGCCATGGTGGATGACATGCTTGTTGCTGGGCTAAACTTCATCGATGAAGCCTTTAAACTATATGGAAAGGTAGACAATTTGCAATAGAAGCTATCCTCTACTATTGGGGTTATGGATAAAGAGCTTAAACTCTGGAGAAGTTGCATTGTAGACCTTCGCCTCATGGGACAGACAGATGAGAACATCTTACTGGCGAATAATATTTTCGAGGATGCCAAAGATAATCTATCAAAATCTTGGGTCTACAGCGTAAAGTGGAAAATCAAAGTCCTGGAGGAAGCTGTGGGAGAAATGAAGAACAGTTGGCAGAAAGGAGAAGCTTTCAAGAAACTGGCACCTGCTGCTTTCAAAGATATGCATTGTCATCTTCAAGATGAAAACTGTGGTGCTTCCTTGTCCTTGCAAGAAATCAAAGCTCAGTTCAAAGCTTTTGTCAAAGATCATCTATTCAAGGAAAGCTCCATCTCTAAGGAAAAGATGAAGGAAATTTGTTCTCTTCAGTCAACCATTGAAGAAGCAAACAAATATTATCATACTCACGTCGAGTTTGATAAAGAGATGGAGAAATGTCTGGGATTTTAGACTCAGTCTGCAGCTAACACGTCAGTCCCTCGTGGCAGGGATATAGCTGAGACATTGAAGAAATTCAGGCAGCGGATTCTGAAGACATTGGGTCCGTCCCAGTAACCGGCCACCTGCCCCCTTCTCCTTTCTTTCCTCTTCTTCCCTTTCTTTTCATATTCTTTGTAATCAGTTGAGGTATTGTAACCAGTGGTCCTTAACTATTCTTTAGTTAAAAGAAATGGTTACAAAGAGTAACTTACTTGTAAGCTATATAATGGCCTTTCCACGCCATTTTGAGGAAGAGGAAGAACTTGGAATATTTGCTGAAAGTGTAAATAGATCTTAAAGAAATCAATACAAAAGGGATTTTCATTCTTTTTCTATCTGATTCTTGTTATCTCTGTGTTGTCCTTTAATATCGTGAAGATCATTTTGTTCCTAACTCGTTTAGTCTCTCTGATTGCATACTGTTTAGTTTTGCAAATACAATGATCTTGTACAACCAAGGAGTAACTTTGTGTCCTTGATTAACAAATTTGAAGAAGGTTATTTATGGAAATTTGTGTCCTTGAATTTGATCTCGTTCAACCATCGCAAATGATCTTGTCTTAAAATTCTTTGAAGCCTCGCATACATGAATAATTATTCTGCTATCTATAATTCTGAATGTTGCCGTTCTGCTCATCTTATTATTCCCTTTCCTCGGTCCTTGTGTAACTGATGATCCTTGTGGAAAACACTTTCGTAATATCCAAGTTTAACCATAAAACAATGTTCTGTACATTTGTAAATAAGTTCGTTTCAGAATAAGGGAACCTCTCCCATTAAAGAGGAGGGACTTCTTCGTCCCCTGACTGTTGCTCTTCTAAAAAGTCCTATTTGATGACCAACAGTTTTTGGCGACTCCGCTGGGGAAAATCGCATTCCAGTACTGCAATTTTTCGATCATCCTTTGATCTGGCGACTCCACGTTTCACTCGAGGAAGAAGGACCCTTGGTATTGAAGATTCTCAGTTTCAGCTTTTGGAGCAACAGGGTTTTCCTTTCCCTTCAAATAGAAGAACTCGTTCGACGAGCACTCCGCCTGTTCAAGATAGAAGTCCTACGGGTGGTATTCCTTCAGAGCCTGCTAGTCCCAATCTACGAGCTTTGATCCTTGCTGGTGTTAAAGTTCCCCTCCAAGCCGTATTTACAAGAATGGCGGCACAATTGCCATGGGGTCAACATGTCGGGCCCCTGGCCCTTACTCAGCCTTTGCACGAGTTACCTAGAGGTAACCGAAAGAACTTCCCCAAGTTTAGAGGAGATGGAAAAATACATCCTGATGAACACATTGCAGCCTTCATAGTTGCATGTGGAGTCTTGGGAGTTGAACATGAAGACGTCTCAGTAAGGCTGTTCATTGAGACGTTACAGGATAATGCTGCTGACTGGTTCTATCACCTTCCGGCTGGTGCCATCACCGACTGGAATACAATGAGAACTCAGTTCGAAATCCGTTTCAAGCCGGCAGAAGATGTGCATGCCCTGCTTGCCCAAATCTCTCAGATAAAGAAAGATCCATCAGAACCCATGAGAGAATTTGTGGCTCGGTTCAATAGACAGATCAACAAAATTCCTGTAAATACTCGACCGGTTGATCAAATTCAAAAATGTTTCTTTCTAAATGCTCAAACGCCCAAAGTCAGTTATGCTCTAAGAAGGGATAATCTTGGAACGTTAATTCTGGATCAAGAACTGGCTGTTAGTGTCGAGGATGACCTGATCATGTCAGGGAAGTTGAAGAGAGATCCTCCCAAATCTAAATCTGCTGCTTCTTCCTCTTCCACCTCCGGACCCAATACTGATCCATTAGTCCAGAAACTTGCAAATGATCTAGTAGCTATAAAGAAACAATTGGCCCAGCATGCCCCGTACGCAGATGTTCCAAGAAGAAATTTCCAGCCCAAAAATCGTTTGCCTGCTCCTCACACAAGACTAGCACTTGAAGGTCCTCCTGTCAAAGTTCCTGTGAATGCAACCTGTGAAGTTGAAGAGCCCGATGATGATGTGGACGATGAAGCTCGTGAGGAATTCCTGGAGGAATTTGATGATGTGGCGGAAGAACTCGAAGGATCTCGGGTTAATTTCTTTACCACCGAAGGCACTGATGATGGAGATAACTATGATGAAGTGGTAGCAGATATGAACAGTGAATCATTTGCTGTCATGACTCGAGAACAGACGAGGCAGAAGGAGAAAGTAACACAGCCCACGAAGAAATCTAAGGAGCAACCAACAACTATTCCTGTAATTGCCAGAAGAGGATCTCCTATCCCTACCTCATCTGCACCAAAGGTAAGTACTGTCAATCCTGCTACCAAAGTTGCTTCTTCTTCTTTTTCTCCTAAGGTTGATAAGCCTAGAATTTCAAATGATGATGGCCCATCCACCTCTGGATCCTTTGATATTGTGGATCACCTAAAAAGGACCAAGGTTCAAATTTCAGAAGCTGAATACTACCAAACCCATCCCAAAGCTTTTGCCAAGATGATCCAATTTGTAAATTCCCATTCCAAGACCACCTCTAAAGGCCTCTTGCCCACTCCTCCTTCTATACCACAGCCTAGTCTGGTAGCTGCTGTCACCTCGCCTGGTGACAAAATCAAGTCTTTTTATGTAACACTTCTTATAGCGGGCCATAGGCTCAGTAACTGTGTCATAGATTCCGGAGCCTCAGATAACGTAATGCCTGCTAAAGTAGCCCATGCTTTAGGCTTGACCCTTACTCGTACTTATGGATCTTTCTACTCCATGGAAAGTAAGGAAGTACCTTTGGTTGGAAGGATTAAAGATGCACAAGTGGATTTTGCTGCTTTACCTGAAAAGAAAGTCTTGGCTACCATCCTAGTAGCAGACATTCCTCCTTCTTATGGAATGTTGCTAAGTAGGAACTTCTGTAAAGATGTGGGCGGGGAGATTCAAATGGATTGGTCACACGCCCTCATACCTGTCAATGGACAAATGAAGAAGTTACTCCCTGAGAAACAGTCTGAGTATATTGTGCAGAAAACAGATGATCCTAAGGCACAAATACTCTATGAAGACATAGGTCATGGTAATTACATGATTCTGTCCCCTGATGAAATCCAACCCTCCAAAGTATCACCCAAAGATCCCAATGGTGTTTGGATTTTAGAATTTGATGGAAGTTGTTCCTCGACTGGTTCTGGAGCTGGCGTCCTGCTAGTGTCACCTGAAGGCTGCCTACACCCTTTTTCATTTAAGTTGCAGTTTGAAAACACTAACAATACAGCAGAGTACGAGGCTCTCATTCTTGGACTGCAAGTGGCCAAAGAACGAGGTGTAAAAAATCTTCTGGCTCATGGTGATGCAGAGCTGATTGTGAAGCAAGTCAGAAGCATTTTTCAGGTAAAAAAAGGGAGGCTGAAGCATTACCGGATTCAGGTTTGGGATTCAATTGAATTCCTTGATGCCTTCTCTATTGAAGCAATACCCAAAGAAAAGAACAGCAGGGCTGATTCACTGGCTGTCTCAGGGTCATTATTGATTCCCCATCCTGAATTCTCTCAGGATAAATTCACTATTGAAATGGTCCACCGGCCCAGTGTACCCAACAATACCAATAACTGGCAAGTTTTCAACGATGACCAGCATTTGCTTTCCTTCCTGGAACTCAAGGGGAATTTCGAGCAACTGTATTTTGAGGGAAGTGACAACCTGCCTCGTGAGAGTGTGTCCTCTGACCAAGCTGTCACCCAAGGAGAAGAAACAGATCAGGAAGGGTGCATTAAACTCAAAGGAAACAAGATTCCCAAAGGTTTGGTGAGTTTGGAGGAGTTGTTTGACAAACATGACAGATACGTAAAATCTAAAGCTTCTACTGGACCTCAGCAATCAGCTGAGTATGATAAGATTGATATAGGGAGTTCTACTGATCCCAAGCTGGTAAATATTGGGAAATGTTGCACAACCAATGAGAGGAGAAGAGCAATTGATCTTCTAAGGAAGTATAAGGATGTTCTTGCATATTCTTATGAGGATCTAAAAGCCTTCAAGCCAAAAGACATGCAGCACTCTATCCCTCTCAAACCAGGAATCAAGCCTTTTAAGCAGAAACAAAGGCAGTATAATCCCAAAATAGCTGACACTATATTTTAGGAGATTCAGAAACTGTTGAAGGCTAAAATCATCTTTCCCATTCACCATTCAACATGGATTGCAAACATTGTGCCGGTTAGGAAGAAGAATGGTGAGATCCGCATCTGTGTTGATTTCAGGAACCTGAATCAAGCTTCTCTGAAAGATAACTACCCTCTGCCTATGATGGATCAAATATTGCAAGCAGTAACAGGATCTGAAATGTTATCAATGCTTGATGGATTCTCGGGATACAATCAGGTAGAGGTTGATACTGCAGATCAACACAAGACAGCCTTCACCACTCCTTAGGGTACCTTCGCCTACAAAAGAATGCCTTTTGGGCTGATTAATGCTGGTGCCACTTTCCAGAGAGCTATGGATTTGGCTTTTGGAAGCTTGAAAGGGAAATGTATCGTAATATACCTTGATGACCTGACAGTGTTTTCAAAGACAAGAGCAGATCACTTCGACCACCTGGAAACAGTTCTGCAGAGATGCCAAGAGCATGGGATTTCTTTAAATCCTAAAAAATCTGTCTTCTGTGTTACAGAAGGAAAACTATTAGGGCACATTGTATCCAAGGATGGTATTAAGATTGATCCTGAATGAGTTCAAGCCATCCAGCAGATTCCTCTCCCAACCAGTAAAAAGGGCGTGCATTCCTTTTTCGGTAAGATCAATTTTTTAAGAAGATTCATCCCTGATTTTGCTGAATTAACTTTGAACATCTCTCAGATGATGAAAGGAAAGAAAGCATTTGGTTGGTCTTCTGAAGGAAAGGAATCCTTTGAGGGTATCAAGAAAGCTATTGCTAAAACTCCAGTTTTGGCCTGTCCTGATTTCAGCAAAGATTTCATCATCTATTGCTATGCTACAGATAATACCCTGGCTGCTATCTTAACCCAAGAAGACTCTGATGGACATGAGCTACCAATTGCCTTCATGAGCTATATCCTGAAGAATCATGAGCTGAAATACACCATGATGGAGAAGCATGCTTTTGCAGTAGTCAAAGCTGTCAAGCAGTTCCGTTTCTATATCCTCAACTCTCACTCTATGGTGCTGGTTCCAGATATGACTGTTAAGTCCATTCTTACATAGCAAGAATTTGGGTCCAAGAGAGGAAACTGGGTGGCTAAAGTCCAGGAGTATGACATTGATATCAAACCAACCAAGCTGGTTCGTGGAAAGGGTCTTTGTGAGCTCATCGCTGAAGGAGCCAAACATGAGTTGCTGGAGGAGAAAGCTGACATTCCTATTGTTCTATTCCTTAGTTCAGTCGATGAATGGTATTCTGACATTGCCCATTTTCTCACCTATGGGGAATGCCCCTCTCATTTAACTACCAAGGAAAAGAGGACTGTTAAATTGAGATCAACGCAATATGTACTGTGGGAAAATGCCTTGTTCAAGCGTGGTTTAGATGGGAGATTTTTGAAGTGTGTGGACAAGGAGCAGCAGAGAAAGTTGCTCTCAGCTTTCCATGATCAGGCATGTGGAGGGCACTATTCATCAATAGTCACAGCTCACAAGATACTCCAGGGAGGATATTACTGGCCTTCTTTGTTCAGAGATGCATCCAAGTGGGTGGATAAATGTGAAGCTTGTCAGACCTTTGTGGGAAGACCTAAATTGGCATCTTTACCTCTCAAGCCAGTTGTGATTGAGGAAACATTTCAGCAGTGGGGCCTAGACTTCATTGGTGCACTGAACCCTGCTTCTAGTGTTGGTCACACGCATGTGCTAACTGCCACTGACTACTTCACCAAATGGGTGGAAGCTATTCCAGTTAAGAGCACTACTTCTGAAGTTGTATGCAACTTCATCAAAGAGAACATCTTGGTTAGGTACGGTGTACCTAACAAGATTGTAACAGACAATGCTTCAAACTTTTCCTCAACTGAGATAATGGATTTCTGCTACGGGTATGGCATCTCTCTGGCTCATTCTTCAGATTATTACCCCCAGGGAAATGGACAAGCAGAATCCACTAACAAAAATCTGGTGACTATCATAAGGAAGTTGGTCAATGAGTCTCAGCGAAACTGGCATAAGAAGCTTTATGATGCTCTTTGGGCAGACATGATCACACCTAAAAGAGCCATTGGAATGTCTCCTTTTCAAGTGGTGTATGGAGTGGAAGCTCAATTGCCAGTGACAGTGGAACTGCCAGCCTTACACCTGATGAAGGCCATTGAGGATACTAGTTTCAGTGATGCTCTGGATAAAAGAATCATGTACCTGCACAAACTGAACGAGGATAGATTGGAGGTTGCTGACAGGATATCCGCTCACCAGCAGAAGGTAAAGGTTCTGTTTGACAAGAAAGCTAAGTTCAGGGAGTTCCAAGTTGGAGATACTGTGCTGTTATGGGACAAAAGACATGAACCTCGTGGCAGCCATGGAAAATATGATTCACTATGGCTCGGACCATTCAAGATAAGACACTTTGCTGGTAAGAACTCTTTCTATCTTTATTACATGGATGGTTCCCCCCTCCCACTTCCTTATAGTGGGCAGTATTTGAAGTTGTTCAAGTCCTAGGCGACTAGGGAGTCCCCTTTGTATATTCTGTACAGTGTTTTTTGCTTTTCTGCTTTCGGTGTGTTTCCCTTCTGTTGTTGTTTGTGTTTCCCTCTGTGTTGGTTTGTTTTTGACTCCTTTGCCCAATGGATAAGGCACTAGTCTGCTTCACCGAGTTATCTAAGTTCTTGCCTTGTCTCATTCCATGAATTTATACCAAGTCATCCCCAGAAGGAGCCAGCTATTGTCCACTCAAAATTCCCCGCTCTGATAAGAGTAAAATTTCAAAATTTTGAGTTTTAAGTGTTTTTCTTTGAGGTGCCTAAATCATGAAATCAAAAAAATCTGTGTTTTGGGTCATTTTGTATGATTTTCGGGCCTGTCGGAACTTTTTGTCCCATCTGTCCCAAGTACGAAAATGCACTCTGTTACCCGATCGGCCAAAATCCCCGACGCTGTCCCATTTTCGGGCCCGTCGGAAAATTTTGTCCCAAGTGTCCCAAAACTTATTTTGTGTGTTGTTCCAATTTCGGCCGAATCATCCTTCCCGCGTACTTTGCACTTTCCTGTCCCAAATGTCCCAAAGTTAAAATGTGCGAGCTCTCCCATTTTCAGCCGATTTGCCCGAACCGTGTCCTTCACGCAATTTTGTCCCAACTGCCCCATTTTAAAAAGTGCGAGCTTTCCCAATTTCGGCCGAGCCGGTCATGTCGTGTACTTCGGAACTTTTTGTCCCGAATGTCCCAAGTCCAAACGGGCCCGCTGTTCCAATTTCGGCCGAAACACCCGAATCGCGTACTTCACACATTTTCGTCACATTTGTCCCAAATGCATTTGTGCGTCCTCTCCCTGTTTCACCTGAACCGGCCGAGCCGCGTGTTTCGTGCATTCGCGTCTCACATGTCCCAAGCGTACCTAGTGTCATTCATACTTGGTTTTTCCCACTCACTCCGAGTATGATGCTTTTCAAATTGGTGGTTGTGTATTCAATGCGCATTAAAGTCATTTCTCTCTCCAAACGGCTATATAACGAGCATTCCCCTTTGCATTTTCGCATTACTTCCATGTTATCTTTTGCCCGAACCCTTGTCACTTGAAAACCTGCGCGATCCCCCCCTCCATTTGCAAATTCCTTCCAGAAGTCTAGGTTGCAGCTCCGAGACTATCACTATGAAGATCAAGTTCCAGGGACAGGAGCAAATTTCTCCGCTTGAATCTGCCGTTAGCAATATAGGGGACAACGAAGCTCGTCATCTCGACTTCGGTGATTTTTGGGCAAGAATGACAGATGCAAACCCTACACCAATGGCACAGATGATTAATGATAGTGGTTTAGCTTTTGCCGGAGGATTCCCAATCTCAGTACAGTGTGCTGATACAGTACTTTCATGTGGAGCTCACTTCGACCCCGATTCGAGCGAATTGACAAATGTACATGGGGAACTCATTGCCAAGCTGGATGCTACCGCCATTGGCGCTGCTCTGAGGATTCTGGAGATGGACAATGCTATAGTCATCTCACGAGATCAAGAACAGGCTATGTTCGACCAAGACAGTGACAAATACAAAGCGCGAGTGGCGAAGTCTTGGTTGAAGAACCCTAAGAAAGGTGCTTCTCACCTAACCAAAACCCTCTTCCGAGCAGATTTCAATGAAGAACTGTCAGGATTCATAATCCTGCTGGCTCGGGTTATGGGTTTGCCCTCCACCAATGAGTTTCATTTCTGGATGTGCCCGCTCATCAGCATGGTGTGCCAGGGAACACAAAATATCAACTGGGCAGAGATCATCAGTATGAATTTGGCTGAGCAGTTATCCAACGTCCAGCAAACAAAGAAGTTCTATATGACTTCATATCTGATGTATACCCTAGCAGCATCCAGGCAGTGGTTTGGTTTCTCCTATATAGATGCACACAAAGATGATCCAGTGTATGCCTATTGCCCGCAGTTCACCTTAGAGACCAGCAACCGCAATTCCAGAAGTGTCAATGATGCTTTCACCATGTACGTGGTCAGATTGCTCGAAGGTGATACTGCTAGAAGGTTTTCAGATGAAGCCATGAACCTGATATCACAGTATGGAGCCTATTTCATTCAATTCAGGAAATTTTCCTATATCAGGCTTGCTGGCTATGAAAGCACTCCTCTGTGGCTTCCCATGTTCTGCAATGACAAAATGGCTTTGATTGAAATATGCAGGCAACTAGACAAGTTGCACAGAACTTGTAGAGACAAGAAGATTTCTGGCTTGCACTTTCCCATCTCTCTGGGAAATTACACATGCAAAACAACTCTGGATGCTCAGAACATAGAAAGAGCCCTGGTCCCTATCACTGTTCATTTCTTCAAGCCAAGAACCTGTTTTGACTTGAAGAAGTTCATTGAACAGAACATCAAGATAGTCTATCATCATAGGGCAGATACAGAAGACTACTGGGCTGACTGTGCAGATGATTTTGAAGCCAGAAGAAGGCATTGTGGCAGGTTCTCCCTGCAATTGATCCAAGAACTCAGTCTGTACCAAGTTCCTGAAGGCCTCCAGGATGACAATTCTGAGCTATACTCTTATGAGTATGAAAATGTGATTAAGCACACCCCTCTGGAGGACCTGGATTGGAACAAGAAAGAGAGAGATGATCTGGCTGAGATTCTTGCTCCAGTCTTAATCAGGACTAGGGTCTGGTTCAGTAAGAAGATCCGAGAATTCAAGAGGCACTCAGGAGAATCTAGCTCCAAGGATCATTTGACACCCATAAGAGAGGCATCAGTTCCAGAGTCTGGAACACCAGTGAAAACCCCTCCTGCCTCAACAGCTCGGGGACCTGTAGAATCTACTCCTTCTCCATCTACCCAGGTATACAAGAAGAAACTCAAAGAGGTAAAGAAGGAGCCTGCAGAGAATGATCCTCCAAGAAAACAGGTAGAGTTGCCTATAGGGCCAGAGAACATCGTTGTTCTCAGTGAAAGTTAAGAAAGTGAGATGCCAACTCCTGCAAATGTTCCTGAAGATCCAGCAGATAAGGACAAGGAGGTCCAGAGCACTGAACTTCCAGGTACTACTGATTCTTCTACTGCCATTGCCTCCAGTGCTCTACTCACGTCTCAGCTTGAGTCAACAGCTGCGCAGACCCTGAGTGTCATGAGCTCCCTGTCTCTTGGTCCTCTTGCCCCTCCTGCAGATTCTTCTTCCTCTTTTGCTTGGGTACAACCTCTGGTTGATAAAAGGAAGAGGAAATCCTCCTCTCTAAGCTTGGGACCAAATTTTGATGCTGTAGCAGCCTTGTTGGGCACCACTCCTTCTCGTGCCAAGAAAGCCAGAACCACCCCCAGAATTGTGTCTGATGCCCAAGGTCAGCAATTCTTGGAGATTGCTAAGCCTACAGTAGACAAATCAGAATCAAACTTGCTGACATCTGACTTAGAGCTTTCAAGGATCCCTATGGGAGAGTCTACTCCTGAAGGTGAAATTCACAACCTCCAGGAAACAGTCACAAGAGTCATTGGAAGGGTAGAGAAAGGGCAGCAGACTATTGAACAGCTGGAAGAACAAGCCCAAGTTCTCACAAGTTTTATCAAGTCACTCTTGTCTAAGGACAAATTTTTGGACCCCACCCCCTTGACTGCTCTACCGCCTCCTGTAATTCTAAGCCAAGATGAAGTGCAAAGTATTAAAGATATGCACAAGTATTCTGTCTATGGCAGAGCTATTGAAGCCATGGTGGATGACATGCTTGTTGCTGGGCTAAACTTCATCGATGAAGCTTTTAAACTACATGGAAAGGTAGACAATTTACAACAGAAGATATCATCTACTATTGGGGTTATGGATAAAGAACTTAAACTCTGGAGCAGTTGCATTGTAGACCTTCGCCTCATGGGATAGACAGATGAGAACATCTTACTGGCGAACAAGATTTTCGATGATGCCAAAGACAATCTATCAAAATCCTGGGTCTACAGCGTAGAGTGGAAAATCAAAGTCTTGGAGGAAGCTGTGGGAGAAATGAAGAACAGTTGGCAGAAGGGAGAAGCTTTTAAGACACTGGCAGTTGCTGCTTTCAAAGATATGCATTGTCATCTTCAAGATGAAAACTCTGGTGCTTCCTTGTCCTTGCAAGAAATCAAAGCTCAGTTCAGAGCTTTTGTCAAAGATCATCTATTCAAGGAAAGCTCCATCTCTAAGGAAAAAATGAAGGAAATTTGTTCTCTTCAGTCTGCCATTGAAGAAGCAAACAAAGATTATCATACTCACGTCGAGTTTGATAAAGAGATGGAGAAATGTCTGGGATTTTGGACTCAGTCCGCAGCCAACACGTCAGTCCCTCGTGGCAGAGATATTGCTGAGTCATTGAAGAAGTTTAGGCAGCGGATTCTGAAGACAGTGGGTCTCTCCCAGTAACCGGCCACCTGTCTCCTTCTCCTTTCTTTCCTCTTCTTCCCTTTCTTTTCGTATTCTTTGTAATCGGTTAAGGTATTGTAACCGGCGGTCCTTAACTATTCTTTAGTTAAAAGAAACGGTTACGAAGAGTAACTGACTTGTAAGCTATATAATGGCCTTTCCACGCCATTTTAAGGAGGAAGAACTTGGAATATTTGCTGAAAGTGTAAATAGATCTTAAAGAAATCAATACAAAAGGGTTTTTCATTCTTTGTCTATCTGATTCTTGTTATCTCTGTGTTATCCTTTAATATCGTGAAGATCATTTTGTTCCTAACTCGTTTAGTCTCTCTGATTGCATACTGTTCAGTTTTGCAAATACAGTGATCTTGTACAACCAAGGAGGAACTTTGTGTCCTTGATTAACAAATCTGAAGAAGGTTATTTATGGAACTTTGTGTCCTTGAATTTAATCTTGTTCAACCATCACAAATGATCTTGTCTTAAAATTCTTTGAAGCCTCGCATACACGAAGAATTATTCTGCTATCTATAATTCTGAATGTTGCCATTCTGCTCATCTTCTTATTCCCTTTCCTCAGTCCTTGTGTAACTGATGATCCTTGTGGAAAACACTTTCGTAATATCCAAGTTTAACCATAAAACAATGTTCTGTACATTTGTAAATAAGTTCATTTCAGAATAAGGGAACCTCTCCCATTAAAGAGGAGGGACTTTTTGTCCCCTGACTGTTGCTCTTCTAAAAATTCCTATCTGACGACCGACACAATGAAACTTAAAAAAAAAGAAAATTGAATCATTAAAACATTAATGTATGAACAATATAGGTTGGCCATGCCTAAAACTATCCATCTTGCACAAAACGAGCTGAAAATCCCATCATTAGGATGAACTAAAAACCAAAAAAACAAAACTATGATTATTCAATATCCAAAATTCACCACACATGTGTAATATGACATGTAAACATCATCCATGGTTGCACATTTGATTTAACCAATCAAATAATTCATAATACAACTCAAAAGGCTCATTTCCTTCACAAAATAGTTATCTCCAGCACCTTGTCTTCACCTTTAGGCCTCAAGACCACCAACTATCAACTAAAATATGGTATGTATCCACTCTATGGAATCCTCAAGACATGTACATAAAATTCATGTAAGTTAGAGATCATAAAAAATCTATAGGTTCAAACCACAACTACTTTCCTCTTCTCCAAATCATGCTGCCAAGAAACTAGCTTTACAAATTGAACTAGTTTTCACCCTTGTTGCCACTTTCAAGACATCCAAATTCATCTATCTTCACTCTCTATGTGATATAAATAATTAAATCATTCATCTCATGCTTCAATCACTTCAATCTTTCAACATGAGTAATCTTGTCCTGGAAAATCAACAATAGTCTTTCTCACAAATGGACCTGAATGACCCATAAAGTATCATCATAACGAGAAAAAAATTATAACACTAGAAATCCCTCTTAATATTATTTTTAAAACATATTGGAACTCCTTTGGAATCCAAGTGGAAGGCCTTTAACCAATACCATCTTTGTAAACTTCCTGGAACTGCCCAAAAACTACCTTTTGACTAACCTTCACAAATAGGGCACACTTTTCCATTTACAAGCATCACCATGACCTAAAACCATTATGGACATCAAGAACAACTCACATACTAAAAATAATGTCCATATATTTTGTAACTCCTTTGGAAAACCTTGTCCCAACCTTGTCCACTCATCACCATAAGCTCTATCATACATTTTTGGAAACCTGGAAGAGTCCTCTAGATCATCCAATCGTCATAATATCACTAGAAATTAATTCTGGACACTTATAAGCATTATATATCGTACCACTTTTGAGTTAGCATTTGAAATACACAAAAAATGGTTTACCTTATTAACATTCGTTCATGAAAATGTGATAATGAAATGACCTCATTTAAAAAAAAAAAATTCTAGACTCAATGTAGAAACATATCTAAAATCCATAAGGTCCCATGTAAAGCACACAGTTCAGGGTGAGTATCAGAAGGTACAATTCAAGCTAGAAAACACCCTTTCTCAGACATTGTTTCACATAAAAAATCATAACTTGCAAAATTATCTTCATATTGAATCCAATTTTTTCTCATACCTCTAGGAAACCTCTATGTATCATCTCTAATCATAATAGCTCAAATATCTCTCCAACTTCATAGCCCTTCTCATTTGCATGGATATCCCTTAGGGTTTTGCATGGTTTAGGCTAGATTCAATTGAATAAACATCATAACTCACCATGAAACATCTCCAAAATATCATAACATACCTGAAACACCATGTATAACATCCCTAAATTATTTCACGAGCTCACATATCTCTACATCTCATCCTCATGCCTCCAAACACCTAGACTTGGTCTAGATGAGGACTTGAATTTTGGTCTTCAACATGTACCTGTACCCTAAAGCTCATGTAAGTGCCTAAGAACTCCCCAAAAATTCTCTCCATGATGCCAACATGTTTCTCAAGCCATCAAGAAGCTCTAATAATCATACACCATCACCTAGGCTAACTAAGCCAACTAACTAGGCTTGGAAAAACAAGCCATTCTCATTGAACCACCTCATGCCATCATGTAGACCTATGAAACTCCATTTCATCATCCTACTCAGCATCTTCAGACTCAACTTTGTCATCCTCTTTGTAATTAATGGGATTTTACATCAATGACAACACCTAAAACACAACATGCCAACAATCTCCCCCTTTGTCTTTGATGGAAAACCCCCCAAAATTCCCCCCATTTTTACATTAATGACAAATCATACCTATAATTGCATAATCTTAACCTTACTCAACTTCATAATATCACCATTTGGTTGGAAATATCAACCAAAGACTTCATTCTAGGTCACAAACTTGAAATTTATCACAAAAACTGAATTGGTCTTCTTTCTAAGCATTCTTGATTGTACTCCCTCTAGACAAAAGCATATATAGGACCTAAATGCACCAATAAACATAGAATGAAAATCATTTTACCTTCTCTTTGAATGATAACATTATACACCATCCTCATTTTGAGTTTAAGAACATGTTTACATCACCTTATAGTATGTTTTTACCTTCTTTAGTTTTGAGATCATTGTAGCAACCCTAGAACAAATGCATACACTATATGATTATGACAACAATGGTGAATTCAAGGAAAAAACATCAAATCATCACATTACTTGTCTTTATTTGACTTGTTAAGGCTGAAAATAGGCTTTTCTTTACCATTTTTCCCTCAAAAACTGAGATCCATGTTCTGACATTTCAGTGCAAATAGAACAATCTTTGACACCCCCTAGAATACCACACACACAATGACCTAGCATCTCACAGCTCCCCTGGACTTAGGTCATTCAAATCTAGTAGAAAGACACAGAAATTTTTTTCTCAACTTGCTTACTTGCCTTGAAGACAATTCAAACACTTAGACCCAGTCCCAAACCTTTTTCTTAGTAATCTAGATCTACTTTTACCTAATATTGCACACCATAGGTCATATTACCTTCTCCATAAGCTAATTCACTATAATTTTGTCTTCATTTTCCTTACTAGGACCTCAAACTATCTAGACAACCTTTATACTGTGTTTATGAGTGGAGAATGACTCCCGCTGACTTGGAGATATTGTACTGACCTGTATCCACTCATTTTAGTGTAAAATTGAACATTCACAGTATTTTTAAACAACTAACCCATTTTCCAAAAATATCATACCTATAACCATGATTTTCCTTGCAATACAATTTCTTCCAGATACTTTGAACACATGATACAAGGATCAAGACTTTCTCCCCCTATTTTATAGGCCTCTTACATACATGTAGTTCCATTTTATAATACTGTAGCATCACTTTTTTTATCATACTGACTTAATTTTTACAACATAGAGCTTACCTTTTCCATTTGATAGTCTTTACACTTTCTTCTTGTATCCATGAAATGAGTATACCCTTATACCATTGCATAGTGGACTTCAAGTCATTAATACATGTGTCATTCTGAATTTTAAACCTGTAGAGATACATGACATATCACTATGCACACTATACCTTTATCACATATCACCAATCAACTTCTTATAAGTCCCAACCAACTAGTTACACCTTTGGATTTCATTCAGAAAATCACACTTTCTAAATCACCTAGAGCTTATCAAACATCATAAATAGACATGGAAAAACCTTCATGCCTGTAGCACCATTTCAGACCTATTGAAGTCTTTGATACATCATATTAGCCCAAACAAGACTAACAAACCTATTCAATCACTTCTTCACTATGATACTGACTTATTGACCCTTTATTAGCAACCAAATAACCTGATAGAAATATAAACATGATTTCTACTGACTTGATGGCTAATCACAATCCTGCAGATTACATACTTTGAAGCAAAGAACGGACCCACACCAACTTACTTTCTTTTACACAACCCTTGTCTCTCAATCTTACACTTTCCAATTACATCTTATTTTAGGGTAAGTGCAGCAAGTTGGGGGACAAAAAATGGGTCATAAGTGGACGTCATATTGTAAAAAACAACAAAATCTTAACTTGTAGGGATTATTAGCAATACATGCACTCAAAATTTAAAAAAATATATAAATATGAATCGTAGCATCCAGAATCTAGTTTCTAAACTACTATTTTTTTTTAAAAAAGGACAAGTTTAGCTATATTAAACACTCAAAATTCAATGACTTGGTATTTTTTTCTGAAGAAAATATTATAAGATTGTAGTCCGTTTTCCCGTGATTTGGATGACCAAAACATGATTATTTTTTTTCCTTTGGTGAAAAGTTAGATGCCGCTGTCTATCTTGGGATAGATTTTATTTTGTATTTTTTTGAGAAATATTTTTTTTATGATTTTTTCTATGAAAGTGGTCTGAAAACATTAGAAAATGGAGCACTTTCCATTTTTTCCACCATATCTACATCAAAAAATATTGAAATCAAATAATTTTTACGTGTATAGAATTTCACCACGATTTGGATGGTATAGGTTTTATCATATTCTAACAAGTGAAACAAAAGTTTCATTCTTAAACGTAGACATGAACATTCATGGGAAAAAGTGTCTTAAAGACCTATTGTTAGTAAAAATTATAAAATGATATTTATCTTATTCTATTCACTTTAAAATCAATATTTCTACGAAGCTAACAGTCTCCCCTACGTGATGGTACCATTTTTGTGACATGTTTTTAATTTTTCAGCATGGTTCAAGTCCACGGAAGAGAAAATTTGAATTTTTTGGCCTTTCACACGCCATAATGACCTCCCAAAGCTTTGGTTCAGGAAAAACAAAGATTTACCGAGCCTTGAGGGTCAGATTTGATGATACATTAATAACCGTGATCGTGGTTATAAATAAAAGAACCGCGATCATGATTTATAAACCATGACTGTGGTTATTAAAATCATATTTACATGAATCCAAACATCCAATTCACCATGTGCTTTTATTCTTTGACCTGACTATACGAATTTCTGTCAAAATTTGGCCACTTTTTGCTCTTTTTTCTTGTCATTGAAAACTATTTTTTTACTATTTTTAAGGTGCCCTGCATCATTTGGAGTTGTCCTACATTTATTGAAACATCATGGGAGACAAGAAACAAAGTTGAAAAAAGGAAATTAAAAAGTAAAAAAACACCGGAGGAATTAGAGGCAAAAATATTAAAAAATTCAGAGCGAATGCAAAAACATCATGAATCAAAAAGAGGTTCATCTTCAACCCCTACTATTGTAAGCAATGAGGAACCAGGTAATGTTTTTACTCTCAATGTTGAAGATGAATTAAATACTCATGATGTAGTTGATGTTGAAATTGAAGGAGACAATGAAAATGTGAATCAGGAAATTCATTTTGAAACCATAAACAACCAAAATTTTGAAAAAAACACCTCCTAGGATTTTATGAAAGAGACCTAATTATTTTATTGAAATTGATGAGAACATTTTGAAACCAATGTCTGAAAAACTTTCTAAATGAAAAATCAGAAGAAAAGCCACTGAAATTTGGGATAATCATTTTGAAATTTTAAATGATTCCCAAAGATGTCAGTTGTTGGTTAGTTTGATGAAATTGAATAAAATGAGACCTACATTAAACACCTTAGGATTGACAACATCTAATATACGTGGTCAAACCTCTACAATTTTTGATAACCTACATGATGTATATCAAATTGTTGCTGTAAAGAGACGCATAAGGGATAATAATATCGTGAGTTGTGTACTTGCTACTAGTGTTGTAAGTGAATCAACAAAAAAGAACTTTTGATTAGCCAAACAAGCTGAATGTTGAAAGTTAATTAAAAAACTCTAATAAAAGCAATTGAAAAGCCTAATATCCTTCAATCACCCAATAACACTAATTTTTGGGCATTTTCTGCTAGAGCATCACGTAAAGACAAAGATATATCTGATGTTATAAGAGAAGTTGTTTTTCAATTTTGGCATGGTAACACTAGAGTTTCACCTAATACACGAGATGTTGTAAAACAGACATTTGGTTATACTAATCATGAACCACATCCAAAGCATTTCTTAGATATGACTCAAACTCAATTTTTTTAAAGTTTGAACAGGAGCATCCAAAAATTAAAATTAGTCAACATTTTTTTGAAATGTTGAAACCATTCTATGTGAAAATAAACCACACTCGCACCACTTGTTGTAGGAAACATGTTGAATTTGCGATGCATTATGATAATTTTCGACGTATTCATTCTTATTTGCATTCTAAAACTATGTTACCGGAATGTGGTGTTCAAGTTCCACCAATATCTTCCAGGGATTTCATTCCTACGATATTTTGTGAAAGAGAAGTTGGACAATTTTTTTATAGTTAGGATTGTTTAGATGGAAGTTGTGGTACGTGCACCGGATTACCTAAATTGGAAAGTTGTATCCATGAGAAAATTGGAGGTGCAATAGGACATAATTTAGTTGGGTTTAATAAATATAAATCAGTACCATACCAATTGAAAGATGGAAAGGAGTCTAAATGATGTGAGCTAGTTACAGAACATATACCTATTTTTCAATTTATGAGAAAATTTAAATATGAAATTGTTTATAAGTATGATAGGCATACACACAGAGATCAATGGTTGGATGAACAATTCAAGATATACAAGGATAGATTTTCTATTGGTAATATTGTTTTCAGTGGTCGATTTTGTAGAGAATTACATGTTGTAACCACAAATGGAGGTTCAATCACAATATTACAACTCAGTACAGGTTGCCATTTTTGTGCATATAGCATTTATACATTCTCCTGATAGTACAAAGAATGATTGAAATTTTTTAAGAGAGTACCACTTTTATATCAAGTGATGATCGGACTCATTCTAATGAATTTATGCAAGGGTGTTTCCAGTTATTTTATGAAAACTTTTCTTAGGGACATCACTTCAATCAACATTATATATGGTCAGATAATTACAAGTCTCAATTTAAGAATGCAAAAAAACATTATTGGATGAGAAGGATGCACGTCAAGATGGGTGTGCAACATATTTGGAGTTTCACTAAGACTAGACATGGAAAAGGAGAGCATGATGGTGAAGGGGCATGTGTGAAAAGAGCTCTTGCAAAAGAAGAGTTGAAGTAAAAAGATGGTGCTAAATTGAAAAATGAAAAGAGAATAGTGGAATGGTGTATTGACAACATGGCTCATGGTTCTCAAGAAAATTTCACAGTTTGTAGATATTTTTACTTGATAGAGGAACAAAAAATTTCTAACTATGAGGATTGTATGACACTCATAGGGTCCAGTGATCTACAGTCATTTTGTAGCTCAAACACTTCTTTGTGGGCCACATGGATAAGAAAATTGGTGTGTTTTTATACATCTTCTATTGAATTTTTCACTGTTGAGTGTGATTCACAAGAATGGGTAGATGGATGGATTTGTAGGCCTCTAACTCCGCTTCCCAGTTATCAACTTCCACAGGCATCACAGCTTGTTTCTCTAGATGAAGTTGCAACATCCAAGGACTTTGACAACATTTCGATTTTGGTGCGACAAGGTAAATGGTTATTTAAATTTTTTGTATTGAGTTATGTCCATTGAAATTAATATGTAATTTAAATTTGAGTTGAAACCTCTATTTTTTGTAGGACATGTGTTTGCAGTTATTGCGACAAAAGACAATGAAGAAGGAACAAACTATTTCTTATGTCGTTGCATCAAGGAAAGAAATAAGTTTCCTTCTCCTGTTATAGATGGAAAAGATATTGAGTACCCTATAGGGTTAGTGGTAGTTACTGGAACTTGGCTTCAACGGTATCCATTAAAAAATTCCTCTGTTTAGGTGTTTGAAGAATTCGAGACACACAAGAAAATACTCTTATATTTGCATCTAGTTCTAGCGACAAATATTCAGATGTACAGATATCGAGGAAGGCCTGATAACAATATTCTTTGGAAGGTTCGAGAGTCATATCATGAAGCAATCATGTCTGCTATTCAGAGTAGATCTAATCCTGATGGTTCATTGGAATGAATTTACATGCTCGAGTCTAGTATATATTTCTTTGAATTTTTTAAATTTGTCTACTAGATTCAAGTTCATATATTTTATTTAATTTGTGTATTTTGTATATATCTAGTATGGTTTTGATTCAACTTAAATTACTTGTACTAACACTTTTATGCAGGTTAACTTGGTACCATAAAAGCTTATATACCTTCATGTGGTTAGCATTGTTAGTAGATCCAATCCTGATGATTCATTAGAATGAATTTACATGCTCGAATCTAGTATATATTTCTTTGAAGTTTTTAAATTTGTATACTAGATTCAAGTTCATATATTTTATGTAATTTGTCTATTTTGTATATATATCTAGTATGGTTTTGATTCAACTTAAATTACTTTAACTAACACTTTTATGCAGATTAATTTGGTGGCATAAAAGCTTAGATACCTTCACGTGGTTGGAATTATTAGTAGATATAATCCTGTTGGTTCATTGGAATAAATTTACATGCTCGAGTATGGTATATATTTCTTTGGATTTTTTAAATTTGTACATACTAGATTCAAGTTCATATATTTTATTGAATTTGTGTATTATGTATATATCTAATATGGTTTTGATTCAACTTAAATTAATTTGAATAATACTTTTATACATGTTAGTGGTGCCAGAAAAGATTCTACCTTCACGTGGTTGGAACTGTTAGTAGATAATTTTATATTCTTGAAGCTAAGAGAATCTTTCATTATTTTCCAAGTGAAGAGAAATAACTAACGGTTTATGTATCTATGGAGGGGGTTCTTGGCTCCAGAGGAGGTAGCCTGGAAACACTGGGAGCGTAGGGAACCAAAATGGTGCCTCCCCAAGTGTTTATCAGGCCATCCTGACGCGTGTGCACAGTCGGTTTGGTCCCACAAGCTTCCGTTTGTAAAATATAACATTTGACAACCTTACACTGATTTAAACTGCACTCTTTAGTGTGTTTGCAAACAATAGGGCAAGCCAGAGACACCGATTCGAGATGGAAAAAAATAAGATAGGTTATTGTATAGGGTCCCTACACAGAGGTGTAGTATCTAACGATATGTCTCTAGGTGCCATGGAGACCGAGTAATCACCTGTCAAAGTTATAGCAATTTTTGGTCTCAGGACTACTTAAACGAAGTAGACTAAGCAACAACATTGTCCCACACAAAGAGAAACCTAGCCCAGAAACATTTTTGGAACAACACCGTCCCAAACTAAAATAAAGCATGACACCCCTATTAACATTTACTAGGAAATACAGACATTTTGGCACAGTCCATTTGGTTCCTTGAGTGTCTGTTTGCAAAATAATGGATTGGACAACCTTACACTGGCTCAAACTGCACTATTTGGTGCATTTACAAACAATAGGGTAGCGAGAGAAATGATTGGAGATGGAAAAAACTAAGATATGCTATTGTATAGGCTCCCTACACGGAGGTGTAGGATCTAACGAGACATCTCTAGGTGCCACAAAGACTGAGTAATCACTCGTCAAAGTTATACAATTTTTTTGTCTGAGGGCTCTTAAGGGACTATGCCCGAACAAAGTAGCTTGGAAAAAATGACATCGTCTCGCACAAATATGATGCCCCCCTATCATTTACTTATCCACTCGGACATGTTGGCATAGTTGGTTTGGTGCCACAATCCACCATTTGTAAAATATAGCATTTGACATCCTTACACTAGCTCAAACTATTTGGCACATTTACAAACAATAGGGCATCGACATCACCAATTGGATATGAAAAAAAATGAAATAGGATATTGTAGAGGATTCATACGTAGAGATGTAGGATCTAACGAGACATCTCTAGGTGCCACAAAGATCGAGAAATCACATGTTGAATTTATACGATATTTTGGTTTTTAGGCTCTTAAGGAATCTCCGAAGAAGTATCTTGGGACTAAGAAATTGCCCACACCAAAACTGAAATGAGTATCCCTAAGAAGTTTAAAGACCTGGACTGCATTTTGGCATAATTGTTTGGTGCCCAACCCACCGTTTGCAAAATATAGTGTTTGATAGCCTTATAATTGGCTCAAACTGACACTATTTGGACATTTAGGCGTAGTCGGAGCACCAATGCCATGAGGGTCCCTACATGGAGGTTTAGGATCTAATGAGATGTCTCTAGGTGCCAAGGAGACCTAGTAATCATTTGTCAAAGTTATACGATTTTTTGGTCTCAGGGCTCTTACTACCCAAACTAGCCCAGAAACTGCCCATACTGAAATAACTTCTCCTACTAATTTACTAGCCAAGACATGTTGGTGCAATTGGTTTGGTGTCATGATGTTTTGCAAAATATAGTGTTTGACAACCTTACATTGGCTCAAACTGCACTATTTGGTGCGTTTAGAACAATAGGGCAGTGAAGAGCACCAATTGGAGATGGAAAAAACATAAGATAGAATTGGGGTCCCTACATGGTGTAGGATCTAATGATATGTCTCTAGGTGCCACGGAGACCCAGTAATCACCTGTCAAAGTTATATGATTTTTTGGTCTCAGGGCTCTTAAGGGACTATGCCCAAATGAAATAGCCCAAAAGCAACAAAATTGTACCACACCAAAAAATGATTTAAATCTCCCACTAGACATGTTACCATATTTGCCATGACCCACCGTTTGTAAAATATAGTGTTTGAGATCCTTACACTGTCAGTATTTGGCACGTTTGCAAACAATGGGCACCATTTACTGAGATAGGATATTGTATAGGGTCATACATAATATCCTAATAGGTGTCTCTAGGTGCCATCAGACTACACCCGTTGAAGTTATATTTTTTTGGTGCATCTTAAGGGACTAACAAGAGCACAAGCAATTAGCACCGATAAGAGACCTAGATGTGGAAAATACGACCCACCATTTACAGATAGAATATTCAAAACTACTAAGATCCCTAGTGCAGTGAGGTGTAGGATACAACAAGACATCTCTGTGGTGTGTATGATGGAGACATCTCTAAGTACATTGCCCGTTGAAGTTATACGGTTTTTGGTCTCAGTGCTCTTAAGGGACTACGCCCGAACGAAGTAGCCCAGAAGCGACGACATTGTCCGTACCAAAAAAATTCCTCCCTAGTATTTAAATGAGCCACTCATGATGTTTTAGTGCAGTCGGTTTGGTGCCATGACCCACCATTTGAAAAATATAGCATTTGACAACCTTACACTGGCTCAAACTACACTATTTGGTGCATTTGTAAACAATAGGGTAGCAAGAACACCAATTGGAGATGGAAAAAAATGAGATATGATATTTTAGAGGGTCTCTACGTGTAGTTGTAGGATCTAACGATACATCTCTCTTTTCCATGGAGACCGAGTAATCACCTGTCAAAGTTATACGGTTTTTTGGTCTCATGGCTCTTAAGGAACTAAGCCTGAACAAAGTAGCCTAGAAGCAACGACATTGTCCCGCATCTAAGTGATGTCACCTCTAACATTACATGTCCATCCAGACGTGTTGTCACAGTCATTTTTATGCCATGACACACTGTTTGCAAAATATAGTGTTTGACAACTTTACACTGGCTCAAACTGTACTATTTGGTGTGTTTACAAACAATATGGTAGCAAAAGCACCAATTGGAGATGGTAAAAATAGAGATAGGATATTATAGAGGGTCCCTATGTAGAGGTTTAGGATTTGATGAGATGTCTCTAGGTGCCATGGAGACTAAGTAATCACCCGTCGAAGTTATACGATTTTTTGGTCTCATGGCTCTTAAGGGACTACGCCCGAACCAGGTAGCCCGGAAGTAACAACATTGTCCGGCACCAAAATGATGCCTCTCCTAGGATTTACCTAGCCACCAAAATATGTTGGCATAGTTGGTTTGGTGTTATGACATCCCGAGGCATGACTTCTCACTACTCGGCTTCGTTCATTTCGTAAGACTGCCTAGAAAAAGAAATTTACAAACAATTATGCCACGAAGGTTCAAGGAATGCCACAACCCTAAATTATTGGGTGTAATTAGAGGCATCCTTTACTCAATTTTTGACTCAGATGGTTCTCAGTTTGGATGACCGAATGCCAAGTTGTGATCATCATAATTTTCTACTAAAAACGTGAATTAGGATGAATAAGGAAGGGGTTTTATCTCCGAAGCGGGTGGTATGACTCCAAACCGAGCCTCCCTGGAGCCCACCATAGCACCCAAAGACATATACCCCCCAACTAGATGTTTTGGCAGTGGTAATTCACTCCCACAACGTCTCGGGGCATGACTTCTCACTACTCGGCTTGCATCAATGAGATTGCAACAAGGTAAACACACTATTATGTAAATACTCTAAATCTAATTATTTGATCTCTTTTTAAAGCATGCAAATACAAAATAGGGTGTTAGTAATATTTTTTACATATCTTGTGCTAACTAAACTACAATGTTTATGTATTTTTTTAAACAAGTAAATTCAAATTAGGGCCTTATTATTACACACATCAATAACATTTAATTCAAGGACTAATACTTAACAAATAAATTGTAAGTAAACTAAAAACATATAAAATTACTTTAATAAATTTCCCTCACAACCATTTTAATTATGTACATTTTGTCCCACTTTAGAGTGTGTTAACCATGTGCTTAAAATAAGAAAATTGATATAACTCCACAATTGAATCTCTTGAACAAAAAATGATCTTGCAGGTCCAAGAACCTTCAGAACCATTATATAAAATAACATCATATATCATAAGAATAACCTCTTAGTATTTCATAACATGGTCTATACGTATAGTTTTATGGAAAACCATAGTATATAACTCCACACTTGAATCTCTTGAACAAAAATGATCAAATGGTAGTGAGTTATCAAAATATAGAAATAGAAGTGAGTTATTAGTCCTCAAAATATAACAATGACAATCATAAGGGTTTTTTCCCAATGAGCATCACAAGTACATGCATGATATGGATAATGGTCACATAATCGAGGCCATCAAATCAAATAAAACATAGAAGTAATATGGTTATGAAAACAAACATAGAAGTATATCATGTGTAATGAAATCAAATCAAACATAGAAGTAATATGGTTAAGAAAAACCAACATGGATATATAATGTATCAAATGAAGTGTGCCATGTCTATGAAAATATAAGAATAATGTATCAAACTAAGTGTGCCACATCTCTGAAAATATAAGAATAATGTATCAAACTAAGTGTGCCATACATATAGGACCACACAGGTTGTATAAGATTGTATACATGGACTATGAAGAATCATGAACTAGGACCACATGACATATATATCTATACATGGGTCATATGAATCTAATCATGAAACATCTTCCCTCTCTTGGCCCTGCTAGTAGAAGCATGTCCACAACCTGTGGATGTAGTGGAGGGAGATGGCACTACTAATTTCATCTATGTGGTTCTAGGTGTCTATAAGTTGGCATGCAACTTATTCTGCACATTCATAAACATCAAGTTTTTAACACCCAAATTTTTAAAATACATTCAAAATTTAGAAACTTAGAAATTTTAATGCATGTGAAATATTACCGCAATCTCATAATCCCTATCAATTTTTCATTGACACGCTGCAGGGCCAACGGTAGACTCACAAGGGGTAGGCTGCATACAAATAAATAGTTCAAATTAAATATTTCATGTACAATTTGATATTGTAGATAAGTAGTAAGAAAACATTCATCCAAAATTTAACAAATTTGAAAAATTGTACCTGAGTTAGTGGATCTACAGACACTATGGAAACATCTACAGTAGCCTCCACATTCTACATATAGGGAGGAGTGTGGCATTCATAAGCTGTACAAACAACATGTAGATCAACATTAATTGAAAATTGTCCAGGAGAATGGTGTTTAAGGTATGAGAAAATTTCTTCCTTAGAAACTTATATCCTTCAATAGGTGACAATGATGTAAATCATATTGATTTGGTAGAGTTTTGGATATGAACTGGAAGATGGCAAGAGGAATCCATTGTTAAAATGCAAATGTGAGTGTAAAGATAAAGGATATGTTTGTAAAAGAAGTTATGTTTGTCAATGTAACAACTAGGTGTATAAGTGAGATAGTTATTTATGCCTTTAAGTAAGGTAATATTATTGTACTAATAGGCAATAAATAAGATTTAGAATGTGTGGATAGCATCTAAAGATGTAATTTTATCCTCCTCCAAATTTAGATGTTGTTGAGATCTCTAAGGAGATAAGAATAAGGTTTTTAGGGAGGCTAGTAAGAAAAAGAGGGAGATATTCAAGGGATTTGATGATGATATATGGAGGATCAAGTTGTAATAGAGCCAATTAATGAAAGAGGAAGACATGTGTTCATGTTACAAAAAAAATTGTGTGAATTTTGTGTAAATTATTATTTTTGAATGGACTGTATGTGTGTTCCTTTTCTCAAGCCAACAAAGATGAGATACATGAGTATTAGCATGAGAAGAGGACTAGTAGCAATAAGGTCTAAAACAGAGAGCAATAAGCATATTCAAGAAGTAATTCATTAAAGATGTGGAATGTATTTGGTATGTAGAACTTGGTTCTAGGCCTCACCAAGCTATATCCATTGTACATGAGAATGCAAATATAGAGAAACTTGATGAATATCAGATATAATATGAGATTGGGTGTATATAATTTCATAATAAGTATTGGTCATAAACATGAACCAAGGGACCCATGATATATTTAGAAGTGTAGGTAACTTATCCCATATAGTCATCTCTTTGTTGTTTAGAGAGAAGAGGGTTAATAAAGAATGCATAGAACTAACAATGTTGGCAAGGTCAGTTATGCATACATCCTAAGAAGATAAAAGAGATCCTCAAAGGCAAGGGATGATGGAGAAAGCATTAGAGATGGAGTGATCTAGAAACATGTAGCATAGAGGTAAGTTTCCATGATCATGATAAAAGGAGAGTTTGTTCATCTAGGAGATTGTTTACTTAACCCTTGCATCATAAGAGCTTAATTTTATGATCAAATTCTATTGGCTAGAGTTATGGGATTACAAAATACTAGAAAATTCCATAATTAGAAATAACATGTAAATAGAAACTAACATGCATAAAATTAATGTGAGTTGTGCTAGTAGCCTTAGTGCCCAGAGCAGATGATGACCCGCCAGACTCGTGCGTATAAAAGATAAACATATTAATATGTACATGTACACATGAAACACTATACATGAACATTAATGTGTATTTAATAATAAACGTGCAATAAAATAAACTTTGAAATGTAAGTAACTTGAAACTTACTTCTGTAACACACCCAACTATAGTAACTAGCATGTCGATGCTGAATGTGTCCTTCACTACCTCTTGCTATTTAAAATAAAATAAAAATTACTTTTTACATGTATGTATGACGTAATAAAATACATATATATTAAAATCTCAAATGAAATAAACATATATATATATATATATATATATATATATATATATATATATATATATAATTTATTTGACATCTACCTATGAAAGACCAGGATCATTTACACCAGTTTCAAAAACATCTACCATCATATCATCTAGAAAAAAAGATCATGTGATCTAGCAAATGATGTCTTGCCCACAGTGCATACGGAACCACATGATCAACACTGGTGTGGTGCGTTAGAGCTGGAACCTCCACCAACATCACCAAATGCAATCTGGCTACTATGTTGGGTTAGAGTGTCAGTGAGATCCCTCAATGCATGTAGTTTGTAAATCTCCAAAACTTCCTTCACTGTAGGAGGGATAACTGAAGGTAGTGGGAGTTTTGGGGCATGGGGGATCCTAGGTTGACCAACACGTGCGCTTGGTCTACTCTTTGTAGAGCCACCTCCTTGCCTATAAAACTTAGAAAATTTAAAATAATTTGGGACCTCATTAAGCACAAACTCGCAATACAATTTCTTCAAAAAATAGAGAGAAGCCTCATTGTTGTTACATGGTGGATAGTGAAAAACCATCCACCATTGGTCCCAAAAATTATTCTTGATTTGGTCGTCGTGGTACTAATGGATTGGGAACCGTTTGCAAGTAGTCACAGGGGGATTGTTTCTCAGGTCAATAAATAATACACAAATGCAGTCTTTTGCATTTTTTTTTATCTTTTACGGCTGCATGGGATAATTTATCTGCATACCAGTGCCTACAATCAGCTCTAAAGGTATTTCATCTGTCTATTTGGTTGGTTGCAGAGTCGACCTCACTAATCAATGTTTGTAATGTGTTGGCTAAAGTCATGCGGGATGGATTTTTGGCATTATTTTATCTTATTGTCTAAATAAGGTTATCAATGGCAATTTTATTTTGTCGGATTCTTCCAACGATACCACATTGTGTTCTTGTTGGTTCTGTGGGGATAAAAGGAGCCACAAGAGATGGATGAACGTTTAGAGAAGGGTTTTGAGGAATGTTTGGAGGTTTTTAAGGAATATTTGAATGGTTTGGAGGAATATTTAGATGGTTTGGAGGATTACCTCAATTTCAAGCAATTGACAAAACAAATAAATTGTATACATAAGCAAAAAATTGAAAAACCCATGAAAATCACAAAAAAAACCTAAAATGCAAGAAATTTTATCAAAATTGAGGGCTTACCTCTTTCTCTTGGTGACATTGTTAAAAAAATTGTGATCCAGAAGTCTGAAGAGAAATTTTCAGGCGGTGCTCAAAGCACAAGTGCCAACAATGGGGGAGAAATCACAGTTCCAAAGGAAAAATGGGGGAAAATGGGGGGTCGCGGGTCTATTATTTTTGTCACAGAGGACTACGATCATGGTTTATAAACCACGATCGTAGTTTTAGGTTCAGAGATTCCTGAGCCTGAAGAAAATAACCCGCGATCGCGATACGTGAATTTCACGTTTTCATGTCCACTTTTTTGTCCCCCAAATTTTTGCACTTACCCTTTACATGAATTCAAGTCCTTTTATTACCTTTAAGCATGCTTGAACCAACACAAATAAGAGGCATTTGTCAAAGAAGCACCATTTTCAAGCCAAAAGATCACCTACATGTCTGTAGTTAGACATTCATACTCAAGCATTGTATTTTGTTGCTCAAAGAGAGAAAATATAATCAACACCACATATTTTGATCTTGCACAACTCCAAACATCCATACAAAGGTTTTACAACCTTATTCATACCTTTTCAAATCAAGTAAGGTATCAAGACAATATTTATACTATATTTACTTCTTTATACTGTGCATACAAATTATTAGGCCTATATTATGAAAAATTTCCACCTAGATTTTGATGCATACTCTTTCTCAAACAAACCTCACTTGTTATGAGTACCCATTAAGGCATTTAGTCACCTCCATGAGACTTAATACATAGTCTTGAAGAAGCACTACCCAGTTTGAAATTTCACTCTTTGCCAATAAGGTCTCTATCACTCTTCACTGTTAAAACTGAGGACTGTCAATGATCCAAAAGAAATTTGACTTTGTTATGGTTTAAAACTTCTTGAATCTCAAAGTACTCACTTTCTAGATGATTTTTTCCAAATTTTGACATTCAATTTAGTGATCTACTCCCTCAAACACTGAATTTTCTTCATACCGCATCTTATAGACTCTTAGGACCCAATATGAATAAAGACAACTCGAAAATGCACAAATTTTGATTTCAAGGTCTCAAATTTTTCCATTAGCACTGTATCAACATCCTTCTAATTTCATTAGTACACTTATTTGATTAAGAACCATACACACCACTTACTTTCTTGAATCCTTCTTAGTTTGCACTCATCAACCTTCAAGAACACTACCACAAACCTTCTTGAGATGATGATTAGATCATGTCATCATTTTTGATGAATCATTCCTTTTCATCTCTCTTTTATAAATCTTGAACTTCCTTTAATCCATTTGATGCATGACACAATGACACCTAACCCACCTATTGACCATGAAGCAACTCCTTTGACTCATATACAAACCTAGACTCCATGACATGAATCAACAAAATTTATACCCAATATTACATTTCTTTACTCACAAAAACTCAATTTCACTTTGACTTCAGCAAGGAGTATGCACATTCTTTGCAACAACTTTCATGAAAAAACCTTTTAGTCTTGACCAATCATAGATTCATAAATAATTTCATGAGATAACACAATATTTTACACCTATCACCAACTTTAATCACCGAATCATACCAAGAGAAGAGTTTAAACTTAAGTAACATGACTTAAAAAACTTATATTTATGGAACCAACATGGCTCTTACACAAATTGAGACATCACATACTAACAACACATCATGAAAGGGTAGACACAAAATTAAGAACACAATCATACACAATAAGAGACAACAAGACACTAAAATTATCATTTAAACAACTTGAATCAACCAAGTAGAGCCTCATAATATGTTTAAAGACTTGAAACAACATACCTTGACACCTTTGAGGAGATATACATAGACTAGATAGCTCCCCCTCACTCCAATGCTTCATATGAACTAAAATACCTTTAAAAATCCTAGTAGAGGCATATGACACCATGGAGAATCTAGAAGAAATACTTGAATAGGTCCCAAGCCTTCTTGGACACCTAGAAATAACATCCTTCTCCTTGCTTCTGATATGTACCTTGAGAAACAATTTGTTTACCATTCACTTCAGCTCTTTGTGGTCAATTTTTCTTTCTTCTAGGCTCCCAAATCCTGCCTTGACTATTATCATGCATCTTATAAATTTTGAAGCTTCTTTCTTGCACCTTAGGCCCCTGAAATCTATTGATTTTCTTTGATTATTCATAGTGACACTCTCTAGCAACATGAAAAAATTCATTACAACTGAAACATACCACTCAATTCTTCTCTTTGTAACTCTCAACTTGCTGAGGTTGATTATTCAAACAAGAAATAGAAATATGGCCTCTTTCATTGAAATTGTAGCATACCACACTCTTAGTATGCTCACTTCTACTATCTCTCCATGCATATTCATTTATAACATACCTTCTACACTCTTTTTCCCTATGACCAAAGATATTACATGTAAAACAATAACCATTGAAAGAAATTTCATACCTTGAGGCATTAGGCTACCTAATTGACTTTGTCTTCACATTGTCTCTAATGAGAGCCTCCTTCTTTCCTTTCTTAATGATTTTTTCACGTACTTCCTTGTTTGAAGCAAGGTATTATTGCTTCATTTCATTACCTTTGAAGTCCTCTTTGAAACCCAAACCAGCTCTATCACCTGCTGACTTATGACTACTAAGAAGATCATTAAGATTTTTGGAACTTTTCTCAAAATTCTGAAAGGACATAGTTTTATTTCGAATATCTAAAAATTTTCCCTTAGGAACTCTATATCTTCTTCAAACTTGGTGCACATTCTCTCCTTATCTTACAAACTTGAGACAAGAACTTTACCTTTTCTTCTAGTAATTTTATTGACTCATTGATTTTACTTGTTTAAGACCTATGATTTTCTTCTAGAACATGAATCTTATTTTCATATTCTTTGAAATGAAATTATAGCTTCATGTTCTTCTTTTTAGCATGCCTTAAATCACTTTAGATGATCTAAGATCACCTTTAACATCCTCATCAGAGTAACTATAGTAGCCTGATATGAAATCACCTAATAAAGAACAACCATCACTGGAATACCTCATTGCATCTTTAGTCATGAAAAATACCTCATTTCCAACATCTTGATGATCAGATTCAGACTCAGAATCTAAAACACCACACTACTAGCATCAGATAAGAAATCATCTTCCTTTGAATAAAATATTCTTTTTCCCTTCTTCTTGTATTCAAATCTCTTAAAGTTATTCTTACCTTTGATAAAATTATGACTATTCTTACTATGATAATCCTCATGATTTTCATCTCCTTCCTTATCATGCCTATGAGGAAACTTGGAAGAAAAATGACCTACTTCACCACAATTAAAACAATCAAATGGGAGTTTACCTTTGTACTTACCAGATCCAACATTCAATCTTCTAGCCACAATTTCAAAGAGTACTTCGTCATTAATTTCAGGATCAACATCATTAAACTTACTCTTCTTGTCCTTAGTCATATTCTCAACCTTGAAATTTATCTCTTTCTTGGCTGGTTTGGAGTCTACCGCCCACATCTCATAGGCAGTAAAAGTCCCATGCAATTCATCCATCTTAAAAATAGTAAAATCATTGAATTCTTCAATAACATATACTTTGGAATCAAACTTAGGAGTTAATCAGATCCTTGACCTCTTAAAAAATGTTGAACTATAACTTATTCTTTCACATATTCTCCTAAACCTTTCATTGTATTGATAATCTTGTCAACCCTAAGTAGGAATGCTACAATGGACTCATCATCACTCATCTTAAGAGTCTCAAACTGATTTATGAAGGTTTGAAGTTTTAAAATTCTTACCTTAGAATCACCTTCATATAGGACCTAAAGCTTCTCCCACATATCCTTGGCTGATTTACAATGCATCACCTTTTCCATCTCATATTCTCCTAGGCCACACATGATATCATTAATAGCCTTTGAGTTGTCATTACTTTCCTTCTTGTCTGTAACAATAATTGGTGCAGTGGTAGGAGCAGTACAACCATCTTCCACATATTTCCAAATATAAAAACCTAGGGAAATAATATGAGTCTTCATCCTCAAACTCCAAAAATAATAAATCACACCATCAAACAAAGGTACCTTGTTGGTGGAGAAACCACTCTTCTGACTTGCCATTATTATGTTTCAAAGCATCTCCTTTCAAGTGATTAAACTTCTCCAAAAGGACCTGCTCTGATAGCAATTGTTGGAAGCACAATGGAATGAGATGGGGGTGAATAAATCCTTACAATATTAATTCAATTTCAGATTTCTTACTTAAACCATTAACCAATTAACCATCTATTATTGCGTGCACGATATCATATAACATACATGAAATCAACCATGAATAAGAGAATCAACACCATAACACAAGATATAAGTGGGAAAACATCAAGGGGAAGAAAGCCCACTGAAACTTCTAATTATATTACTCAAATAAAAAGTGTTTAGTGAATCACCAACTTCACAAGGAGCACCAACCCCTAGTTTAGTAAAGTACCAACTCCAAAAGGAACATTAACCCCTAGTTTAGTAAAGCACCAACTCCACAAGGAGGCTACAACCCCCTAAGATGATAAATAACCCACTCAACCCAATTTTGATAAATATATCTAATGTATTTATTTCTTCCACAACTGAGGGAGATCATCTATTCATCTTGATCACCTTGAAGCCCTTGTTCAAAACCTAGCTTCTCAAACTTGCTCCATATTTCACTTTCTTCACTTATCTTTGCTTAAAATCCTTACACACATTCTTCCATAAATTATTAAAATTTTCATGTACTATTTCAGATCTCAATACATGCCTTAGTACCTACAAAACTCTCTCACATAGGTCGCACTTTTTCCCTCTTTCTCAAATAATGCAAATTTGAATTCAAACATGCACTTTATACCCTTCTCAACTCTCAAACACACACCAATTCAGTTTACATCATTTGCTTTGACCAAGAAAACTTAAAAACATCCCAATTGAATCATTAAAACATTCACATGCATGACCCATATAAGTCGTCCATGCCTAAAACCATCTCATCTTGCACTAAACAAGTTCAAAACACCTATCACTAGGATGAGATAAAAACCACAAAATTCTCAAACCAATGATCATTAAAGCTCCCAAATTCACTCACACATGTGTAATATTACATATAAGAATAATCCATGGTTTTAAATTTTCTTGGACCAATCAAATAATTTGTAAAACATAAGCCAAAGGTCTCAGTATGCTTCACTAAACATGTGTTCTCCAATACCTTGTCTTCACCTTTGGGCATCAAGACACAATCAAAATCATAAACTCATATATGGATCATGTAGAAACTCTATGGAATCCCTCGGTACATTTAAATAACATACATGTAGGTTATGGAACTCATGAAACAACTATTTGTTCAAACCACAACTACTTTCCTCTTCTCCAAATCATGCTTCCCACAAACTAGTTTTACAAACTCAACTAGTTTGCACCATTTATTCCACTTAAAAGACCTCAAATATCCTTTAATAGGAATAAAATCCATCCATATTCACTTTAAAAGTGATATAAATCATCAACTAATCATCTCATGCTTCAATCACTGCATTCTTTCTACCTAAAAGCAATTCAGTCCTAGGAAAACTACCGAAGCATTCTTATCTCACAAAATGACCTGGATGACTCATGAAATCTCATAATCGTCGAGACACAAAAATGTATACTACTATGGAATTATCCATCTAAATCCTATTTCTAGAACATATTGGAACTCCTTCATAATGTAAGTGGAAGGCCTTTAACCAAGACCATCTCTGCTAAATTTCTTGAAACTGCATCCAAAAATGCCCTTTGACCAGTCTTCACAAATAGGGAACAATTTTCCATTTATAATGAATAAAAATGACCTAAAAACACCATGGAAATCAATTAAAAATTCACATAATCTAAAAAAAATTCCATTTATTTTATAAATCGTTTGGGCAACCTTTTCCCAAACTGAACTTCTTCAGAAACATAGGTCATCTTTGAGTAAGGTCCACTCATCACCACATAGCACTAACATACCTTTATACAAACTTGGAAGTATTCATCTACATAATCCAATAATCATCATAATAGTACAATATAAATCCATTTTGGTCACTTAGGAGAAATATCTCTCCTACCACTTTTGAGATAGGGTTTTAAACACACATAAAGCAATTTACATTCTTAACATTCGTTCATAAAAATGTGATGATGAAATGACCTCATTATTTTTTTTTAAAACTATAGACTCAATTTAGAAACATAGATCTGAAATGCCATAGGGTCCTTTGTCAAATAAAAAAATTCATGGTGAGCATCCGAAGGTGCAAATCAAGCTTAGAAATGACCTTCTTCTTGGACATCGTAATTCACATACAACATGACTTATTTTGCAAAATCCTCTTTAGAATTGACTCCAAATGTTTTCTCATGCCTCTAAGAATTTTTTTTTGCATCATATCCAATCATAATCATATCTCAAATATTTCTCCATCATCTCATCACATTTCATTTTCATGACTAGCCCTTGGGGTTTAACATGGTTTAGGCTAGGGTCAATTGAGATTAATGTCATAACTTAGCATGAAATGTATCCAAAATATCCCAACAGACTTGAAACACCATGGATGAAATAATTATGCATGCTTCCATGAGCTCACATATCTCTACATATGCATCCCCATGCCTTCAAGAACATATACCTAGTCTAGATGAGCACCTAAAACTTTGCTCTTCAACCTATACATGTACCTTGAAGCTCATGTGAGTGCATAAATACTCCCAAAACATACTTTCCATGATGCCATACCATGATCCTTAAGCCACCAAAAAAATCCAATCATCATGTTCGATCACCTAGACTAGCTAGGTCAACATGATTGGGCTTGCATAGGACCAAACCAATATCACTAAATCTCCTCAAACCATCATGTCAACCATTTGAAACTCCATGTCATCATATTACTTAAGCTATCCTCTAACTCATAATTTGTCATCCTCTTTGTCATTAATGGGATTTTACATAAATGAAAACACCTAGAACACAACATGCCAACAATGAGGGGAGAGCAAAACTTAATTTCAGCCCACCCATCACATCACATTACAAACATATAAATGTGACCGTAAAAATGGCCATACATGCTACATCTAAAAACCACCCTAATCAAAATTCCTACCTACAGCGGCCTGAGATAGACCAGAGTCACACACCCCCAACATATCCCCACATGGCACCGACAAGTCCTCCACCTTCTTCCCCTTCTCGTATGCACCAGGGGAATCTTCAACAATTATCTCCATTTCAGGATTCATCTGCATCCTAAGCCGAGGAAGAAGAAGATGCACTGCATTGAGGAAAACCAACCAGTAGTGTCCCTCGGAAGAAGGAAACCTAGGTTCGAGGCAAAGAATCTTCTTGTCCTTTTGACACATGGCCTGTAAATATTTTTCCTAAGCATGCACATGAAATTAACGATAGATAATCCTTGATTCCGGATCTTGCATCGTCCCGCTGCAGGAGAAATTTTCCTAAAATCATTGGACAAAATGTTGGTAGAGATAAGACTCTTGGGCCATCACGAACACATTGTGTGTGCCTACTAACTGCTTTCGATTCCAGCATCAGATTCTTCATGGTGCTCGCAAATATCTTCCTCTTCCACCTGATTCAGCTCTTCGGAAATAAACTAGGTGTTCTACAACCACTCCCATACATTACGGCATTCTTTATCTTCTCGTCCATCCAGCATACGGTAAAGGAATCACCCATGCATCTTCACCCATAAAATCTCTCTTCCAATTCTTTTTTGGACTTGTACCCTCATACAGTCTCAATTCTTCATTGAGATCCCATGACCAAGAAACTCAACATTCTCCTAGAAAATAATCTCAAATCCACCCTTGAAAAAGACTAATTGCAAGGAATGAGGGACGCATGCAAGAATTCATAGCTATATACACCTTTAGACACCTTTCACATAGAGGAAAAGCTATGTATCATGTACTTGGATATCAACTATAATTGTTTTGCATGCTCACAACATTAACCCTATTTCCAACAGACAATTATCACCTCACCTAGTGATCAAAGCTTTTCCTAACCAGAATAGAAGACCGTTTTAGCATGGAATTGGATATAAGAGTGAGAATCTAACATGGATAGTTTCCCTTCCACACTCGGCGACTCTTATCATCCAAATCACTAGACCTCATTCCTCTTTATTGGCTAATCAATCAACTACTTGTTTCTTGCTACGTCTTATATGAGAAAATGAGAGCTGCTGTGAAAAAGGGTAGAATGGACCTGATCTGTTGAATAATTGACTCTCGTAACACCCATGTCCTTGAAATGATATAATTGTAATGGATTCAATAATGGTATGACAGTCCCCCTTTGTCCATAAACAAGGCCAATTTTGATTTTTTTCTTTAATAAGCACAAAGATAGAAGAGCCATGCTCTCTATTGTACTATTGGTTAAATCACCATAATCTACTTCCAAAGCCAACAAAGGTATGACTTTCTTGATTTCCTGAAAATACAACCACAACCAAATTTTCCTGGGTTCCCTTTATGAAGCTCCATCAAAATTTCTTTTTATCCACCCATCAATGGGGGACATGCAATAAGGTATCCATGAATCATTCCTACTCTCATTATTAGTATGATCTCGACAAAATTTCCAAGGAATTAAGAGCCATTTGTAGTAAAGGCCATAATCAAAACTACTACGAATGAACTATAACCTTGCCCCAATTCTTAAATTATTTTGAAATATTACCTTCCATTCTATTCCATACATGTTTGAAGGAAAACGTGAATCTCATGGGGAAAATTATTCTATTATGTTCCAGCCATATGCTCCATATTATTGCCATTGGGGTTAAGTTCTCGAGAAGCTACAAACCCTTGTGAGCCACTTTCCAATACCATTGCACCACTAACTCATAAAATCGAGCTTACAGAATAACCTAATGAATATTTAACAACCTCAAGGTAATGTCCCATATTTGTTTTAGCAAAGGGGCAATGGATAAAAATACGATTCCTTGATTTCTCCCATTCTTCACACAAAAAAATAAGCAAGCCCATAGAAGCCTCTCTTTTTTATCATATTTTCAAAATTCAAACATTTACCTAATGCTGCAAGCCAAAGAAATATGTTTACTTTTTGAAAACCTTATTTTTCCATACAATTTTGCTAGGAAATCTCACCCTCTTCTGCTATAATCTCTCGCTCATTTCATAGAGATTCTCATAAACCACCTTCACCATGACTTCCCCATTACTTACCTCTTTCCAGATCAACCTATCCTCCAAACATATATCGAGGAAAGGCGGACTAACCAAGAGTCCTTTCAAGAGCAGTTGCACCAACTTTATTAACACAGTCCTTAGAGGATATACTTATCCATCCTCTTTCCCCTTCCTAAACACATATATAGTCCTCCACCAAAGTGCCCCATCTATTAACAAATTCTTCCTTAAAGGAACTAAGGAACGCATCACTGGCCATAATACCCCACTTGGATGCCAAATATCCTCTCAGAAGTCAATCTTATTTCCCTTCTACAATTTCAATTTTGGACCCAAATGCAAGACAGATCTATCAACTATTAATGAAATTGTCAAATACCAGACCTTGAAGGGATCTCTTCCTATGCAAGAAATTTCAGTCTCTAAATCCAGAGAGTCTAAATATTTGGATATCCAATGATCCTACTCCACAAATGGTTACATTTTCTTTATTAAACTATCTAAAGGAGATTATCTACCCAATGCACCTGAATTTATAATAGTGCAGTCCCTCAAACCCAGGTTGCAACCTCTTTGTTGGGATTTTGGACCTCTTCCCAAGCTACCAGAAAAAAATTATATTTCTTTCCATGACATGCTCCATAAGAAGTGCCTTTTCAAATATAGGTTATGATCATGGCTACTGCCCCCCAATTATTTTTAAAAAGATACATATAATAAGAGGGTAATTACTTAAAGATATGAGTGGATAAGCTCAACACTTCCATCCAGAGTCAGCCACTTACCTTTCCATGAGGTCAGATTTTTTTACAATTTTATCCAAAACTGGTTTCCATAACTCTTTCACTACTTGAGCCCCCATTAAAATGCATACCTAGATAAATGTTGGGAAGAGACCCAATCAAAAATCCAAGAATTCATGTTATCCTACGTTGCAAAAATGGATGATGTAGTTATAAAATCATGAAATTTAGACATTTATTTATCCCAGTATCATACTAATATTTAGAAGGTTCTTGAGTGAAGAAAGTACTAATTAACCCCCATCCTTTTGCCATCTTGTTTATTTTATTTCGTAATTTGTGACCTATTACACCCATATGCCCATCCGTTTTTGGACATTACGCATGTTATTCTAGCCTCGGCTAGGGCACCCAAATTTAGTATTGGGGCATCCATGGGTGCCCTGGTCCCACCTGGGGCCGTGCCTTGATTTTTCTAATACTTTCTCGCCACTTTTTGGGCCTCTTCTAGCTATTTTTCATCTTTATCTTTCTTGTGGTCATGCCTTTTTTGGGTTAATTACAAAATTTGAGCAATAAAACCCTATAAATATAAAGTTATGAGACCATAATGAGGGACATAACATCATCTACTACTATCACTCATCTATATTTGCATCTATCTATTGCATTGGCATCCGCATAGCTCCATCATCAAGGAAAAATATAGGACATCTACATCACACTTCATAGGGGGAGGTATTCTATTCTATTCCATGAAAAAATTCTATTACTTTTGCTACATTTAGCTATTGCTCACTACTTCACAAAGTGCGAATGACACAAGAGCACCGAGGGAATGACATGTACACACTCACTAGAACTATATCTGGGTCTGAAATGTAATGCAACGCTTAGTTAGTAAGCCCGGTGTTATGGCAATTGAGGTCAGTCTGACCCATTCATTTGCATATTTATTTTTTAAGGTTTTGATACTTCCTTTTGGTATTTTTGCAGGTTATTCTTCCTCTTGGAATATTGGGAGCATTCGACACAGTACAAGAAAATTAGTGTGACAAACAACGAAGGTTATCAGTCATCTCCAAGAATTTTGAAAACTAGTTCCAAACCTTTTTCCCATACTAGGGAACCTATTTTACTTACCAGAGTGCTCGTGGGTGTGCATCCCAGTCCTATCCCAGGTGCTCCAATCTAGCCATATCACCTAGACCTGTCCTTTGCGGGACCATGACACAACCATTCCTACTTTTGATTTATCCATTTACTTTTGTGAAATAGTTCAAAAAGTATCTGTTATCAGCTGAGTTCTTTCCTCTCATCTTTGTGCACATTAGGGTTTAGTATTTCATATTATATATTTTCCTAGATCATTAGAACATTATCTTTACTACATATTTATTTACTTTAGTACAATGTATTCATATGTTAGATTAACTATCTTATATAATACCTAGTTTAGTTTATTTTAGTTAATCATTTTGGTGAATCTGACTTGATCATTCACGCTTCTAGGTTCTTCATTAATTTTCATCTTAGGGTTTGGTCATCATGAGTATATCCCTTAATGATTATTTGTTTAAGCATCCTGATTTAATACATCAATTTCAAAAACTCCTTAATACTTCTCGCCTTCATACGAACCCTTATCTGCTACATCAAACATTTGAAGATGCCTTTTCTTAGCCCATTGCATCTACATCTTTGGACATTGGCCCACTTTGTATGTCACAATTATCATCCACAATGTGGTTATCAAGAATTCTTTAGTTGACACGTTCACTCTGAGATTAATCTATGTCCCATGTCTTTCATCAAACATTTAGAACTTTCTGTTTCTCATATTACTCCATCTTGGCTTTCACTATGTGCATCTGATGGTTCAGTTCGTCCATGCCTTGGTCGCATTTCACATACCATTACCCTTGGGCCTAAAAACTATACACATTGTGTTGTTTATCATGGATTTCCCAATCCCTTATAATTGTTTACTGGGTAGGCCATGGATTTATGCCATGCAAGCTGTAGCTGTATATCCAGGTCTTAAATTTATACATGAAGGTACAAAATATACCACCATTTTTCATGCTTCTAATCCCTTCAAATTTTATGACCATAATATTAACACCACTAAACATCATTCTCCGTCTATGGGTGAACCACATCATTTTCCACCACTTAATGGTACCATTTGTATGATAGATGTAGTTTCTTCTATGCCACTTGCCACTACTACTACTATGATTCTTTATCAAGGGATTGCATAGTCTATGGATGTTGTTCTATCACCTACACCTTCACATGAACCACCTACATTATCACTCCCACCATTCAATTGCACACTATTCATGAATGATTTATATTGGGAACACATTCCATTTGATCCTACATGAAATGAAACTATATGTACACATGAGGGTCTCGATCACTTAGGATTTTATTTTGAGGACCTCTATCCTACATCATGTGCTACTCATATATATTATAGATTTGTTTGCATTACTTCTACTTATGGTTTACGTGTCTTTCATCTTACACTCTATCTATCACATACTCCTTGCTCATCATCACTTACATTAGGAAAATCATGGCTTGATTATATTAGAGGTACACTAGATCCGGATCATATAGTAATTTCATTTCCTATGCCCTTTGAACGTGTTTTCATTTGCAATAGATATTTCCTAGGTTATACACATAATATTACTCATTGGTATGCACATGGTTGTCCACTTCCTCCATTCACCAATCAGGAATATGCTATGAGTATGTACAAATTACACCTTAATGGCTCATTACGTGATCAACCACACACTATTGCTTATCAAGTCAGCCAATACTTGTCCATTCGACTATGATCCTGAGAGTGATGATCTCAAAGATGATTATTACATGATAACCTCTTTCATCATGCACACATTGGGGGCATAGTATTTACATCCCCCTCTCTTATTAGCACATCATCATAGGCACATTTATTATCTTTGCATTATCATTCATTTACATCCTTACATAGTGTTATATCATCTTCCTAACATTTGCACAAACCCTTCCTTAGCACATTATTCATACCTCCTATCATCATGTGTTCTCATCATCACATACATAGAATAACCAACCTTTTTTGTTCACTATCATTTTTTTGTTTACACATTATACTATACACTTGGGGGGTATAACACTTAGTAAATACTCCCTCCTTCATCCTAGTATACTTACACATATCTGCAAATTTGCATTCTCACATCATTTCATCTTGTATATTAATACATATGTTCTAGCATTTTCATTAACCGATGACATACTCTTGTGCTTCGGTTCACACCTGAATGTTGAGGGATTACTACTACATTGAACCCCACACACTACACTATAGGTCTTACACATTACGTTTCATTACACATTACACATCATTCACCCTACATTCTACTACAACATTTATGACATTCACATATTTTACACATCATATTGCATAGTAGTCTTACACATAGCATATGACACATCTACACATTACATCATATTATCCTACTCATATTACATTACTATCCTATATACATACATTACACTGTCATTTTACACTACACTTGACATTTAGTCCACATCCATACACATGCTGAGCATTGCAAATCTACACATACCTTCACTTTTACATATTACATACCATTTCACATGTTTAACATCATCTTTTAATCCTTACACATTGTACACTACATATGTCTTCTACATGCTGAAATCATTACCTGATGACTACACTTTAGTTGCACTCACCACCCGATGACCACTTTATTCCTCAGTCCATCTTCGAGGGTTTACATATAAATGGACCTTACCTATTCCATCACATTTACTATATACACCTTTTACATCATGCAACCCTACTATTCATCTTGTAGTGACATACACTTTAGGCTAAATCAGTCACCTATTCTATCATTTTGTAGTTGTATACAACTTAGGTTACATCACCACTCCCTACTATTCATCTTGTAGTGACATACACTTTAGGCTAAATCATCACCTATTCTATCATTTTCTAGTGGTCTACACCTTAGGTTACATCACCACACCCTCCTTACATTTTATAGTGATATACGCTTAGTGCTAAATCATCACTCATCCATTCATCTTATAGTGATATATGCCTAGGGCTAAATCATCACTCCACATTTCATCTCATCATGGTATACACTTAGGCTATAAGGTCCATGCACATCTCTTCTACATGTTGCATATCATCACCACTACACATATACACATTTCCTCACAATGCGCTAGACACAATACACACTACTTGACCATTTCCTGATGACACACTCTCATTTATGGTTCATTCTTGACTGTTGAGGGGGAAAACAAAATGAACCTCATTGCATACATTTCCATCCACTCAGGGGGGCACACAACTCCTATCACTCCATTTTGCATTCCATTCCATCCATCCACAACATGTTGCATATTATGGTTGCTTATACTCTTTCTTACTTTTATTGTTCATGATCACTTTATTACACATGCTAGTTTGATTACTTGTATGTCATTTATCTATATCATCCACACATGTGTTCACATATTTTTCTAGTTGTGATTGTAGATACAAGTCTCTTACACATGACATGGATGCTTGCATTCTACCCTTCCTACACTGGTCATTGGGGGCATCCACACATTCGTCTCTTCTAGGTGTTATTGTTTCATTTTGTACTTAGCACTTTACATTACTTGCTTATACATGATTTTTACATACTAGCTATCTTTCTAACATGCTAACAGGTGCTTCATGTGCATCATTTGTTATGTAGGGATATTGGTTTCCATACTTGTTTGTTACATTGTCTACCATTGTCTTCCTATTTGTTTGCAGCCTTGCCCTATGTTTGGTGTGCACACTTGTTTGTTGTTTGCAGCCATGATGGCCTTGCATGTCTTGCGACATCATGAGTGATGTCCCATGTTTGCAACCCACTTTGTGCAACTTACTTGTCTTCTTGCATGTTTACATTACTTTTCTTGGTAGCTTTTACACTGTTTGTGTAGCTTATACATTGTTTTCTTCATGCATGTCATGTTTTCACTTGTCTTTGGCTAGCCTTCTTATTTTTGTGTGCCTTGGTTTATACCAAGAATTTTTAGCATTACATGTATATGTAGTTGGCCCTCTTTTGGGGCCACATGTCTCCTATCAGGGACGTCGCATGCACCCCAAAGAGGGGGCATCATTTGGGGGTTTACTACATAACTAACACAGTTCAGATTCAGTGTTCATTTCTGCACTTCATTGTGGGTTACATACGAATGGGGTTCAGACTAGTCTACGAACCCCATACATAGTGGATTTTTCAAGACATGGTGTCCTTAGCATTTCTGGGGAGCAGTTACAGGCTTGGAGGTTATAATGGGTATGCCTCTCTACACTACTTCAGCTAGTGGCATCGAATCACCCAAAAAACCAGGACAATACAGAGATCTCTACACACATTTCAGGGAAGCAGTTAGAGCTTGGAGGACACAAAGCATTTCCTCCCTACACTTCTTCAGCCTATGGCATGAGATCACCCATAAAACTCGTAGTACAGGATATCCTTCTACACTCTTTCTCGACATGGATCAGGTGCACATGTTCCATTTACATTTACATTTACATTTGCATACTTTACACACACATGTGTCTTTTACATAGAATTTTTACACTTACATACATACATATTTGACTACTTGATCGTTTTCTCCTTACAGGTCCTGCCGTATGAGAAACAAGTAGTCAAATGGGGGAAACAACAACAACACTATGCGGTAATACGCTATATCACACACAACACACTTTTATGCAAGTACACTACACTATGTGGAAGCTACACACATGTGTTTCACCCTAGGTTCACTCTCATCACTTTTTCTTTGCACATTTTTCATCTATAGTTTCCACGCTCCTCCATCTTTTTATCATTCCATGCTTTTGTCTAGTCCTTCGGCACATTTCTACTACACTTCTTCATGGACATCAGGTATGCATCTCTATCTACTTTATGTTACTGATATTTCCACTCACCAACATAAAGTGGGGGCAAAATGTAGTCACAAAATCATGCACTTTAGACATTTATTTATCCTGGTCTCATACTACTATTTAGAAGGTTCTTGAGTAAAGAAAGTACTAATTAACCCCTGTCCTTTTGGCCATATTTGATTTATTTTATTTCTTAATTTACTGACCTATTGCACCCATATGCCCAGCCATTTACGGACATCCCACATTATCTTAGTCTCGTCTGGGGCACCCAAATTTAGTACTGGGGTGCCCATGGGCTCCCTGGTCCCACCTGGGGGGCCCTGATCCTTTTAGCACTTTCTCACCACTTTTTGGGCCTCTTCTAGCCATTTTTCATCTTTATCTTTCTTGTGGTCGGCCTTTTCGGGGTTAATTACAAAATTAGAGCAAGAGAACCCTATAAATATAAAGTTATGAGACCATAATGAGGGACCTAACATCATCTACTACTATCACTCCATCTAGAGTTGCATCCATCTATTACATTGACATCCACATAGCTCCATCATCAAGGCACAAGATAGGACATCTACATCACACTTCATAGGGGGAGGGATTCTATTCTATTCCATACACACATTCTATTACATTTTCTACATTTAGTTATTTCTCACTACTTCACAAAGTGTGACTGGCATAAGAGCACCTAGGGCACAACACACACACAGACACACACACCATAATTACATTTGGGTCTGAAATGTAGTGCAACGCTTAGTTAGTAAGCCCACTGTTGTGGCAGCTGAGGTCAGTCTGACCCATTCATTTGAATCTTCATTTTTTAGGGTTTTGATACTTCCTTTTGGTCTTTTGTAGGTTATTTCTTCCTCTTGGAATATTTGGAGCATTCAACGTAGTACAGGAAAATTAATGTGATAGGAAGGGAAGGTTACCAAACATCTCCAGGACCTATGAAGATCAGTTCTAGACCTTTTCTCCAGACCAAGTGTGCCTTTTTTGCTTACCAGAGTGCCCATGGGAGCCCCAATCCTCTCCCAAGTGCTCCAGTTTAGCCACATCATCCATATTTGTCCTTTGCATGACCCTAACACAGTTGTTCTTGCTTTCTGATTTTTTACACATCATTGTGACACAGTCTGACAGGCATCCATTATTCAACTGAGTTCTTTCCTTTCCCTCTTACACATTAAGGTTTCTAATTTCATTAGTTTAATTACTTATCTCATTTACATATTATCTTAGTACATTTACTTACTGCGTTATATGTCCTCCTAGATTAACTATCCTTTACTACATTAGTTTAGTTAATTTTAGTTAATCAGATGCACATTTAAGAGATAAACTATTGACTTCTCATCACTTACCTTCTGTCATGTAGCCCTTTCATAAAGCAGTAAAATATCCTAAAATTTCTTTGCCTCGGTTACAAATGGTTCCCCCAATAGAGAAATGTCATCAACAAATTGAGAATTGGTCACCTCTTCAATTTTGGAGGAAATTTCCAACCCTTTCAATTCCTTTATCAATTGATTTTTTGAATAGCCCAACTCAAGCCTTCAACCATTATTATAAAGAGCAAGGGAGATATCAGATCTCCCTACCTTAGACCCCTTGAAGAGTTGAAATTTATAACAGGAACACCATTGATAAGGAATGCGAATTTTGGGGTAGTAAAACAGTTCTTGATCAGCTAAATCCAACTCAAGGGAAACCCAAACCTTTCCAGGGCCGCTTTCAAAAAACTGCATCTCACCCTATCATATGCCTTGATCATATCAATATTAATAATCATTCTTGGATTCTTCTTATGTCCTAAGGAGTGAATGGATTCATGAGCCACCACAATCCCATCTAATGTGTGCAAGTCATGATTAAGTTATATATTTAAATTCAATAATTTTAAGCATATAATTACAAATTTTAGGTGTTTAAAATTAAATCCCTCCGCCCATCTTTAAGCTAATAAATAAAAATTTCTATCTTTAAAGGAAGACGTACTAGAGTTTGGAAACACACTTTGTTTTTTCTTGATTTCTTGATTGTTGAATTGTGTGAATAGCCTTAAGATGTTGTAGACACCTAAATTTGGAAATTAGTTATTTGATAATGTAAATATTGGATTAATCCATAAACCATTACTTGTACACCTAAAATGAGCCTAATTGATATATCCATGGTCCAATTTCAAGTCTCACTCTCACCATTGCACTTCTCAGTCACTCATATAAAATCTTACATTATCCTAAATTAGTCTAAAAGGAGCTTATAATTGAATCTTAGTAGTTAGTTGAGATATAACATTGAGTTTTATATTGCTTCTTTCCTTCATTAGATTTGACTTTGTTTCTTGATTTTCATTGACACTTAAGATTGGACTGTAGTTGGTGCATTAGGTGCATACTTGATTTTATTCAATGTCTATATCTTGAGTTCTCTTTTTGTAAGGGTGTGACATAACTCCTCAAAATTTGAAAATTTTCAAACATGATAGATTCTTGCAAAGGTGATAGTAAAATTTGTGTAAATAAATCTTTAAGCTCATTTTTTATAAATGAATTGGTCATTTTAGTAAGCATAATTTTTAATTTCAACATATAGTCATTGAATTACTCATTGGATCCTTGTTGGAGCTTTTCTATTTATGCATTAAAGACATTTTCACCAATAATAATTGAAAATTGTGCTAGAAATTGATCGTCCACATGATTGAATGCCCCCACATAGTGGAAAGGTATATAATAGAGCTATTGTAATTCATAATATTTGATACTTCTTGGAAATAGCTTAGTATTGAATATTATTATTGCTATCATAATCTAGACAAGTTATGTGGAAAGACCAAATATGTTGTTCGTAATCCCCTTTACCTTTGTAGATTGGAAGCTTAGGAGGGAAAAATCCTATGGGGAAATAATATAATTCTATCTCAGGTTCTAATGGATTTTGAAGTAAGATATTTGAATTTTTGAAATGAGAATCCCTGGGCATACCCTTCTCTAATTGCAACACCTTGGTTTATTGATCGATAATGGTCTACTTTATGGAATGTGTAGAAGATAGTGTAGGAAAGGGACCATATGTATGCAAAAAATGTGGTGTATTCATAGAATTACGTGGGGGGATATTAGGTTCCCCATACCAATGGTAGACATAGGTGTAATGGATGTATGATTGGGAATTTGGAAGGGAGATGCAGCTTTGGATTGAACCAGTTGGGCTTTATGAGTGGCCTTAGAAGTGATGGGTAGTTGAATAACCAAATCTATATCATTAGGATGGATGTGAAGTAATTTTGTAAAAATTGGATGAAACATGAACATGTTAGGGTGAATGAAATTAAGCTTATCATGATGAATTCTACCCAGGCCTTTAGATTGGTTAAGGTTTCTTATTTTTAAGGAGTATTTGGATCAATAAAAGGCATGTGGATATCATCAATTTATACATTTTCATGAATTATTTGATCACTTTGGGTAGGATAAAAAGTGGTATCCATTGCATGTACTCACTTTTTATAGGTATAAGGGAGATGAATGTGTCGACTAGTTGACTGTTGGTCCTAGTGCTATCATAAAAGAGCATATATTCAAAACATGCAAAATAAAAGGAAGAAAAATAATTGAAAAATAGAAACCCTAAGTAATAAAGGGTGTTGTTCTGGTTGTGTCCAATGGATATGTGGGATTACCAAACCCTAGGAAGAAAGAGTGTGTAAGATCAATAAGTGGGTTCACCAAATGATTACACCCTAAATTTAAGGAGAAAGCAAGTAAGTGAATTAAATAGGATTATAATCTATAAATGACGTAAATTTATATTATTAAATTACCATTCAACATAAATATGTGACTCTGTTGTAAACTATTAAGAGATGTTAATTAATTGGGGAACATGTTAAATATAGTAAAAAACTGAAGAGGATAATGCACTTATATTTTTTTGCATTTTGATGACTGATATATATGTGAAATTGGAGGTAGAAATATGGAAATATGATTTATTTATTTTATCTCTAAAACATGGTCTTTATTCGCCTCCATACATAATCGAACAACCACAACATATCCAATTTTGTATAAACTTATCAAGGTGTTTTTTGTAATTTCTATTTCATTTTATGCATCCTTGTCTCACTCTTCTCTACCATTTTTCACTTGAAATAATAATAAATGTGCATGAATTTTCCTATAATATAAAACTCAATTATCATGTATAAGCACTTGCATAGGCATACGATGGGGGGCAATAGGATCAAGTGATATTTGAGTTGAAGCATCCTTGTGTCTTCTATAGTGTAACAAAAACTCAAATGTAGTTCTTCTAACTATTGAAAGTGTAATTGTGCTCATGTAACTAGAATTTTATCCTTGAACACTTAATTTGATGCTCATTTTGACTTGGATTTAATTTTTTTTGGCTTGAATTTTCTTACTCATAACCTAATTTAGAGTGCTTCATACTTCCATAGGGGATACTCCTAGCATTTTCTCTTGAAATAAGGAAGAATATGGTACCTTTCTTGATACATGATAGATGTTTTCTAGATGATATACTAATAAGTGCCATGTGAGTGCTAAGTGATTAAATGAGTGGGTTTTATTTGTATTTATAATACAGATCTAAGGGTAATATTATTTAATAAGGATAACCTAGAGGGAAAATAAAAAATATAGAGACGTTAATTCACACATTTGAGCATTGGAAGGCCAAGGGCATCATCGTCCATTAGGTAAATAATCAACCTATCAATTGTGTCCTTGTCGAATGGTCCTAGCCAATGGGGCAGAAAGCTCACTTAATGATTTGGAAGGGTCTCCACAAGAGACATATTTTTTTGTAACAATATAGGTATCATATATGTGTGTGAGTAGTAGAATAAGGTATTACAAACCTTAGGATATAATAGGATAATGTGTTTGAGCTTATTTTATATGCATAATTCATGTTTAAGAGATATAGGCCAAAAACAACATTATCAAATGGCAAATGACTAAATGTTGGTGTCTACAAGTGCTGATATAAGAAATTAAAACTTTAGGATGGTGTGATATATCCTTCCCAATTCTAAACCTTATTTTTAATTTTTATAAATGTTATATCCCTTCTTAGATCACAAATGAATTCAAAAATTCTATTTGAATGGTGATTTAAAAATGTAGTTCTAGGAAAATTATTAACCCTTGGAAGGGTTAATTTTGATTAGTGTTTGTTATATCGAAAACATAACCAAACATTGTGTTGATTGTTTGAGATGAATCTTACATTTATTATGGGGGGTTTAACTTTACAAGTAATTAGCTGGTAGGATTTATAAATGGACTTGCACACCCAAAAAAAACCCTAAAAACTTGTCTCATGCTAAAAAATAGGGCACATGCTTCTAGAAAACATTTACTTGGATCTTGGGAAACTTTTTAAGATTTTACACATTGAAATCTACATTTATGTGAGATTGTTTTTCCCTGATTAATTGATATGAATTTATGTGATATTTATTTTTATGTGTAACATTTTATTCTGCTTAAAGCTAATCCATTATTTGTAAAACATGATAGATTTTTATAAAGGTGCTCATAAAATATGTGTAGATAAATCTTAAATATCATTGTTTCTAAGTGGATTTGTTATTTTAGTAAGCATAATTTTGTAGCTCAACACATATTCATTGATTGAATAGTTGGTTCCTTGTTGGATATTTTCAATTTTTGTGTAATAGACCTTTTCACCAATATTAGTTTTAAAATATGCTTGGAATTGAAGGGAAATTTTTCTATTGGTGATGTTTTTTGGCCTTCAATAAGCCCACTAGGGATAAAGTCTTTGAGTGCAAGGCTTGGAGATACCTAACACGAAGAGTCAAAACAATTGAGGCTAGGATCATACCCTAGGTGACTTTGACAGAGTGGATGCCCCTTACTCATAGATTCTCAAGCTGAAGGTGATCACTAATTTAGTTGTATGCTTACTTGTAATTATAAATCCACTATGTGCTTCCTCTGAAGCATGAATAGAGATGCCGAAAATATATGTAATCTAGTTCCTACTTGAGTGCACTACTCATAAAAAATATGCTAGAAATTGATTAGCTAAAGGATTGAATACTCCATGGATTAGAAAGGTAGATCATAAAACCATCGTAATGCATAATCTTTGAGACTTCTTGGAAAAATATTGGTACGACGATTTTCATTATAAGCATAATCTAGACAAGCTACATAGAAAGATTGAAGATGTTTCTCATGATCCCCTTTACCTTTATAGATTGTAATTTTAGGAGGGACATAACATATGGTAAAATGATAGGATTAAAGCTCAGGTGATAATGGATTTTGAAGTAAGATATTTGAATTCATGGCATGAGAATCCATGGGAAAATTCTGGTGTAAATGGAACACTTTGGTCTACAAATCAATATTGGTTTGCTTTAGGAAATGTGTAGAAGATAAGATAGGAATGGGCCTATGTTTATGCACAAAATATGGTGTAGTTTTAGAATGAGTTGGAATTGGTATTGAAACTTTTTGGGGGGCATTAAGTGCCCCCATAACAATGATAAATGTCATTATAATGGATGTAGGACAATGAATATAGAAGGGATTTAAGATGCAAGATAATAAAAGGGACAAAAAATGATTTCTTCCCTTTTAATTGTTCATATTCTTGTCCATGTAAATGATTACCTTCACTATCAACATGTTCTACATGGTTATAGGTGAGAAACACTTGATCACATCAATTGATCATTTTATGGGTGTTGAAATGACACTGATAACCACATCTTATATGTTTTCATCTTGTTCAGTTGATTTTTCCCTTTTTTGGAAATAAGGATGTGTCTTGTGACATGGTATATGTTTTCTAGAAGTCCTCGTGACCATTTAAACACCAATATCAGCTCATATATGTTAAAAACTGACAACATGGCATGAAAAACAAGTGCACACATGCACACTCAACATTTAAAAGGAGAGGCTACTTACATCACATATTCCAAAGTATTGTTGAATCTTGTCTGCTTGTTGAGAAATGGTGATGTATTTTTTTACGATGCGAGAAACGAAATGTTTTTGGGTACAACTGTGTATTTGATTCTCCTTTTAGAAAGTACTTCATTCTATTAGTCTCCACCCATGAAACCAAAAAATCATCCTTGTTGATGTCAATATTTTTTCCCACTTTTGATCACTACATGTAAATAAAACCTTGGTTGGGTTCTAAATTGAAGGGTGTAGAATGTGATCCCACATTCTTGTAACCTTATCTAGAACCCATAAGAAAATGTGACATTACATTAAACCAATACATATTAAACATTGTGGATTCTAAAATAGTATAATATGCAAATGAAGATGGAGTGATAAAACCAACATCATTAATGATAAGTTCAATATAGATCAACAAAAAAGTGGACGTCTATGAACAACAAATATAATTAAACTATTTTGACAATCAACAACGTGAGCTATAGTCATAGTGGTAGTCTGGCTACAAATTTTTGTTAATCACATTTTCATTACTGTAGCATTAAACAACAACATTCATTTATGAGATAGGACTCTAACATTGAAAATTATGCGATAAGATCATAATGTTGCATAGAATTGGTACATATCTATAACATATTTATGCACGAGTATGGTATATATGTATGGATATATAATTGATTATAATTGGTATTATGGTATTATGGGTATGGTCTAATATATGTAGGTAATGATGATGTCCATATTGATGGAAATGGATAACATCATGTCAATAAAGAGAACGAAAAAAGTGAGTAGTTTTTGGGTAGCAGAAAATGATGCAAGGAATGAGTTCAAATGTTACTATAGAGAACAAATAAAAATTCCATCTACCTTCCAGTGATTTCATGTGTGGCACTTGGTTATCTAATTCCACCCCCTTACTCACATTTTTTGCTCCCAATTTTTGTTTCATGAGTTCCCAAAACCAAATTTACTTTTGCAAATGATAATGTTGAAATTTGGAAGTAAATTGATTCGAGCATGAAGGATCGTCGAATATTGGATGGATAAAATATAGGGAGGAAACTACAGAGTAAGGCATACATTCAAGGATCTATGAGCTATGCAAAAAACTCTCAAAGAAAGGGATGCATTTATTTGGAGGTATTAGAGTAATGTATTATTAAGGAAGGAAAACATTTATTTAGATATATTTGAAAATTGTTTTTAATTTGGTGAGTATACAGTGGAATTTGAGCTAAACATTAATAAAAGCGTGTATTTATAGGTATTTTTGTAAATTCCCAACAAGTACAATGGAACACATGTATTTAGAAGTATTTGAACAAAGCCTTAGTAAGTAAAGCATGTATTAACATGTTGAAATAAAAAAAATTAGATCATTAGAACTAGTTTAAAGTGACTTTTTGCGTCATAGTCTCAATCATCAACAATTCAAGAATTTCATATATTATTTGGATATTATCTTTTGCAAATAATATCAAGGGAAAAATAATTGAGATTGGAGAGGAAATAATAGAAATATTATACCACAATACCTTAATATAAAGAAATAAACTATAATGTGGTCTAGTAGCCATGGTGGCACATTTTTCTTAGGGGATACATTATAACCTCCTTAATTTATTCAGTAGACATGCTATAATCCTTGAAGATACGTTCTTGCTATGAGTTCAAGATATAGAGATGGATGTAAAATGTCAATTTTGAACCACCTCAAGACTCTTACAAGTTTTTTTGCATTCAATATAGGGCCTAGGATGGGTACATGGAAATATATAGCCTATTTATAGATGAAATTTGTTGTTTTTGAAATTCTATTATGCCATCACATTTCTCTATTACACGGCCATCAAGTGCAACACAAGAAGGTATTTACTCTATTAATGAAGAATGACCTCAAAGTGTTTAATGAACCAATGAATCTCTGTAATTGATAAGGTGGATATTATTCTAGTTATGGCCAACATTGTTCATGAGTATTCATGGATTTAGTTCAAATCAAAATGACTCACATATCCATTGACAATGTAATGTAATTAGTTTTTGAATTTTATTCCATGCTAATAAATAGTCTATGTGCTACATTATATCCCTTTTCTCAGCACAAATGTAACAAAAAATATAACCATCAAATTCATTATTTATATTTTCATTACTTCTGGCAGCAATATTAGCAGCTACAACCTGAAACTATAATCCATTTTTTTCCCAATAATCCTTGAGGCTAAAAATTGTACACAAATCCCCCTCAATTCTGCCTTGAGGAAAAATTTCTCCTTCCCTCAAGAGCACATGGCTAACATTGTTTATGAGGATTCATGGATTTAGTTCACATCAATAGACTCACATATTCATTAACAATGTAATGCAGCCAAATTTTATATTTTTCTTCCATGTCAATTGACAGTCTCTAACCCACTTTCTTCCCAATATTCCCTGAGGCTGAAAATTATACACAAAACTCCCTCAATTCTCCCTTGAGGAAAAAATTCTCCTCCCCTCGAGAACAAATGGCCATCATTTTTCATGTGGATTCATGGATTTAGTTCAAATCAATAAGAATCACATATCCATTGATAATGTAATACAATCAATTTTGAATTTTCTTTCATGTCAATCCACAATCTATAACCATTTCATGTGTTTAATGTTATATGCAATGAGACTGATAAGTTGAGACTATGTTGTATTTTAATTGACACTAAAAATATGATCATATGGTTCAAAAAGTGTGCGTGGAGTAGGTCATGACATACCTTTTGCTAATATATTGTTCAAGAAATAAAAATGTGGAGAGATATAGTATATTGGTTTTATTCCACGTGCCATTGGTGGTACTCCTATCAAAGAATACGAGAACCGAACCTTTATTTACAACAACATGATTAATAGAAAAAATAAATCTATTGGATGCAACAATGGAAGTAATAATGTTCTAAGGCCTCCTCTATGATATCAATACAAAAGTGATTCTCTGTTTGAGTAATTTTTTATTTTTACCAACAAAATGTAGAGAAATTCATATATGATATTGGTTATGATCTACAACTTCCTGGTATACTTTTCAATCAGGTAAACCACAAATTTATTTGAGGCTTTCTTTTTTAGTTTGTAATTATTTATGGTGGAGAATTAATGAAATGTATATTAAAAATAAGTTTCTTCATGGATCTTAAACCTAATCATGTCGTGAATAGCATTCATATAAATAAATAAAATCTTAAAGGGTTTACAATTGAACTATATACATCAATTAAGGGTCAATAACTAGTGGTTTTATGGAAAATGTACTTTTTCTTATTTTCACAAGATTATTCACCATGCAAATATAAACCCATACAAGTATAAACTATAATCTCGATGTCCCATCAAATTTTCTCTACAAATAAGCTTTCTATACCCAAAATTGATCCAAAAACAAGGTTATACAATTCACTTCTTGGCCTAAGAATTTGTAAAAATATGTCCATTTGATGAACAAGGGAGAAAACACAAAATGAATTTATATTTATGGCTTAAAATTTTCTCACCTTAAAATGTGAGATATCTTTAATACATATTACAACTCATATCTAAGCACAACTTTCCTACAAACATAAAAAATATTGTATGCACTAGAAATTGTGTGTTTACTTATTAACCAATTAAAAACATGTTTATGAAAGACAAAACAATAGTGACCAATAAACAAAAGTGGGGAATAATTTTTCAAAATAATAGTCTTCCACTTTTGTAAACTATATGTGGACTCAAGGTAGATGAAAAATGTCGGTGTAGGAATCCCCACTACAATCGTTGTCACACTCATCAAAGTCATGATGAGTTGTTCTCCACTCATCTAATATCCATTATTCAAATTCTTCTATCTGGTGGTCAAGATAATCCCATTATAAAATATGTCTTTGGATAGACCATGCGATGTGCCATTTGGAGGTAGGTATATGACAAGGGTGAACTCGTGATACTGTCCAAAGTATGATCTCTAAGGAATTTTAGGGAGTTCTCTTATATCCATTTTCCTGTGATGACATATGTACTTGTGAGTGGTGAATCCATGATGAAAATGACTACCATGGTGAATATAACAAGCATATATGTAGCTTCCATATTTCTTCATGGCCATTCTCTATGGAATACTCACAATGTTAGTCAATTTTCCATATTAGGTATAATAGAGTATAGTGGTGAGGGCCTCACAAGATTTGTGAGAGAAATGCACACATTGTGAAGCTAGTCGACATCCATGGTTGGGATGTTGCATAAGAGTGTCCACATTTTTTATTTCTAGTCATCTATATACATAATATCAAAATAATAGGCTATAAAAACATCATAATCATGTAAACAATTCAATTTTTACTCAATCTTGATGCAAAAAATTATTTTCTTCAACAAGAACAACGAAATTAAAAAAACGAGAGATTTGAAAATGTGGTTATCTATGCACATCATAGACCTAAACGAGAGATTTTTTGGGCTATTGCATATACAAATAGGTATCACTGGCACATAATTGCAACATTTAAGGAAAATAATCTAGAATCTTGAAACCAAGATATTATCATTCCCCCTTTTATTATTAGTTACTAGAAGAAGCCACATAAATAAAGTTAACTATGTTTTATGAGGATAAAAATGTTTTTTCTATCATTCCTACACTTGAAATTGCACACTTAGAAACAAATTTTAGCTTACACTAGAAACAAGCACAATTTTTAGGTTCCCATAATTCACAAATTTACCCAATTTCTGTTAGTCCTTACACATCATATTATTTTCCGATAAACTATTGTATATTAATTTTTTTTAACCTAAAACTACATGTTATGTCAAAAAAGTAGCACCCTAGGATTTGCACATTACAAAACCTTTCTTTTGACTAACATGGGATTGCATCAAGGTGTGGGACCCTTGCGATTGAGACAAACCTCCAGAGAAGGTTGGTTCATCGACCTATTCCTAATGCTAACACTAATCCTAGAAGGGAAATGCAACTATTCTAACACTGACCTAGAATTTCCAAGGGACCAAGGAAGAGAAAGGTGCATAAAATGAAAGTCATAAACTAAGGGAGGTAATAACACCAAGAACATGGGGTGGAGAGATTATAAGTGAGTGAAAATGGGGAGTAACAATGTGAGAGAGGGTAGACAAAAGTGCCACAATCTGAAACAACATTTACATCTCCATTCTTGTGGAACACAACAAATTTGAATCCTATAAAAGAGCACAATATGCACAATATACCTGCAAATGTAATGAAATTCAAAGAAGGCAATACAAATTGAGATAGGGCAAGAAAAGTGACAAAACACCAATTTTATTGCTTAAAATGATGCACAATCCATTCAATACAAGAACAAGGCAAGAATCCTTTACAAAATACATAAATTCGAGCCCTGTAACTCACAAACGTGTTGGAACAATTTTGACACAGCTCCTTTACATTCTAGAATGTCTCTCTTCAAATGAAGGGTCTATTACATTATATAGAGAAAGGACATCAAATATTATTCAACAACCGATAGCCTGCATTAACTTCTCTGAAAATAGGTACAGTGAGCCATCACAATTCACTTCCCGAGGGTACTTTCCTGGTAGAAGAAGACATGAGCACCATACTTCAGTAAAACCAGTTGTTGAGCCATATTTTTAGCCACCTACCTCACCTGATCTGAGGCCTGTCATTGATATTCCTATATTCATCCGGTAACAAAATTTTTGTTGTCGTTCGGTAACACATTTTTTGTTGCCGACCGGTAACATTTTATTCATTGTGTTAGTTAGGAACAAGTCGGCCTGGAAAGTGTTGTCGACCAGTAATGTTTTTTTCATGTTGTCAGTCGACAACCGCTATACATGTTGTTGTTGAGAGGGTTTCTTACTGGCATATAATACATTTTTTTTACCGACTAGTAATGGTCTCGCACACACCATCACACATTCAGGCTACTTTCCTATTGTCGGCCGATAACACCATTTTTGTTACTAGCCGGTAACGACCATACATGTTGTCAGCTGGTAACATCCGTATATGTGCCACCCAATAACATCCTCCTATTTTTTATAACCAAATGGATTAGACCTTCACCTTACAAATAATTTCTCTCCCATCAACTGCGAACACTCTGTCCTGATAAGTTGTCCATTTTCCAGGGGTGTAAATTATGGATAACACTACCTTTTCCTCATGGAATGTGACAGAGGTGAACAAACTTAACACAACAATATTATATTTATATATTGTATTTATACCATAATACAAATATATCTGAGAGATTCATCTCCTAAATAAGAGGATGGTTATATGCCAATTACGTTATTTGTTATAACAACCAAACAACTTCAGGTATATGACCCAATATAACTCTATGGTTACCCAACCATACAACAACTTAAAAAATTATATGTGAAGCACTAATTTAAGTAAATTCCTAACATTCCCCCCTTAGTGTGAACATGATAGAAAAAAATACACACACTCAACTGCAGTATGATCACCCCTGTGAAACATGTCCTACAATGTGACTCATGATCTTGATCAAAAGAAAGGATCTCTCCTTCCATGGTTTTAAACAGGCTTACCACAAACCTTGACGTGAACATGCCCCATCAGCTGTCCACATCATGTGGTTTTCTGGATCCTCCCACAAACCCTTTCAAGATCCATGAACTGACTTAATTTGGTGATTTTGTTCACCACTATGTGTGTACATCATGGAAGTATATAGGAATCACAACACTATTATTACAAAACTGCACAATAGAACATGTATGGGAAAAATATTTTACATTACTTCCTATAAGAATCATAATGTTCTTAATTTCAGCCACTGTAATCAATCACTACCACTCGATCTCAAACAACATAGGAAACTGCCACTACCACTATAAAATTCCCTCAACTTTAGTTATTTTAGGATCAAAATGGAAGTGAAACATTGGTAACATGTTCCCCCCACAATGTGAAATTTCCACACATGAAAACTTAGAATAAAATTGTATCAAAGACATACAACTGATCGGATCTTGCTAGTTAGATTTTTTTGTATATGGTCACCATTGCAAGTGAATGTATTCACAAGAAGACCATCTTCAAATGAAGTACGGTAGTCATAGGATCACGTCATTCATAGGATTACTAACAATTATCTGCACTCTAACACAACTCTTTTCCAGCATCGAAAACCATATAAAATAGGAACTCTGAAATGAAACACACCACAGAAACTGAAAGAAAATAATCACACCACACTAATGTCACCACATCAAAATGAGGCCCCATCATTGGCAACTAACAAGAGGTCATTGATCGACCTCCAACCTTCGATGCATCCTACCTCCAGTGTCATGATGCTAACTCAGTCGAATTTAATCACGAAGCACAATTACAAATAAGACGTCGGGTTACACCGAAAATGTGTCCATGAGGCAATTTTTTTATTTTTATTTTTATTTTTATAGTTTTGACAACTTTACTCTTTTGATCATACAATAAAAAAAATCCTAAAATCGCCTATTTGATTAACTTGACACTTTGATGGACAAAAAAATTACTAGACGACATGTACGATAAAAGACAATTTTGACAACTTGTAACAAAGAAAAGACAAAATTAATAAACTAATGAAGCAATCTTTTTTAATGAGAATATACTCTAAATGACAATATAGGGGCTTGATAAAACTCAATGGACTCCAAAATTAAGCAACAATGATAAACATAAACGACTCTTTCAATAATAACTCAAGACACTTTTTGAAAGGACGAGGAATTTAAGTACAAAACAAATACTATTAATGTCTTGACTCAATAATTGTTACATGTGAAAACTTTATATATATAATGTGACAAAATGATGACACCTTTTTTATTAAGAATATTACTCACAACTATAACACCTTTGACTCCTCAATGGCATGGTGAATGCCCAATCTTGCCAACATAAGAAGATTTGTGATCATAGATGGAGCTCCCCATAACAGTCACGGTTTGTTAATGTTGTATTACGTTCAAAGGTTTCATATTCAAATGACCATTACACAGTGAAATGAACCCATAATCTTTTTTTAATAATTGTATTGTAATCCACATGGTAGAGAGAACTGCTTATAAACTGCATGTTGTACACTCCACTTAAAATTGTGAGCTTTGAGATCCAATGACTGTGGAAGACAAGGTAAACACTCTGTAAAGAAATACGCAAGGTTGTACAACCTCCACTTGGCTGTCAATGTGCATATGAGATATGCCACTGAGGAGATTGTATTGATAGTTCATGGAGTAGTCCAGTGACGAGCGTGCTCTTAGATTCTTTGACCAAAAATATGATTTGTCTTGACAATATATTCACTCTGATATTAGAGCATGGATGGATCCTGCTAAGGAATAAAAGAATCTCGATTCTGATATGTTATATCTGTTAATATCAGAAATAAAAAAGTAAATCTGAGTATTTGAGGATTAAACGATATTGATCTAGACAAAACTAGAGTGAATTAATGATATTGGTAGAATCCAATGTGCTTGCTTCTACAACTTCATGAGCATCCAAACGCCTTTCTTTCAAAACATATTAAAACTATATAAAAACACTCTAAACTATGACAAAAAATGAATAAACTATAATCTTTTATCACTTAGAGCAATTCAAATTTCATGTCATTGCTCTTTTTTAATTCTCAAACAACCATTATGCTCAAGATGAATGTCACTCTGGTACTAAATGACAGAGGTGAACAGACTTAACACAACAATATTATATTTCTATATTATATTCAGACCATAATACAAATATATAGGAGATTCATCTCCTAAATAATAGGATGGTTATATGCCGATTACGTGAGTTGTTATATTACCCAAATAACTTTACGTATACAACCCAATATAATTCTATGGTTACCCAACCATATAACAACTTAACAAATTATATGTGAAGCACTAATTTAGGTAAATTCCTAACAAAATGGACAATAATTAAGATTTACTAGGTAAAATGGCCCAACCACTCGCCTCCCACGAATTAATTATATATTACTATGTTCTTTGTTCAGCTGTTCAAATATGACGTGTGTGGATAATGGAGTTTTTCCTTGAAACAATGCATAAATAAAGACTTATTTGACTGTAACCGACACTCACACCCCTATAAATCATTTATGATTTGATCCTTTTAGATTGGGGAATTGAATTATTTCCTTTTCTAAAATCAAGATGACATGAAGTCTTTTTAAAAAAAAATAATTTTATAGATGCTTAAGGGCCAGCATGGAGTAAAATTGTAGTCAAGTATCCACTATGGTGATTACCCTTACATTTTAAGTTTATCACAAGAGGATCAAACTTGTTCATGACGTTGTAAGCGTGGACATGTGGAAACAAACAAAGTGGAAAGAAATAAATATTGTTTAAAGTGTAGTCTACTCGACATCAAAAAACATGAGATCATCTAGGTGTTTGCGTGCTAGATAAGGCTCTCCATTTGCCTCATTCATGTAGTATCTGTCATCCAAGAGGTATTCCATCTTTGTCATCACCTTGATTTCAACTGATGAGTGTCGTTGATTCTCGTACTTTAATCATATTATTCTATCAATCCAGGGTGGTCTCCATGGTTGTTTGCAACAAAGGGAATAGTAGGAATGAATTTACAACACGTACTTTAGTAACAAAAACTAAAAAATTTCTAAACTGATTGTGATTACAAAATAAAATGCTCGAAAGGAAAACTAAAAAAAAATACAAAATTGGGAAATTCCTAAAGTCATTGATCATGGAAACATAAATGCATAAAATAAATGAAATGAATGCTAGAGCAGTAAATTCATTTGCAAAGACAGAAAGGAAATAAATTTAAACTCCCTTCTCGTTGGTTAGGAGTGTCTATTGCTCCTTTCCTTCAATCAGGTTTAATGCTTGAATTTAAACAACATAATTTTCCCCTGAATCTACTATCTTTATTGAATTGAAAGTGTGATTTTACAATGAATCAAATGACTAAAAATTGAACCAATAAATATGAGTACATGATCTCTTTTATACAAGATATGTTCTAGTTCTGTTAGGAGAGAACTAGTTATTCCAAATGACAAAGTATACTTAACTAAATGCTAACTGAAGCGATGGCTATCTATTTTGGGAAATACATTAATGAAATGGGAAGTCCTTAAAGTGTTTGAAATAGAATTATTCATGACAACTGAAGAGGAAATCCGTGATTGGCTCCTTTGAAGGATTCAATCACTGCTAAAGATTCTTCAACTCATTAACTAATTGAAGAGAATTTTGCTAATGACAGATCTCTAGTTCAGAGAACTTCATCCTTAAAGTTGGGAGGAATGTTTGCTGAGTTAATGGAACTGCGTCATGTCCATGATATGGTGTTGCCAACTATGATTCCAATAATTTGAATTATCTGCTTGTATGTCCGAATTTCCTACTTTGGAGAATCAGGGTCAATGACCTGGATGATCTTGATGTGGTACTATGTGTTCCCTATTAACGTGGAGGTGAGTCATGTGCCAAGGTGAGTCCTACATCGACACGTCAATTAGAGTCCTACATCGATGTATGAATTAATTCATGTGCTCCCTATGATAACTCAACACATGCTCTTCCAAAAGTGCAGTTAATGTTTCACAACAGATCTATTTAAACCATTTCTGAAGAAGAATTAACAAAGTAAAAATAACAAACATATGCATTATAATTCTTTCAAAATCATAGTAAAATATTAAATATAAGAAGTTAACATTGTTCATTGTACACTATGGCATCAAAATGGTATAAGGATAAACATGGTTTAAACATCAAAAATGGGGTTCATCATTCCCGTAAACTAAAGGTTTAGTAGGTCCTCCTGCTACCTAGCATTTAATTGCCCTACAATTTTAGAACAATTATATTCATTGGCAAAAGTTTTCCAAGTTTCATCCAAAGATGGGTTAGAGAATCCAAAATGATCAACAACATTATCCCTCTAAGTCTTGTAGCTGCCTTCTAGTTGGTCATCTATTGAATTCCATCATTGCACAGGTGCAAGGACCAGTGGGGGCTTGTATCTCATACTGATCCATTGTTCTTTGAGGTCCAAAATTATCTTACAGAGATCTTTTGCTCGTTTCAATGACCATATGAGGTTTGTTGGTAAAATGACCTCTTTCCTTTTAGATGGTTTTGCAAGTAGCTGATATTGGACATGGGAAGCAAGGAAATTAAAATTGAATGTAGGGATCACCTATTCTCTGTAATTCTTGACACAATTTTGAAGAATATCTATGTACCTATCTACTAGACGTAGAAAATACACTTGTGAATGAAACTTGTTGAAAAACCGAAGTGGTGATGGTAAATCATGCCTCATTAAGAGACCAATGGCAGACTCTGACTGCACAAAGAATTCTCACTAATCTCTCCTTTCACCCTGATGTCTGAGTGTGGAAATGAAATCCCTTAATTGTAGTTCTCCCACATAAAGATTGATTAGAATCTTAATGGGAGAAGGAACTTGTGAACATATAATTCGCACAATTTTTTTTAATCAACATCATTTCTTGCAGTATATGCAGCTACAAACTGTCTATCATCCTCAAACTCTATGTCCATCATTTCACAAGCCTTGGATATTTTCCATTTGAGGAACTATTCTTTTAAAACAATGCATAAAATTTTGAAGGGGGTCGGCAAGAAATAACCTGGTCATAGAGTCGACTTACTATCAACACAATTTCTTTTAGAAATTGATTTTATTCTTTCAAATTTTTGCTCTCCTCTACCACTGCCCTTAATCTGTAGCATTATTCCATCCACTTAACCACACCTATTAAAACAATAATTTGAGGAAAAGTCTGCTCTTGCTCTCTTTTGCTTTCCTACAACAATGTAAGTGAGGTGCCAAGCTCCTTATTTTTAGCTTGAAGGGAGCTTACCTCATGTTCTTGTTCCTCTATAGTCTTTTGCAACTGAAGGGTGGTTTCCTCATGTAGTGCTATTGTTCCCTGTAGTTGTTGAATATCTTGATCTTTGACAACTATTTTATGGGAGAAGTGAGTTTCTTTGGCCTCCAAAAGTGACTGCAGTTGGTTTATTCTCTCCTAAACTATTTGTAGCTCAAAATGAACTTTGGAGGAGAGGAATTGGGTCATGATAGTATCATAATTAGAGGGATAAATAGGTTCCCCCTCTTCCATAGGTGCCTTCCCTTTATCTCTATCAGGTGGCCCTCTGGGTGTAGGAAAAGAATGCTCAATTTACACTTATATGTTAGGAGAAGATAACGAAACTAGATTGCTAGGAGACTCAGGTGGGGTTTGAACCAGGGTTTGCATTATTTCAGTTAGGTCTTATTCCTCTCGGGATAGGGGATTTGTCTCATGGAGGGTAGGTGTAGGCTTTGAAGTTTATAGTCATTTCTTGGGTCTCACAGAGGCAGATGGGGCTTGTTCTATAACCACCGCAGGATTCAGGGCACATTCTTTTTGAAAATTTAACCATTTCTTCACCCCATGCTTCTTTTTGACAAACTGATGTTTGCATATTAAGTGGATCAAACCTTGGAATTTAGAATAAGGATCCCCCCAGTGAAATTTATCTGTAGCAACACAAATGGATTCATATAGAAATTGTGGTAAATTAATCTTATACTAAGGCACATTTTTCCCATGTTGAAGATGGATTAACATTCTCAATATAGGACCCAGTACAATTTCATATTGTCCCTCACATGTAAAATATTTAATCAACCATTTGGCCACCTCAACCCAAGGTTCAGGTATAGTTATTATTTTATCCCCTTTTGCTTTTCACTTGTTATAAATGACCATATGTAGTTTCTCTTTTTTCCCAACTACAAATATTTTAATTACTTCATGATACATGGTCATATCACTTACTGCTAACCCATCATTAGGTAAACTAGAAAGATGACTGATTACAGTTGGAGAAAAGGAAATTTTCTTACAATGGACAGTGGAGTTCCCTTCTTCCATATTCCTTGCGAATTCTTCAGTCATTGAGACACTGAATTCTTCATATGCCAACAAAAAATCTAGCCATCCTGCACTTTCAAAAATTTCAACTAGCCTTATATCATCCAAAATCTCAGCAAAGCTTGTTGGTTCGTGTCACAACCTATGCCCCATATCTAAACTGCGAACATATAGGAAATATGGATGAAGGCACAAGACTGGAAGTGGAAAATTTTGTAGAGTGGTAGTGTAGGAGAGTGGCATCGTAGGAATGGAAGGGTCTAATTCAGAAAGTGAAAATGGGATGAACTTAGCATACAAGCAATATAACTAAATTCGGAAAGTTATGCAAGAATCCTGAGGTGGAATGGAGGTGATTGGATGTGTGTGAACATTATGGGGAAATGAATTATGGATTTAGTTTGGATTTGAGAAGCATCCAAAGTGAGTGGAAATGAAATGGTTAATCAAGGTGCACGATGTTCAATAATTATCGACTCATAATTTAAAATTATCATACATTTAAAAAAAAATTAATTGTGCATACCTTGATATTAAAACTTGTAAAATCTCCGCCACCATCCCCATGTTGGTGTGATGATCCCTTCGTACTTGGTAGTTCCTTTGTTGATGAACATATTCGGGGTAGATGACCACCATTACTGGTTTTTGGTCTCTGTATTTATTTTCTTCTTTGTTTTTTTGGAAGCATTGACCACCATTACTGGTTTTCAACCAATGCTTCAGAGGAGGATGACCACCATCATTGGTTTTCAATCACCCCCTCTTTATTGTTTAGTATCTGGTTGATCAGGTTTGAGCTGTGTTGGGTAAAGAAACTTTTCCCATACAGTTCAGATCCAAATCCTCTTGAGTTTCATTCTAAAACTCTTCTTTATATGTTGGTTTATACCTCAGTTTGTTCCCATTAACCAACATTACCTTCCTTTCACCATCTATTGGAACTATTTGGAGAGTCCCATTGTCAAATACTTCTGCAATTTTATACAGGCCCATCCATCTCATCTTCAATTTCCCTTTAAAGTCCTTATACTTTGAATCAAATAGAAAATCCCAATCTCCTACCTAAAATTTCCTTGGCTTTATCTACTTATCATGCCAAAGTTTCCTCTGATTTTGGATGATCTCAGTATGATGTAATGCCTGAAATCTAATTTTATCCAGTTCATTTAATTGAATAATTCTAGCTTGTTGTGCTTCTGTCAAATCAATGCCCACTTCAGCTATTGTCCTCAAGGTTTGAATCTCAAATTCTATAGGTAGAATTGGATTCTTACCATAGACTAATTCATAGGGAGTAAATCTCGTTGTTGTTTTCTAGGTATTTTTATAAGTCCATTGGCAGTTTTTTAGCCCAATTCTTCCTTGAGATGTCTATTGTTTTAGTTAGTATGATCTCCAACTCTCTATTAGTAACTTCCACTTGTCCATTAGATTGTGGATGATAGGGAGATGTCTTCTTATGCTTCAACTGATATGTTTCTAAAAAAGAACTGATTACCCCTGACATGAATTGTGGTCCTTGATCTAACACAATGGATCTTGGTGATCCAAACATTTGAAAGATACAATCATAAAGAAAATATACAAATTTTGTATCCCTTGCATGTGTCAGTGATTGAACTTCAGCCCACTAAGTAACACAATCAATACAAACTAGGATGTATTATTTTCCTTGGGAAGTTGGGTCCATGGGTCCAATGAAATCCAACCCCCATTTTTCAAATGGTTTCAATACAACATGTGGCTGGAGTGGCATCTCTTATGTAAATGTCAATTTCCCTATTCTCTAGAAATGATCTCACCTCCACACATACTTATTGACATCCTTAAACAAGGAAGGCCAAAAGTAACCAACTCCTAGAACTTTGTGAATGGTCCTTTGAACTGAATAATGCCTTCTTGATGGTTCATCATGGCATGCTCTAAGTATGTCAAACACTTCATTTTCAGCTACACACCCACGTAAGACATGATCAAGCCTACATTTGAAAATAATTCCATTTAAGTAAGTATACATTACACTCTGTTTAATTAGTTGTTTTCTTTTCTTGAGTGTGAAAAAGTTTGGAAACTTCCTTATAGCTAAGTAATTAGCCATATCTGCATACCAAGGAGAGGTAGTGGAAAGTGTAAACAAATGCTCATCTAGAAATTCATCATTGATTTGCTCTTCTTCTTCTGAAGTGGTAAGTCTGGAAATAAAATCAGCTACCACATTTGATTTCCTTGGTTTGTCAATGATTTTAATGTTAAACTCCTGTAGTAGCAACAACCACCTTACAATCCTGTCATGCACTAAAGGTTTATTCATTAGATATTTGATAGCAGAGTGGTCAGTATGAACAATCACTTCATATCCTATAATATAATGTCTAAACTTGTTGATTACATAAACTACTGCCAAAAATTATTTCTCAATTGTTGTGTAGTTTATTTCAACAGGGAAAATATTTTCGCTAATGTAGTAAATGGTGTGCATAGGTTCTCCTTCCTCTTGTTGTCCCAATACAAAACCTACTTATTCATTTGAGGCATATTTTTGAATATGGAAGGGTAGCTTTCCAATTAGGACCTCTCAACACTAGTGTGGTTATCAGCTTGTCTTTGATTGCATCAAAAGCTTGTTGACATGCTTATGTCCATTTAAATTCAGAATCCTTAGTTAGAAGAGAAAATAATGGAGAAGTTATTTTACTAAAATCCAAAATGAACCTTCGATAGTAACCGGCATGACCAAGAAAGCTTCTTGCTTCAGTTTGGTTTGTAGGTGATGGTAGTTTTACTATGATATTGACTTTGTCGAGGTCAACTTTAATTCTCTCTATTGAGACATGATGACCCAGCACTATACCTTGTTCCATCATGAATAAGCATTTCTCACGATTCAAAGATAAATTATGTTTTTCACATTGAGAAAGGACTTTATCTAGATTGTTGACCACCTCTTGGAATGTTTCTCTATAAACCGTGAAATCATCCATGTAAATTTCTACACAATCATGGGTGATATCAGAAAATATTTCCAGCATGGCTCTTTGAAAGGTAGCAAGGGCATTACATAACCCAAAAGGTAACACTCTATAAGAAAATGTCCCCCAAGGACAAGTGAAGGTTTGTTTTATCTTGATCTTCAGGAGCCACTGTTATCTAGTTGTATCCACTAAATCCATCAAGGAATGAAAAGTACCTCTTACCAGAGAGATTGGCTAAAACCTGGTCAATAAAAGGTAATGGAAAGTAATCCCAATGAGTGGCTTTGTTCAATTCCCTATAGTCCACACAAAATCTCCATTTCCAATTCTTTTTAGGAACTATAACCAAATGAGAAACCCATTGACTATCTAAGATTGGGTAGATAAATCCTACATTTAAAAGCTTCTCAATCTCAGTTTTCACAATATCTCTTAGAGCATGGTTTATTCTTCTTTGAGGTTGTCTGACTGGTTTGGAATCAGTGGTATAGATGTGATGTGTACAAATACCAGGGTGAATACCCTTCATGTCACTATACTCCCAAGAAAAATCTTGGGGATGAGAGTAGAGGAGTTTGAACAAGGTATTTTCTTCCTGATCAGTCATACAACTATTAATTGTTAATGTTTTTCCAGGAAGAACAAGTAATTGTTTGGTATCAGGGTGAATCGAATCTACAACAGGGTATTCTCTTAATAGTGCATTTAATGAAACACTATGTGGTAACAACTTGTGAACAAAAGTTATATGTTTGAAAAACAAAATCCGTCATATCTATATGTTTCGAAAAAGGACAAATAATGGGCTTGTTATCTCCATCCATGAAATCATGTCATATTTTTGTCAGTTGTAGCGCAGGACTAGAATAAAGTTCAACATAGAACTTGAGTTGAATTCAGTGCAGGACTCAGGTGCATGACTGAAACTATGTTCGGCACCAGGTTCATGGTAATCACATTGAATTTGGTCTGATTTCTATTGAATTACGACCATACAAAGAGAGGAGATGATATCATCTGAATCAGTTAGAATCATCTTTAGACCCTTGTTTGTTGTCTATGGAAAATGGTTTATTAGCAGAGTATAAGGATAATTTATTTGAATCTTGACCATTAGTGATCACCATATTGCCTATCCTACAGTAAATAAGGGTAGCACCTGTAGCTAACCAAGGGAATCCTAGGATGATGGGGTATCCAATTTTTCTATTCTTTTTTTTATGATCACGAAGTCTACCACATAGTCCCAGGATTCGATGGTAATGATAACATATTCTATTATTCCCTTGGGTTTGTTCATAGAATGGTCTACCATTTGACAAAACTATAGATGTGGACTTTGGTTCAGGAAGTGCTAAAGTGGACAGAGTATCTGTTGTCATAAAATTGATGGCAACTCCTAGATCAATCAAAACGTTAGGAATCTGGACCTCTCCTATGCAGACTATTACAATAGGACTTCCAGGATCTCCGTATTTAGGAGGGGAGTATTCCCTTCCAAAATACTAGCTAGCTTTCCATCAACAAGGATGGTTTTAGGTTGGTTCTTCCTTCTTCCTGGAGCCTTAAAACAGAGCTCTTTAATTGTTTTGTTTAACTCAAGGATTTCCTTAAGAGCTTGCAACAAGGGAATACCAATACTTAACTTCCTCAATCCTTCTATTAATTATGACCTTCTGACTTATCATGAGCTACAATACTTGGTTTCTCAAAAATCCTAGATGGAAAAGGAATGTCTTTTTCTAGTTGAGGAGTTTCTTCAATGGAACTAGGTTGCATTTCTTCTGGTCTTTATGTTTCTTCAAGAATTTCCTCTATCACAGGAGAGGAAGGTTTTGAGGTAACCTTCCCTAAATGGAAAAAAATATTCTTGCAATCCACTGAGTTTACTATGGGATTTCTATCGGATTCCACAATATACGTTTGAAATTTCCTTGCCTCACATTTTTGGGAATGGCCACAGTTTGTGTAGGTATTTTTGATTAGGCCAGGTTAATTATATTGGGTAGCATTAGTAGGTCCAGTTTAACAGGGCTTGCTGGAATTTGAGGTCTTCTTTAGATTATAGCACTATTTCCCATTCCTTGAGGTGCATTCCAATTGTCGGTACTAAGGATTAAGATTTTGATACAGTGGAATTTTGGGATGTGGAGCCAAAGGTTGTTGATAATAATTTGGTGGGGCATTCCACTGTGGGATCTATTCCTAGTGGGGCTTGTTGAACCTAAGGTGGAGGATATGGCCATGGTGCATTCGATTCGATTTGAAGTCTATTGTGATTTTGGGATGTAGGGCTGATTTTGATTGGTTTGAAATTGTCCTCTTTACCTCTAAGCCTCCATATAGTTCAGCTTAGATTCCTCTTTATTACTTTGTTTTAGGTGATTCTTTAGCAATTTCTGAAGCAGTCCACATTGATCTGTGGCATGCTTGAGTTCACAGATTAAACATATTTATTTTCTTATCCAAAGGATAGTCCTTAAGTCCATGTTTAGCTCTACATTTTGGGCAGTAAATGAACAAAGGCTCTGTATTCCTAGCCTTTTCATCTATCCATACTTGTATTGAGTTGAACCAGGAGGTTTGTTCTCAAATTTGAAATTTTCTTCCCTTAATTTGGATAGGTCCCCATTGGTCATTTTACCTTTTTGTCTTCTCAGGATTGGGGCAAGTTTGAGAGTAATTCCTACAGAGGTTGATAATGTCTATGAAATATAACTTGTTCATGTCTCCCTTTCCCATTAAATTGAATGCTTCTTGTGTGCATTCATTCAACCCTTTAAGAAATACAATTTTAAGTAGGTTAATATCCAGGCCAGTACCACATGGTTCTGTGAAGGAAAAGGAACCAATCCAGGTAATCTTCTACACTTTCATCTTCCTTTTGTTGAATTTGAAAGAGATCTTCTTTCCTATCCCTCACTCTACAGTAATCTTGATACTTTTCTAGGAAGGCATGTTCCATTTCTTCCCAGTTATGAATGAAATTCAGGTTTAAACCCATAAACCATCTCATAGCTACATATTTTAGAGTAGAGGGAAATAGTTTAAGATTTTGGGTATCAAAAGTAGTAGTCATATGTTTGTCATAAAACCTTACACTCAAAAAGGAATTGGTCAAGGTTGTAGACACTGAAAATATACACTCTCTCAACTTCATTATCCAAACACATTATCGATCATTAATAGTTAACAACGCGCCACTTACGACACTCCATGATCTAGGTTACCCTTCAATTAATTTAATATTTACATCACTACATCTCCATTCATGAAATAATTAATTAAATTAATTAAAAACACACCCTCACACCTCACCATGTCAACTTACCTACACTCACTAGTTGTAACTGGTTAGTTTATCAACCTTCCATAAATATAACCTAACTACCTCTAAAAAGACCTCTACATTTATCCTAACTAACCTATTCCTAATCGAAGCTCATTCCTCTTAATATCTCAACCTACTTTGAAATCCCTCCAAATCAAGATCAAAATAGAAAGAAAATAACTCCTTTTATCCCCTAACTCAAATTTTCTGAAATCATCGGCGATTATCTTGGTCACCGACAATCTACATAAACAAGTTTCTCAGCCTCTTTAGGAGGAGGATTTTTGGATTTTATAGGGAAGTTACGCCCATCCACGAGCATTTCTGAGATCAATCCTTTTCAATAGATCATTACTATCGTTGCGTTGGATCAACATGGTCATTACATCATCCATCATCATTATCAAGACATCGTTAAGCCATTTTCACCTATCCTACACATTCAGTCTATTCAATCATCCAAGGTGAGCACTTGTTTTCACTGAAGGTTGATTCTATTTTCAGGAAACTTTGTCATCTGTTCATTACTGAGTCTCATTTAAGCTTTAGAAGTCTTCTTAATTGCAAATAATTAATTTAAACTATCTGTTTTGGGTAGTCTGTTAGAATTCATAGTGATCACCTGCAATTAGCCTAATCGCTGGTGATTATACATAATTGTTTTCTATGGTGGACATTTCTTGGAATCTACCTAGCCCATATTTGTCTGATTCTATCATTTGGTGACATGTTTCCAAGAATGGGCTGTTATCAGATGGGCATAGGAGGTGATAGGTATCCCAGGATCATGGCATCATGGATGCATTCCCAATCATTTATCACCCCATTTGCATTTTGGGAATGTAGGGCTGATTTTTATACATGACTTATAACTCTGTGTTATCCACATTGCACCCATTGACCATTTGGAGGAAATATTCGCATCAAATCAATGCATTCATGAAGGAACTGAGGAATTATGGGAGGCATACTACGAGGTCCAGCTAATCCAAGCTAACATCACATCATTCAAGTACAACTATGAAGTAGGCCTAGACATACCAGAGGACAACCGTACCCCATCTGAATCTGACATCGAAAGCAACATCAGCCATCCAGACACTAATTTTGATCTTTCACGCATCTACGACATAGAAGAAGAGCTCTCTGACTTCTTCGTGGAGGACTACATCTCAAAGCCTGATTCTTACTTCACAGAAGATGCATACTTGGCCTCTTCTACAGGCTCAAATTTCTCAGAAAACATAGATTCTAACCTAGATTCTGACTTCGGATTCTAGTCTTGTTGTTTTCATTTCCATTATTATCATCTTATGTATGTAATCACCTTAATAAGTGACAACAGATGATCACATTTTCCATTTATCGTATTGTACTCCAAATTATCATCAATAAAGCTTAATTGTCTTAAAAGCAGGTTGATATCCACCTAAGGGAGTCTCTAGAATTCTTGGAATTGGCCTTTATCAGGTAGTCTTCCCATTTTATCTTACTAACTCTATTTTGTGTTAAGTGTTTGTGATTTTCAAGCTTACTTGCAAGGAAAATAAGTGTAGTACGTTCTTCATGGAGCGCAAAAACATCCATCACATCTCACAAGTATCCTGAAAACCCCGCCATACTAAGGTTGAGCTAAGTTTTACCCCCTTGACACATCAAACAAACCCCCAAGGTAAAACAACGGTCAACAAGGGTCCTCTGAAAATAATCCCTAGAAATTTGGTAGAATTGATGGGGATATATTTTTCAAGGAGCATCTTCATTAGGATCCAATTCAACATGGTATGTAAATGTCTTGCCAACTAGAGGATTTTCCTTGTTTGCACCATTGGGGTTATGTACTTTGTCAACCATTCTTCCTTGGTCAAAAAGTTGCTCCACAGGCTAGTTTTGAGGATTTAATATAAAAAATCTACCTCTATGGTATTTAGGTCTAAACATACAATCCTATCATACTGAAAATGGTTCCCTAACTATTAGTATTGAAATTAAATGTGTGTGTTCCACATACTCTAACTTAGAGGATTCTTTTTGTCACTACAAGGTCTTCTGATCTTTAAAAAAAAGAAAGAGCTATAGAAATGAGATATTTGAATTGAAACTTACCAGAAAAACAAGCAGTACTTTTAGCTAGGACCTTAACCTTTGATAACACCTTGAAATTCCCTGGCAATGGTGCCAAAAAGTGACGAATGTCGTTGATGCTCATACTTTAATCATATTATTATGTCAATCCAAGGTGGTGTCCATGGTTATTTGCAACAAAGGAAACAATAGGAATGAATTTACAACACATACTTTGGTAACAAAAATTAAGAAATTGATGAACTGATCATGATTACAAAATAAAATGCTTGAAAGGAAAACTAAAACGAAATACAGAATTGGGAAATTCTTAAAGTCATTAATCATGGAAACATAAATGCATGAAAGAAATGAAATCAATGCTAGAACAATAAATGCATTCAAAAATACAAAAAGGAAATAAATGTAAACTCCATTTTCATTAGTTAGGATTGGTCCTTTCTCCTTTCCTTCGATCAAGTTTAACACTTGAATTTAAACAACAAAAATTTCCCCTGAATCTGTTATCTTTATTGAATTGAAAGTGTGCTTTTATAATGAATCAAATGACTAAAAATTGAACAACTAAATATGAGTACATGATCTCTTTTATACAAGAGATGTTCTAATTCTGTTAGGAGAGAACTAGTTATTCCAAATGACTAAGTCTACAACTAAATGCTAACTAAAGCGATGGCTATCTATTTTTGTAAATACATTAATGAAAGGGGCAGTCCTTAAAGTGTTTGAATTGGAATCATTCATGATAACTGAAGAGGAAATCTATGATTGGATCCTTTGAAGGAGTCAATCACTGTTAAAGATTCTTCAACTCATTAACCGATTGAAGAGAATTTTGGTGATGATAGATCTCTAGTTTGGAGCACTTCATCCTCAAATTTGGGTGGAATGTTTGCTGAGTTAATGGCACTGCATCATATCCATGATATGGTGCTGCCTGTTGTGATTCCAATAATTTGAATTATCTGCATGTATGTGTGAATTTCCTACTTTGGAGAATTAGGGTCGATGACCTGGATGATCTTGATGTGGTACTTTGAGTTCCCTATTAACATGGAGGTGAGTCCTGCGCTAAGGCAAGTCTTGCGCCAACATGTCAATTAGAGTCATGCGCCAGTGCATGAATTAAGTCATGTGCTCCCTATGATAACTCAACACACACTCTTCCAAAAGTGCAGTTAATGTTTCACAACAGATCTATTTAAGCCATTTCTGAAGAAGAATTAACAAAGTAAAAATAACAAACATATGCATAATAATTCCTTCAAAATCATAGTAAAGTATTAAATATAAGAAGTTAACATTGTTCATCGTGCACTATGACATCAAAATCGTATAAGGCTAAACATGGCTTAAACATCACAAAATGGGGTTCATCATGAACCAGGCAATGCTTTAATTCATGAGTTGAAGGATACATATACTTGACCTTCCCCTACTTGACCTTCCAAATCACAACCAATAGAATCTCTACCTATATGGAAAATAATTTTGCCTCCATGAAAGAAGTGATATACAAGAGTGCAAAAGGAATCATGCTACCATAATTGGTGGGTATTCCCTTTGATGGATATGGATAATTCATGGCCACTAGAGAAGAGGGAACCAATAGAGCCACACAATAATCTATTTGTAATTGTCACCATAATTTCCACATGAGGGAAGTACTAGATAACGCGATATCCACTTCTCATCACCCTACCAAATGATTAACCACTTTAAACAATGTCATTTGTTCAAATTTATTTTTTATGATCAAGAAAAGAACCGAGTGATTAATGTATTATTGTTTATAATTTTATATGAAAATTTTCCCTTTGCTTGGGTTTATTATAAGATATTTCCGTGTATAATTGAAAATAGTGAGAGGTCATTAAATTAGGTGTTTAGCTTGTAGAATTAGATCTTCAAACACAATGAAATGAAACATTCATGGCCTTAAAATTAAACATTAAATATAATTAAATCTTACAACATATATCATTGTGCCTTATATAAGAAACGAGTGATAAAATTTAACCTTGTGCTTTATGAGTGTTTTCAAAATAGTTATAAATATCAACGTTTCAAAGTATTTATAAATATTAACATGAATAGTGATTTGTTTATGTTACATTTTTATGTTGATAGACATTATAAATAAGAAATACATTGAGAAAACTCTTATAAAATATTATATGCCACGAATCAGATGGTTGTACATTTCAACGACATGATCAGAGAGTTGTCTTTTTTACACATATGCATCATTGACATCCATGTGCATAGAAAAATGGGTGCCACAACTACGGTTAAAATGTGTTTAATAACACATGACCTACAAATTGAGTAGTTTTGCACATAAAGGTTCCTTTTTCTTGATACCATGGAATGTCAGGAGCACTAACTTAAGGCTTGTCATCTTTGGTGTCAAACAATTGAAGAAAAATAACTCAGACACTTGATGTGCATTGTTTGTGACGATGTGTAGTGTTGTGGTCAAAGAGCTAAACCAACCAATTGTATAAGGAGGGAAATGTTGTAAAAATAAACCTAGTCGTGGCTATGTTTTCCTTGGGAAGACCTTGGCCTCTCCACCATTCACCTTTGGGTGATCAAGTTGTTGTGTCATTTCCATTGGCTTCCTTAAGCATATCAACCCACCAATCTTCCTAAGGTCCCTAAACTATCATGTGAGATGGAATCTTTATTGTATGTTTCCCCAAGATTCAAACTCAATACATTTTAAAAAAACCTCACATAACCTTACAACAAAATGGTCATATGCCTTCATCTTCTCCACACAACTTTATGGATTGTGCACGGAGATTATAGAGAGAGAGAGAGTTTATATTATGTGGAGATTAAGAGATTAATTATCCATACATCAAGAGGGAAAAAATGTACTTACCTATGAAAGGGACATAAATTTACTTACTTAGAACATAACATAATTCATATGTTGTAACAAAGAAGAGGAAAAAGCGAGGCATCAGACTGTGTTGTAGACAAAGAGATACCTAATCCTTATACTTTTCCCCCTTACTATATGCATTTCCATTTAAAAATGTAGGGGAAATGGTGAGAGGTCAAAGTGCTCATGCAAAGGATTGCACCACCCACCGTTGTTGTTGGGAAGGAAAATAACTAGGTTTAAATATGACATCAACATCTCTAGAAAATCAAAAAATTTAAGTTTGCTATATATTAATAAATAACCCCATTTTCATTTTAATCCATTTGATTTTCATCTCGAGACACAATTTAACCCTATACTATTTCTACAGTAGAATATATATATATATATATATATATATATATATATAGTAGGAATCCCAAAATATTATAAATCCATAAAAAGGAAGTGTTTCTAGGTTGGTGACAAGTAAGACAAATTTAATACTCAACAAACATTGCATTAAATAAAACAACTATTTATATTAGTTATTAATATCTTAGTTTGTAACGACGTAGTTAAAATCTAATTTTAAGCTAAATATTGATGTGTTCATAGGGCCAAGTATGGTGAAAAAAAATGGAAATAATTGAAATGGTAATGTTAAAAGGGAAATAAAGACATGAGGTTGTTAGAGTCTATTACAATCTAGAATGAAAATGAAGCTAAGTAAAAATGTTAAAGGAAAATAAAGATTTTAGATTAAATAAAATCATTTTTTAGCTTATGAAAATTAAAGATTGCATTTTATTTGTTTGGTATACATATGTCTAAATAAATTTTTACTTATGTTTATATGATTACACATTAATATATTGTATTAAGGATTGCATGTTTATGTGAGCTTTGAGAGATGAAGCTCTTGGGTGCTTCTAATTGGATTGGCATCTCCCTTGGGTTTTCTTGTTGGAACCCCCTTCAAATCCACTCATGTTCTATGCGCCTTATGTCACACATGAGAGGATTTGTTGGAAATGTAATCACAAATGCAAATATGGCTCCCAAATCTTGTTGTGTTTTCACATGCGCCACACACACACACATCATATTTTAATGACAATTGGTATCATAGATAGTCCTGGAAACAATGATATCATTTTTGTCATTTATTTTTGGAAGGAATAATGATGATATATAGGATATGGATATTTTCTCTTAACACCAACAACTTTTGTGATATGTCCTTCACATAGTCCACACCCCCTTCCTCCTTCGAATGGTTTGCACAAAAATACATAGACCTTACGTGAATTACCAAGAAAGAAGAGGATCATAAATGGTGGAGCTGGGATTTGAGTTGTTAGGGGCTTTCAACTAGGTTGATCATTTCCCTTGGCTTTTTTGGTTGTATCACCGTCAAATCCACTCACATTGTGTTTGCCTCATGTCACACATGGTAGAAGTTTTTTAAAATATAGTCCAATCAAGCCTCATGCCATCAAATTTTTTGCCTTCTATTGTCGAAAGCCCTAAAAAAAATTCATTTTTTTCTTTGACATATCGACATAATCATGAAAAATAACATCAACGTGAAATCAAAGAATCAAGTCCGTCAGTGATGTTTAAAATTCCTAGGAAGAATACATAGCCATGAGAAAAGAAAACAAATCCACAAGTTCCATTGAGAAGTGATAAAACAATAAGAACAATTCCAGATCACATGTTCAAATGTCAACAATAACAACACTATCAATGGAAAATTTGGCTTAGGCATTACGAGTATTCAATGACAAGGGCTTACTTTCATAGCTATTTCCAGAGTATATTTCCTCAAGGATTTTTTCCTCACATCTCGTTTCTCCTTTAAATAGTTTGCGCAAATGTCATATGGTCCATATGTGACTTTCTGAAACACAGAAGATGATTGCCTACTTTCAATCTAATGTTTTCGCTTCCTCTATAATTATCCTCCCTTTATCTCCTTTATCGCTTTACTTCCCGCTACCATGTTTCTCCTTTACTCCTCCTTATCAACATATCCATTACACCACTCGTGCGTGATTGCTAGTTATAACAAGAGGTATTCCTACAATAACAACTTGGTTTGTGTTGTGGCAAAATCATAGCACCCCTGAATGCTTGCAAGTGATTAACTGGGCATTCAGTGTGATTTTTAAAACATGGAGCTATCCTGAAGTGTGGGACCTTGCGAAATGGGATAGCTCTCTAGAGAAGGATGGCTTCCTTTCCTAACCTAGTGCCAACTACTCCAAATTGCAAAGAGTTATAAATCTAACCCTACTCTAATGCTTTTCCAAGGGGAAAAGGATAGAAAGATTGCATGAAAATGAAATCTACTCTAAGGGAAGGTGATGCACCAAGGAGTGTTGGAAAACTTGCAATACATGAGAATGAAAACAAGAAAATTGGGGAGGGTGATCAAGCACCACAAATCCAAACACCTGTTGTAAACCCACTTTCCAATAAACACAACACCATTGAGATCTTGCAATGAAAATTAAACAATGCACAATAACCTCTAACTGTAATGAAAGATCAGATAAGATACAATAAACACAAAAGAGGGTTAAAAACATCCACGGATTTGTTTTATTGCTCCAAAGTTGATACAATGCATTACATGCAGGGTGAAAGGCACAAATCTTGTATTACAATGTTCAATAGGGAGGCTTGAATCTCCATAGGTTTCTCATAGACAAGAAAGAAGGGAGGGGCAATTGCAAGGTATCCAACCTTTTGAAATGAGCCCCTCCTTACAATTTACAGAATAAATTTTTGAAGAGAGGAGAGAGAGAAAATAAATCCAAAATTTCCTCCATTACCCATAAAAAATCATTGTTTATCTTGTAATGAGTGTGGAAGATCTGCAAAATCCATGCTTGATTAATGACATTGCCTTGTGCAAGAAGAAATTGGCTATGATTACTCTTGGGTATAGCCCCTAGCTCCTGCAGCTTCATCATGATTTTTCTCCCACCTACCTCACTATTTTCTTGCCTAAGACCATCCCATGTTGTAGAGCTCTGAAATACCTTTCCATAAAGTATAATTTTATTAAATTTGGTGAAGGAATGCAAAAGATATTCATGATTTGATTTGGGCCACCATTTTTGGCTCCAAGCTCACCTATCGAGTTCCTCCATGAATGTAGTTCAGTTCACCACACGCTGCTAACTCGACGTATGGCTCAGCATCCAACACTCCACCTAACCGCTACACACCTCCCTAAACGGATTGAAAACTAACGTGTTAGCTCATCGGGCTTTTATTCTGGGTTTCAGAGATTTAATACTTTGGAGTTAATCTACTAGTCATTTTGGGCTTTTACCGCTTACATCTCCAAAAAACCACCTCCTTGAGCTCCAAACACCATGTCACCCATCTCGCCAACTGCTTGTCGATTTTCTCGCCCCGAAATCTGCCTCGCCAACTTGCCACACGTCCATCGGATTTGGGTTTTCAGACCTTATGGCTTTAGAGTTTTTGGACTCGCCACTTCAGAGATTTAGCTCGCCATTCTCTGAAAAACCTACCTTGTTGACCCCGAAAAGGGTTTTGACCTCTGAAAATGGATCACCACGGAGCTCACCACACCTCTTTGGAATTTTGGGGTTTTTGTCTTTAGACATCTAGCACTTGCCCTTTCAGGCTTTTTAATCACCGAGTTCCGAAGTGGAATTCCAAAGCCAACCTCCGAAAATCCATTCTAGGATTCAAACTTCCTCATTTTCAGACTTTGCGAGATCGCTCTTCATTTTCAAACTGCCCGAGTTCCAAAGTGTTATGCCTCCGAGCTCCCGCAATCTCGAATCCCGAGCTAACTTGCTGACATCACTGTGTATTCACTTGAGCTCGTGAGCTGAGCTATCTACCCATCCGTTCAACAAATCCAACATTTTCTTCACGCTTTTCTCACCTTGCGATCTGAATCCCTAAATGGCTCAGCCTAGTGTCCCGGCTCATCGAGCCACTCATCCACCTCCATGCCTCCCCAAACCCCCTTTCGGACTTGGCATTTAGCTCGACGAGATCTGCTTTCGCACCATGGCCCCCAAACCCTGACCAAACATTTCTCCTGATCCCCTTGAGCTCACCTGGGAACTCATCCTTTTTACCACTGAGTCGAACCATTCCCTGGCATTCACGAAACACTAAGCACCTCGGCCTCTTGACATCACATAAACTGATGCATCTAATTGGCCGAGCTTGGGGAGCTCGGCCCTTGATCTTCACCTGCGACTTTGCTCAATGTCGATACCTCCACCAAACTTGTTTGACCCTGAGCATTGATTTCCCCAACTACGTTAAACTAGCCCCTGGCCGACTTCATTCGACTTGCCCCCAGGGCCTCCCATTCACATCACCCGAGACAATTTGGCATCGACCTTCCCTCTACGGGCTCGCTGCTTTCAATTCCCCGTGGGCTCCTTACCTGTGTGCCGAGTTGGCTCGATCGACCACCATGTGCGCCGAACTTGTCATCTCCCCGTTCCACTCCATCAATACTGATGAGCTCGTTCGCTTTGTGCAAATCCTGGTGCTTCACGCAGTGTCAAGGGCTCGCTAAGCCCTCTAAAGGGCTCAACTATCCACCTTTGCAACTTGGATCGCCGAGCTACTCAGTGAGCCCTCCTTTGACTCGCTCCTCTAATGCACAATCCTAGCTCGCTGAGCTTCTTTTAGCTTGGTGGCCTCTCAATTTCCTAATTGCAAATTTTTTGACCCTTGATCCCTATCTTTTGGAATTTTTCGAATTCCTTTGTGTCGGAGGTCTCATACAGGGTGCATACAAAAGGTTTTAGGGCCCATCATGTTTTTATCCTAATTTTGCTCATTTTGGCTCGGTGCGGGCCCGCATCTCTTCATTTTTTAAATTGATCCTTAGAGTCAAAACCCAGAAGAGGAAAAAAATCCTTAATATGATTTTCACTCATGAATTCACTGAATGTGCTTCTTGAAATCTCGGAACTACTTGCAACTCAATTTCATCCTTAGGTGTCTTATCCAACAGTTGCACCCTGTTGTTCAATTTTACCTGAGGGGCAAAATTGGATAACAAGTTGTAAAGGAGTGAGTTGTTCACTTTTATTTTCAACATCAACTTTGATGTCCATTTGACTGTCACGTGACACTCATTCATAAATTTGTCTTCTATTGGATTGTTACTTAAATGTTTTTTTCTTTTTTCTTGAACAAGTCAATCAAAGAAATAGTAATATCTTGGCCATACAGTAATGTTTGAGCCCTTTTTTCTCGAATATAATTTTTCCAAGACCGATAATAGCGCAACTAAATTGATTCCATTTACCACAAATCAATAAGAAATCGATAGAGAATTTAATAAATTGATTAATATGATATGTGAAAAATCTAAACTAAAAACCTTCAATTTGATATGTATTGATCTATTTCATATAGATACATCGATTATAATGTGTGTGTGTGTGTATATATATATATTCGTAATTTCTATTGTTTTAATATATTTATACTACACTAACATAACTGGATAGGTGCCTAGACTTTCATATATATATTTTTATTTTTTAAATTTTTATGAAAAAGATCTTATATTATATTAACAAGTAAAATGATACAAGATAATTTATGGGTGGTATGGGCAGCATGGAAGCGCGTCCCAAAACCTCGAACCAAACTAGGCAACAATAAAGTCTAGGAACACATCCAATTACAAAACATCAAAAGTAAAAAAAATAGAGAAATTAAGCCGCCGCTACAATTGTTGCCTTGCAAGAGGCGAGTCTTGATCATTCCAATCAAAACCACAAGTCTTTGCCACTATCCAACACGTTCAAATGTATTTTAGATAAATAAATGTATTTAAGATATCTATACTAGTTTTACATTACAAGTGAATTCTATCTCCCAAATCAAAAGCTAAACCGATAATTTGCACGTTCAACGGTTAGTGACAAAGATAAACATTGGAGTAAGCTCCCAAGATGGGCCAAGGCGTGAAATTCTAGACTCCCGACTCTGGAAAGTAAGGATAAGGTGTCTGGGAGCATTTTATCTGCAAAGCGTTTCGTTATGGCGAGCGTCTTTCTGTGCCCTCAAAATTATTTGCCTGTAAAGAGATACCCCATTTCTACAGGAGTTTTGGGAAGACACAGACCAAGCTTAATCAGAGGAAAGTATAAGATAAGAGCAGTCGATTTCCTTGGGGATTTTGGAGCCAGAGACGCGACCGCACCAGAATTGGAGAGCAATTTTGGAGAAAAAGTGGTGGGTAATTTTGGAACCGACCACAAGATTCTGGTTCCCTCTGCTTCTGCCCTATCCCTGGCTCATATGCCTATTCAGCCGATTCCCCCCGCTCAGTCTCCCATGACCCGCCGGGACGCCACTGCATTGCTAAGGAAGGTAAAAATCCCCCTTCCCCCTCACTGTGTATTCCATATAATTGAATTTACAGTGTATGAGAATGTGGGGTTGGGGTATGGCAGATAGTAGGGTGGAAACTGGTGGAGGTGGACGGAGGGTTGAGATTGGATTGTTTGTGGAAAGTGAAGAGTTTTGCAGCAGGGATGGAGCTTTTACAGAGGATTGGTGCTGTAGCAGAGGCTGCAAAACATCATCCTGATCTTCACCTACAAGGGGGTCACTGTAACACAGTCTCAGCTCAGATATGGACTCATTCCATAGGTAACTGCACATACTTGTATTGGGTATTGAGTTTTTTGTTTTGGGTATTGAGTTCTTTGTTTTATTTCTCTGAGTTATATTGCATATTTGATTTTTGGTAGAATTGTAAATACTGGGTGGGTATGCAGGTGGGCTGAGTACGAATGACTTCATTCTTGCTGCTAAAATTGACCAGATTAACATATCAGACCTTATCCCTAGAAAAAGGGTTTGGGCTTAATCTTTTGCTTCAAAATGTGGTTCTGGTGTTCTGCAGTTTTGATGGAGAAATATCCGAGTTCAAGCTGTAATTTCACAATTGTCCAAACTAATGAGAAAAATAATGTCCCCATATGTCAATTCATTGGGGGAAACTGCTTTCTTTTAAGCAGACGGACAAACTTTTATTTTTCTCTGTAATGTTTTGGGGGCTGATTTCCTGTAGACATTACCAAACACTTTCAATCTAATTTTTGCGAATGATTTTTTTGCAACTGAGATGTTTTCCTAGCTTTATATTCTCACATTCATACACTATTTGATGATTAAAAAATAGCCCACCAATTTGTTTTTATGGAATGTTAAAATATTGTCAACAAAATTTAGAATTGAACAAAACTAAAAACTATATCTTGAATGGTTGACTCACATGAATCCAATTTTAATGAGTAGTGGATGAGGATAGAAATTCAAAAATGATAATGCAATATAAACAATAAATATTCTCGGAAGGGAGTATTTGTTACAATATCAATAAACTGTCACTAAGTAAAACATAATTACATTTCTAGCACCCTCTTGAATAATTAATTTCTGTACATTGTCTATTACATAGAGTTTAGTTTGAATTTGGGTTCTTCTGAGGGGGATGATGTAAACTGCATTAGTATATCATTATTTTGCACTTTTTCCTTCATGCAGTGGCAGTGAAGTTCCACATGTTTGGATTGTTCATGCATAATTGGATTTTTCACCATCAACAAAACACTTTGATTATCGTTGTGATTGTTGTTGGTAGGTTTGGGGGAAAATTCTTCACTCAAAATTTGAAGAAGCGAGATGTTTTTGTATATAACTCCCTGTGCTGCCTTGTACTTTGCTTTAGTGGAAGTAATAGCCACAATTGCTGGTTTCTCACTTACCCATGAACCCCCTGGTTTTGAGCCCAAGTTGAAAACATACCCAATTGTTAACTTGCGATCATCAATGGAGCCTCTCCATTCGCCATCTAATTAACTAATCAAGGAATAATTGTCATTCTTCTTGTACCCTAGTCCAAAATTTAGAGTATCATACACATCTCGTATCTATTTTAACAGCTTCCAATGAGTTTGTCTAGGTTTTGGCACTAATATGGACATGCAGTAAAATATCACTGATCTAGTCTGATATTACTAAGATAAATGAGACTCCCAATCAATTGTCTATAGAGGGATCCTTTTTAGATGTATCATAATCCTTTTTAGATGTATAATAACAATCAGTCATATTGAACTCTTAAACCAACTCGGCATACTTTGTTTGAGAAACAGAAACATGAGTATGTGATTTACATACCTCAAAACCAAGGTACTAATGCAGCAATCCAAGATCTATCATCTCGAATGACTTATTCAAATCCTTCTTTCACCGATGAAACTAACACCACTACTCTCGGTGGTCACAAGATCATCAACACAAACTATCAGGTTGCAAATCTCCCCGTTTTCCTTTTAAATGTACAAGTTTTAAATCCAAAAAGCTTTGACAAAAACCATGTGCGCATAGGTATTCATCAATCTCGATGTTACCACACTTAAGTTGCTTGTTTCAACCCATATAACGACTTTATCAACTGACACACTTTATTGTATTTTCCTTGGAACTTTGAATCCTTCAGGTTCTGTCATGTACGCTTCCTCCCGGGTAACCCCATTTAGAAATGTATTTGGTGGATGTGCTATCCAAATTGTGGTACATGCGAGTGCACAAGTGTCATGGTTTTCATCTTTGGCGTTGGTTCAAAACTCTCGTGGTAGTTGATTCCTTCTTTTTGAGAGTAACCTTTGCAATCAAATGAGCTTTGTATTTGTCAATGGTGCCATCTACTTTATATTTTGTTTAAAACACCCATTTGCATCCAATAGGTTTCTTCTCAGTTGGAAGATCGATAAGCTCCCAAGTTTTATTATGCACGATTCGTATTCTACTTATATTTTGTTAGTCCATTCTTTTGACTGCAAAGCCTCATTAACTGAAGTTGGTTATAAGGAATGAACCATTATACTCATAAATGTAAAGTTAACTTCTTCTAGGGATGTATTGAATGATTGTGACTATTTCAGATTTTCTTGTACGTTCTAGGTTAGTTGCTGCATTCTTATTAATCAAAGAATTTCAAGATTTTCAGTGGGTTGCGTTTCATTTTGAACACTCCATCCTTCTTTAGGTTGGGTTGTCTTTGAAACTAGCCTTTCTTGAAGATTTGTCTCTGGAATTGAATCAACGTATGCTTCTTCAATAATTTCTTCTTTGATATCTTAAATGTGTTTCTTGTAATTGTGTTTGATATCATTTTCGGGAAATTGTTAATGGATTGGTATGTGAGAATTCATCAAATACCACTTTTCTTTTTATTTACATCTTTTGGGTTATTGAATCAACTCGATGATATGCTTTAGATTTATGATCACACCCATGAAATACACTCACAATCTCTTCATCAACTTTCTTTATCTTCTTTCTTGGAATATAGGCATTGGCTTTGCTCCTAAAGACTAAGATGCTTCACAAAAAGATTCCTTTTTGAACATGCTTCTTCATGTGTCACACCATTCAATGATTTTGTTGGCGCTTGATTGAGTGATGTATTCACTCCTTCAACCCAATGGTGCTTATATATGTTCATTCCTTTCAACATGCATGTCATCGTGTATTAGATGGTTTGGTTCTTTCTTTTTGTGACTCCATTTTGTTGTGGAATTTAGGCAACAATCAATTGTTGATGTATTCCTTATTGAGTGAAAAAATTATCACTCTGTTGTTATGTACTCCCAACCTTGATCTATGTTGAGGGTTTTGATGAAGCAACTAGTCATTTTTTGCAACTTTGAAAGTATTAAAGTGTTGAAGAGTTTTAGAATTATTTTTTAAGAAGCACACCCTCATCTTTCAAGACTAATCACACATGATTAGTAAGAACTATTGAACGCTGCCAAAGGTCTTGAGAAAAGCTTTGCACATATTGCTTTGAACTAAGTCAAGGATAGCCTTGGCTTGATCCTAGCTCAAATTTACTTTTCACTTTCAAATTTCAAATTGTGTTGCTTACCAATGACACAACTAGAACAAAAATATCCAAGTTCCTTGATCGTTGGTGGCTTATGGACCATATCTTGCTTTTATAGATCCATAATGTGTGGAAAACTCAAATGTCAAATGTTTATGTCATGGTGAACGATGTTGTTCACAAGAATCAAGAAAATTGAGGTGTCTTTGAGTAGGTGCAACATTGAAAATGAACATACCACCTTTCTTAGACCCTTTAGGTACAAGTCTTTTATGCTCGGACTTGTCTTTAATGACACGAAATTTGTGACCTATTTTCATGTCAAATTCAACTTTCAAATTGTTAATAAGCATTTGACTTACAAACAAGTGATTCTTCTTCATATGAGAAATGGACAACATGCCATGGACTTCACATTTGTTGTTGTTATGAGTGAGATAAATACCTTTACCTTTGGTTTGCAAAGAGGAATTGTATCCAAGGTTGACTAACCCATTATACACTTTCAATTGCAAAAACCGGGTTTTCCTCCCAAACGTGATTGGTGGCACATGATTCAATATGCTAAATTTCCTTTTCATTTTGTGTTTGGGCTAGCACTTGGATAACTTCATCATCACTTCCATCATTTTTAACATTGTTGTTCTACACATGGTCATTTTCAACACCATCGATTTTTGCATCATTCTTCACAATATTGCTTTGGTATCGCCCATTTTAGTATCTTCCACGTCCTTGGCGATTTCCTTACTTTTTCTATGTGAATACTTTATACAAAGCCTTTGGTATCATGGGACTTGCCACAAATATGAAACTGCATTGTTTGTTGTTGTGCTTTACCTTGCTTAGAAAATTTGTTGCCCTACTGAAACTTGTGTTGATGAAAAAAATTATTCCCTTTTGGGCTGGGCAACAAAATCATTTCTTTTTCATTGTTATCATTACGGGTTTTACTTCTTGTCGAAGCTAATCTATGAGCTCCTCAATGGTAATTTATTGATTGGATAAATTTAAAGGAGTAACAAACATGTTCAACGAAGAAGGGAGAGCTCAGAGAATGATCTTCCATGCGACATTGCCATGAACTTCTTGTTCAACTTATAGCAATACGCTCTTGATTCTTGTCACTCGCATTTTAAATTTTAGACATTTTCACCTTTCCATGTCTTGAGCACATCTAACTTCCCCATGAGATACAACACATGCTTTATTTTTACCTTGTTCATTGTCTTAAGCTTTTTCCAACCCTCATGAGCATCTTGCATGTTTTTAATGTGTGTAAGCACATTGTCTTAAACCAAGAGTATATTGAGCATGAGAGCCTTTTAATTCTGATTAACCCATTTCTCTTATGCATCAGTTTTCATGTTTCTCATGTTTTTTGGTTTGACCACATTCCAAATATCTTTAAAAATGAGGATTGTCTTCATTTTTGTCTTCTGTGTTGGTGTTGACACCTAAGTTTGGTCTTAGACACTTTAACATAATTAGTTTTGGCACTCTTTGACACATGGACTATGATATACACTTGACTCTTTTATTACACCTTCCCCCTTCTAATTACCCTTACATCATCTTGATTGTGCCTATATATGCCAATTATACTTATGTAAGATCATCTCTAGTCTATATAGGAACATCGTAAAATGTACACAAACATCTCTCCATTTGGAATTCCCTAATATCAAACCCCTAGGACATTATTGACAATCACAAATAATAGTGTCCATCAATATTGTCCATGTGTGGGAACAATAATTTTAAATATGGACACTTTCATTAGGTCAGCTGCGACTTCAATCATGGGACAACTTGCATAAGAAATTAACGAAGAGTCATCTATATATACAAATTACCCTCAAGGTCATTATCACCTTACACAATTCAATAGTACCTTAGATATCATCATAAAAAAGGAATACACATATCTCAGATCTTCCAAGAGAACCCCTAAAGAAGTCCACAAAACTAATTCCAAAGTACACACTTAGTCCAAAGTTGCGTTGTGCCATGTGTCAAAGGTGAAGAGAAGGATCATTATAAATTACTTATCAATTTCACAGTTGCATTCCCTACTTTATCTTGGGAGAACAATATGTGCATTTTCTTTCCTTTTGGGTACTTGGACACGTAGTGTATCACTAACATGCAATGTGCACATGCTAAGTTTAGTCCAGGCCTAGTCTAGGGCTACTAACCATTTGTGCAAGTATTGTTAAGGTGAACACATGAGATTTCAATTCAACTTTGTTACATTAGATCATGAGATTCCAGTGCAAAAACCCTACAGTGCAGAGACATGTGAACACATTCCAATATATATAGATGCCGCAAAATCGCCCAAGACCTTGCTAATAGCCTTATAAATTATTGTTCGATGTTAGTGTCCTCACCTACAAGTACTCTTTAGACAGTTTCAAGTAGTGAAACTTTCAGCATCACTTGGTGACATTCATCTAAGTAGATTATAATGCTTGTATCCATTGTGCACTCATCCTTAAGGAAGAATCAAGTTGGTTCATTCAAGGGCGCAAAAATGGAAATATGGTACACTTTAGGTTGATAACAAAATTTCGTACTCAGATATGTAATTAAAGATCTACGATTTTTTTTATTATTTTTATGGTTTTTTCTCAATAATAGTAGGTTACAAAACTTTTCTATCCATAATATTTATTAAAATTGGTTACCTATTGTTTATACAATGTCTCATTTTTTAGCCTTGTCCCGAAGTAAGACACAAGTCCATGCTAACGTTGTTCATTCTACATTATTTAGCATTATCTTTGTACTCTATCTCTCTCTAGACTTATCAAAATACACCTAATTTAAGTTTAGGTTACCTTATTTATCTTTATTTTTATACTTTGAATTAGGTCAAGTTTCAAATTATCTTATACATGCATGCACATGGAGATGGGGGACCCAAATCCGCTTTTTGACCATTTTGCACATAATGTGAGCACATTACGACTCAGACATGTTATAACCCGACCATGTAACGAAATAAGTGTGTTATAACACACCCGTCTTATAGTGCGAGCACATTATGACAGTAAAAAAACTATATTAGGCTCGGTTAAGGCCGAACCATTTTATTTTTCTTAGCCAAAAACTACTTTTGAGAAAAAATTATGAGCGGGGAATTATGCGAGTGAGTTTCTGGAGCTTGATTCTTTCTTGGAGAACAAATAAACTGTGACAGAGAGTTCATGAGGTGAGTTTTAAATGAATTTAGATTAGTTTTAGTGATTAAACTTGTTTTTTCTTGCATTGTTCCTGATTCATTATTTTTCAGTGGATCTAATATCTTCAATTGAAAACCCTCCTTGACAAACAGACCAGGGTCAAAAAAACTTACTTCAAACATCTCCTTCAATTCCTAGACATCTTCCTAATACCTAAGAAAACCTTCCTTCACTCATAGACCATTGTGAAAAAAACATACCTGAAACACCTCCTTAAAGGTTCCTAGACATCCTCCTAGATACCCTAAGAAAACTCTATTAGGGGATGATTTACCCATCACCAAAATCTCAAATTGCAATGTTTTATTGGAGTACCCTAATAAACCCTAATTTCATGAGTACCCATCACCAAATTATGGGTCAAATAAGAAACATGAGAGGGTTATTAAACCAATTTTAAATAATTTTTTATGCCGAAAAAATGTCGTATGATGTGCTGAAGAAAACAAAATCACCAAATACAAGTTGTGTGCTTTGTGCACTGAACCCCAAAACCAATGCGCTCTTTACTATTGAGTTGCAGAAGATTTCTGATTCATTGGTATAACCATGAGGGGATCAAAAATAATTTTTTGAATAGATGGTGGATGGTTTTTGACCAACTGCCTTACAACAATTTTTGGGATAGATGGTGGATGGTTTTTGACCAACTGCCCTACAACAATTTTGAGGGACCATGATATTTTTTTGAAGAAACTCTATTGTGAGTTTATTCTAAAAAAAATACCATAACTATTTAGATATTCAAGAGTTCCAAGGGTATAGGAAAATATCTTTGTCACATGATAGATTGGGGGGCACACCATTTTAAAAAATGACCATTTATACCCCTTGGTTTCACTCATATATTCAACATGTTTCATTCCTCTTTAGATTGTGAAGAAGACCATGTGGAGGTTGATATACTCGATTCTAATAATTATTTGACACATGCATTACTTCAGCATGGCATCCATCTCTCTCAGGTTGATTAGGTTGTGCCTTTGAGGCATCAAACATCATATAATATAGTTTTTCATGCTTGTGGGAGTCTAGGCACCTATGTGGTTTATGAGATTGCTCCAGCATCCTAGTGAGGTTTCACTATCAGCCTTGTGAGGTTTCTCCACAGTCTAGTCAGGACTGCTCTACAACACAGTTAGGTTGCTCCACGTGATAAGTAGGGTGTTCGATTAGAGGAGAAATATTGTGATTCTATGTTGGACACTATCATCATCATAGATGATCTATTAAGATTCAACCTTTGGTATTCACCAACAAGTAATTGTACGTGAAGTTAAATGCAATTTAGTATACATTTTTTGTACTAAATTTAATAATTAATAATATTAGTTCATTATGAATGAAAATTAATGAATTGTGTGTATTTGTTATAAACTTTCAGGGTTAAACTACATATCTAGTATCAGATTCCACTTCCTCATACTTTGTTTGCAAACATGACAACCCCTCAGGTATAAATTTGTAATAAATTGGTAAGTATTTTATCATGTTAATCTGTTTTATCTATATAGAGAACATTATCTTAAAATAATACAATTTGAAGTTGAATATGTAGGCATATGGATATTTCGACATTCAGGGATGTCTATTATGAGTGCGTATGTTGGGGAATTTACTGACATGTGAGTTTTATTATTTTTAATCATCATTTATGAAAATAATGAACCTTATTTAATGTACGTAGATAATGTCATGTAACTTGTATTTGCATAAGTTCTATTATTTTACTTACATAACCTTCTTATTGTTTTCAATTGATTAAGTCATTGGAGTCTCCCCCCAACATTCAAAGATCATTAGATATTAGATTTGTTATGGACATAACATTTGTTGTGCCTCTTACACATGTATGAAGCTAGTAATGTAATTTTTAAAATGAATTTATTTGTATTCAATAATATCATTTATTATCAAGTAAATGACATTTGATATCCATATTCTAATTTTTTTCATAATGGTTACCACAGGAGGAGGCGACAACTTCTAGTCTCATGCACCTTCTACTAAGGTTGTTTTCCCTAAATGTCAATCCTAAGAGGCAAAGGATGATTTCATAGTGATTATTAGATTACAGTACGTATTTATTTGTAATAATTGTCATTTTATATCTCATTAGTTGTATATGTAATGTGTATATTGTTTATTTTTATTAATAGGTGGAGCTACGATCATCCCTTCAGTGTAGGAGGTCTGATTGGCAGAAGGGACATCTCACTTATGAGACTAGTTCTTAATCATGCCAGATAGGAAAAGAGAATCATATTGTTTAATGATACCCCATAGTTTTGATTTATACACATTTTTTGTATGCCTTCATGACATGTAGGCATATATTTTTATTTTGTTGATGTATATCATTATACGCCTATATATATATATATGTTTATATACATATATATTTTATTTTCAAATTTTGTATGCCATCATGGATTTCATAAATTTTGTTCAATATAATATAATTTTAGACATTAAAATAAATGAGATGTTCCGTCAAACTTGTATAGTGGATCAAGCACTCTTTATATGTATCTAAGTAGATTAATATGATTCCATATGTATGTTATGTTAACATGTATTACTAGTTATTTTTATGTTTTGAACATGGGTATTAAAATATATACAAGTAATATACAATTTAATCACTATTCTAATCATTAAATGAGGTCAACAACAATGACATCCACTTCTTGGAATCTCAACGCCAATGTAATTTCCACGCTAATCCTGAGAGAAAGAGATAGAGAAATAGATCATATACCATAGAGCAATGAGTAGAGGTGGTTTGTTAAGAGAGAGTGTTAGTGAGATATTCCTTACTGAAATAAAGAGGGAAGAGAGAGACTAGAGAGATGAGAGATCCAGAGAGAGTGTCAGAAAGAGTGAGAGAGAAATAGAAATATAGAGCAAGAGAGGAGGGAAGAGAGAGTGAGAGAGAAAAAGAAAGAGAGAGGGGGGAAGAGAGAGCAAGAGAGAGGGGTTGGGGAGTGAGAGAGAAAAAAAAGAGATAGAAAGAGCAAGAGAAAAGGGAAGAGAGAGAAAGAGAGAGAGGATGGAAGAGAGTGAGATTGAGAGAGAGAGAGAGGTGTTATACATTTTCCTTATTGAACAAAACCCCCTATAAACTACAGTGAGAGAGCGAGAGAGAGGAGGGAAGAGAGAGTGAGAGAGGGGGGGAAGAGAGAGTGAGAGTGTGTGTGTGTCTGTGTGTGTGTGAGAGAGAGAGAGAACCAAATTATATTTTTGGGAAAATCTGTTCCAAAATTGACTTGGTTCCAAGATGTAGAATCAATGGAAGAGAGAGAGAGAGAGAGAGAGAGAGAGAGAGAGAGAGAGAGAGAAATGTTTTCATTCACTCATTACATAAACTTATGCACCCTCAGTCTGACAATGTCTTTTAAGTGCCATAAGAGTGAAAAGTAGCCAAACTTTAACATTTGATTTCTTGCAAATTGCGGTACAGGGGAATCTCCCATCTAAAACTACAGTTGGGCATCTAGTTTGTCTACAACAAACTCTCAGTTTATCCCATCTCCCACCTATTTTCTTGTGGTCACAACGAATGAAATGTGACAAAAACCTTTAATTAATGTTAGTGTTAGTGCATCTAGGGTGATATTTTGTAATTGGCACCTCATGACATTGAAACAAATATGCCCACATGTCTAGGTAGGCTGTTAGACACTATTGGAGGTATCATTTTGCTACCCAACTATCCCGACCATTCCTAGCTACATTGGTCCAACAATGTTTCTCAAGTGCCATGAGAGCGAAAAGTATCCAAACATTGACACGTGATTTCTTGTAAACCATGGCACCTAGGAATGTCTCGTCTAAACCTACACCTAGACATCAAATTCATCTACAAAAAACTTTCTCAGGTTCTCTCATATCCTTCACATTTTCTCATGGTTGCAGTGAATGAAATACGGAAAAACCTTCAATTAGTGTCAATGTTAGGGCATCTAGGGAGATATTTTGTAATTGACACCTTGTGGAACCAAAATGATGGTGCCCACATGTTTGGGTGGGCTGTTAGATGCTATCATAGGTGTCATTACACTACCTAACTGTTTTGATCCTTCCCGACTGCATTGGTCTGATGATGTCTCTTAAGCGTCCAGAGAGTCAAAAGTAGCCAAAATTTGATGGGTGATTTCTCACATACCGTGGCACCCAGGAATGTCCTGTATGAAATTACAACTGAGAATATGGTTCATATACAAAAAAAAACTCTCATTTTCTCCTATATCCCACCCATTTTCTTGTGGTCACAATGAATAACATGCAACAAAGACCTTCGATTAATGTCAATGATAGGGCATTTAGGGTGATCTTATGCAATTGACACCTCATGGAAACAAACCAATGGTGTACACACATCTGTGTCAGCTGTTAGACACTATCATAGTTTTCGTTCTACTACCCAATAGTCCTAGTCATTCCCGACTACATCAGTGGTGAGATGAGAATGTGTTCTTGTTAAAAATAACAATTTTAGGTGGTGAAATGAGAATGTTTTCTTGTTGGTTTCTAAATAAACTTTATCACCCCTCTTCCATCCTCTCCCTCCTCTCTCTTCTCTCCTCTCTCCCCTCCTATCTCTCTCCTCTCTCTCACTCACCGACTCTTCCCCCCTCTCTCTCCCTCTCTATCTTCCTCTCTCCCTATCTCTTCACTCTCTCTTCCCTCTTCTCTCTCCCCCTCTCACACTTTCTCTTCCCTCCTCTCTCCCCATATCTCAATTGACATCTCTCTTGCTCTCTCTTTCCTCATATTTTTCACTCTCCCTCCCTCTCACTCTCTCTTCCATCCTCTCTCTCTCCCCCCATTTCTCTCAAACTATATTCCCTCTCCCATCCCTCTTTGTCTCCCACTCTCACTCTATCTTGTTAATATGGATATATAATGTATATGCCTCTACCAATACGATATGATCAAGTTTGAGGAGGATAAGGAGGAAAATAATTTGGTAAATGAACGATGAAATGGATTAAAACCAAAGATCCTAAAATAAAGGAATCAAAGGACCAATTTTTAGATGATGCTAATTTTTTTTTTACTTCAAGAATATAAATTATTTACTGACAGTGCCAACCACGTAAAGGTAGAATCTTGTTTTGCACCACCAACCTACACTAATAGCATTTGTAGCGATATAAACAAAAAAAATTAAAGAAAAAGTACTCAAGCACACAAAACTTAAGAATTGAATAATATACTTGCTAAATATAAAATTTACGTGTCACTATACCAATTCAATCCAATGAACAATCCACGGTATAATCTAGTCTTTAGGGTGTTGAGAATTGTTTCATGGTCAGGCTCAAGAACTTTCCACAAGTTCTTCTCTCATGATATACTACCATATTTGATCAATTGAAAATTAGATGCAACAACAAGGTGAGGATAATGAATAATCTTTCTATGAGTGTCAAATTCCTCAAACAACCACACATTGGATTTCTTCATTGGGTATCTTATAGTTCATACTCCAGTAACAACCATAGACCCCGTAGGATACTCTACGCCTTCTCCATTTATGATTAGGGATATCTGTTTCTTTTTTTCCTCAACACAATGAGACAAATAATAATTTCTTCTTTATTATTTTCTTTTGTAACAACTGCATAAACATGACCTACATCACATTGTAAAAAATGGTAATTTCAATAAATGATTTATAAATAAGTTATATAATTTGATAAAATATAATTTTTTATTGAACACTGCATCTATAATACCTGGTTGCACTAGATCCTATATATGGTTAAAGTCAATTGATTATTCACTCACAATGAGTTGTAGATCTCACAAAGGTTGATACATTTCACGTGGATGTAAAGGTCTACAAATCCATTCATCAAACTACTCTTTCTACTCACACTCATCCCAAAAAATACGTACATGAAGAACAAAAACATGCCATTTGTCTTATGTGAATAGTCCATGAACCCGCATTTGAACTTATAAAAGAGTGCAAATCACTAGATCCTATTAGTGTAAAACAATCTTCATATTTAGCAAAGTTATATTTTTATACCAACCAAAAAAATATACGAACTATAGATTTACCCTCATTACCTAGACTTATTGTTGAGTTACATAATTCCACAATGGATGATGTATTGGTCAACTTTGCACCATCTTTGTACTTAAACTCTTCTTTTTCTATGGCTCTTTTAACACATACTCTTGCACCATCATGTTCTCATTTTCCATTTTTGACCTCAATGAAATTATAAATATGTTGAACACCACTTATCTTATGCATCTTGCTTAAATAGTAAAATATTCACAAATTCTTTACTTGTGATGTACATTTATCTGATCATATGATGTGTTGACCAAATATGATGTTTCTGTTACTCAAATTACCATATAATATCTCAAAACAACCTTACTTGAATTGTGTAGAATATGTACGATCATCACTAATATAGAAATAATACTCCCATGAGATCTTTGTATTCTTTTGTGCTGTCAGAGCATGAGTGAATGCTATATCCACAAATAAAAAAACCTAAATAGAGTTGTAGTACTTGTAGTCACTAAATGACACACTGACTATGTACATATAGCCTCTGAATACTTCATTTATAGGCATGATCCATAAGTGAGAGAATTAGTCATTAACACCCCTTTAAATTTGATTTCACATTACTTTTATCCTTTTAATATTTATTTCTTGCAACTTTTAATTGACAAATTATAGTTTTACATTCCATCCAACATCATACTCATCTCTTATTTCACTAGCTGACCTTTTTGAGCACCCAATACAAGACCGACCATTAGGGACAGGAGTTCTACTGTCCCCTTTGGGTGAATTTTTCCTCTTTACCTCTTTTTCTGAGATTTTGATGTGACTTCTTTCTTGTCTTCTTTTATCCCTCTTGGTTGGCCTTTCACTTGTTAATGATGAAACTTAAGAAAATGCATTCCTTGGTGGAGTAGATAGAAAATATTGGCAAGTTTATATATATGAAACTTGCCAATATTTTCTATCTACTCCACCAAGGAATGCATAATTCATTACATAGGAGGGTTTATTCTGAATTCCATACCAAAAATTTGAATTGAAAGAAAGTGGTTGTAGCTCGCTATTCTTTATGCGGTTGACATTAGGGAGTCCTAGCTCAAGGTACACTATTTCAATCACACACACACACACACACACAATAGAACTACATTGAGTCTGAAATGTAGTGCAATGATCGGTAACAATCACATTGGGGTGACCGCCGAGGTCAGTATGAATCAAACATATGCATATTTTTATTCATCTAATGTGCACTTGAGTATTGTTCAGGTAGCTAGGGTTTCTTTTTTAGGTACATGTGTGACAAAGAATTACAAAAAAACTTGACGTGACCTACAATGAATAAGAAGCAATATAGAAAGAATTAGATCTTGAGTATTTCTACAAATACCAACTCCCAGATCATATGCTAGTGCACATGAGACCCTATCCCAGTTTAGGTGCTTCTGTCTTCTCAGTTTCCATGACACATTTTTTAGACACATAGATTACACATCCCAGAATACACCTATTCAGATCATTCACCAGTCTAGAATCAATTTAGACCTACAATTACAAGATGATTCATTATCTAAATCCTATATATCGCTCTTGTTTATATTTCCTTAGGTTGATCTTGTTTGTATTTCCTTTAGCTGATCTTTCTTATTTACTATATTATCTATATAATCAACAATGTGCTTATATTAAATTTAATTTTATCAAATCATTTGGTGAAATCGACATCCTTTCACACATATCTTATTGAATCCCTTCTCATTATGACTAGTACCTCTTATGACTTCTCTACTAAGGATATCAATGAACTCAATTCTTATCTTACTGAGCATCCTAAAAATCTAGACATGTTTCTTTTTACTTCCTATGAGGAAGCCCAAAGGGTGGCTTCCTTTGCTCCACTTAGAACCACTATCTCTAATGTTGCCACATTTTTTATTCCTCTTTCCTCCCCTCCTACCAATGCGGGAGCTTCTACCACCCATATTCCTACTTCCACATCTAATCCTAATCTTTCTTCTCCTCTTATATTCCATATTTTCCCTATCTCCTCTTCAAGAACCAAATATTTAGAGTCCCTTGATCATGATTTACAAGAAAAAATCCATCAATTGCAACAAGCTACCTCTTCTTCATCTTCATCCCTTGATTCTTCACTTCTTCTTCATAATCCTCTAGCACCTAAAGTGTCTTCTTATCCACTCCCTACCAATTTTGATTCACCAAAGTTTCCTCTATTTGATGGACATGGATATCCAAAAAATCACCTTATATCCTTTCATGTTTCTTCCATAGACTACGCGTGTGATGACACCTTCTTGACCAAGTTGTTTCCTAAGAGCTTACAAGATTATGCTTTGTGGTGGTTCAATAAATTTCCCTTGTATTCTGCTAAATCATTTACTACTCTTGATTTTTTTTGATCTCATTTTTTTACGAATATTAGAACAAAAATATATTATGCACAAATGGATAAAATTAAACAAGGATCCAATCAACATCTTAGTGATTATGGATTGTGCTACAAGAACAATCTTTCTACAACGAACAATGTATTAGCTGAATATGAATTGCAAGACCTATTTATCCAAAGTCTTTTGCCTCCTTTGTAAGAATGTGTGCTTCTTGATTCCTATTATTCCTTTGACCATCTATGCCATACCTTAAACACTCGTGATACTAAGTTACTTTCTTTTGGAAAAATCAAATATGGTTGTAATACTTCCAATCATTCCTCTTCTAAGTTTCAAAGAAAAGTTCCCTTTAGACCCAAGTCTAATGATGATAATATTGCTGTCATTTTTGTTTCTCAACCTCTTAAGATTCATCCCCAAGCCACTCAGCATATATTTACTCAATTTCCTTATCCTTCACATATGTTGTTGCCCCAACTCTTTGAAAGAAATTTGTTTTATCTTCTACCTCCTCTCGAGTATGATCCTAATAGGCCACATGGAAAAAACTGTGATGAGCATGCACATGATGATTACCATAGATGAGATGGCCATTCTACTGATAAGAGTTTCAATCTTCATGATTTGATTCAAGATTTTACTAACAATAATGATATCCAATTGCTTGAATCCACTGCTTCCACCTCCAAATCTACCAATGACAATGAAAAGTTAAAAATATTTAATGACCCATTACCTACGCATGATAAGTTAGCCCCTGAGTCTTCTTCTAATCATACCTATCACACAATGCCTTGTCCTGATTCTTTGGATCATCCACTTGGATTCCTTGTTGGTGCTATCAATATATTATCGTCTGTTATCACTTTTAATGATGTTGATTTTCATGCCTCATTCTCCTCCCATGGATTATATATCAATGCTTCTGTTGGGTCCCATGCCATGAACAATGTTATGGTACATCCTACATTCAAGCACAATGCATGCTCATTATCTTTCTTATTCAATTGGCTTCCCTCTATCTAAGATGACACACAAGTCTCTCACTTCTTATGGCCATGTTATTTTACCAATTACTATTGGGCCTCTTACTATTTCTATGCCATTTACAGTTAGATCTAATTTTATGCATTGTGAAATGCTCTTAGAACTCCCTTGGATTTGGGATGCCAAATCCATGCATTCTATTATTCAATTGTGCCTTAATTTTATCCATGAACGACATCTCATTACTATGCGACGCATTCCATTGCATACACCTTTGTCCTTGGCTTCGTTGGCTATCCTATATTCTGTTTCTCCTACTCATAGTGCATCTTCTCCTATTCATGATGGCTCGTTAGCCTTGACACCTCCTATGCTATGTAGAGCCCTTTCTCCTCTTGTGATACCTTTTGTACATACATCTCAATTTACTTCACATACGATTACTACTCATAGGCCTCATCACATCTATAGATCCCATAGTCAACCTCATAAGAGTTGATCACATGCTTCATATCCTCCATCTAGACATATTTCATGCACTATTTCTCCACCTACTTGATCTAGAATTATCTCATATACTTGGCCTCATGCACTCTCCCATGACAATCGTACCTTGTATCATGTTTGCATGCATAATTAATTTACACCAGTTGATCATGGGACCTTTTCTAGTACTCTCATTGTATAGATCATTTTTTCATTCACACTTAGGGGCATCCTAATTCCCCCAAACCACTCGAAGAAACACTCTTGTTCTTGATTCATACTTGAATATTGAGGGAATTCCTACATGAACCCCACTTTGCACACACCCACTTGGAAGCATACTTTTTCCTCCCTTAAATACCTAGTTTTATTTTATATTGCAATAAAAAATCCAAAAACATTAGCTTAGATCTTGATTGGATGTACTCTTTCTTCCTTATACTACTAAATGTTGTACCTTTGTTTATCATGTTACTACAGTTCATGGTATGATTTATCATTTTTTCATACACACATGTGCATCCACATGGTATCTTGAGGTGAATGTACGTCACTTACATGTTGTTACATGATGTATGATGCTTGGTCCCTATCTATTACCAGTCCCATTGAGGCTCATGGGGGCGTCTACCTTTTATCACTTACTATCAGGTGTCTATCATTGCAATATTTCATATTTTCATTCATATATTTAGATATTACATTATCATACTATTTAGATTCCTAACATGCTACTGAGTGCTTCATGTGTAGCATTTTCCTTACATGAATCCTTCCAATCATGGTTGTTTGATTTGCTTGAACCTTGTTTTTCATTTTTTGTAGGTTATGCCCTATGTTTTCTTATTTCCTTGTTTGAACAATCCTTGAATGGATATGATTGTCTTGTGACATCTTGAGTGGTGTCCCATATATGCAACCAACTACTCATTATGTCCATGTTTACTAATTTCCTATATGTATTTTCCTAGTTGTTATTTATGTGTGCATTGCTTTTTTGTCACTAACACTTGCATGCTACCAATTTTTAATTATTTTTCTTGCGCCATGGTAACTACCATGTATAATCCTCATTCCATTGCAAAATTCCTATATCAGATGTGCGCATCATTTTCAGCCTTCCTCGTTTGGACTCTGTTTGTTTTTTTCATCTCATGCACCCCAAATGAGTGGGGGAAAACATTGGGTGAACCTTTTCACCCTCATAGTAGTTACAAACAACAATTTCCCACATGGATAGAAGTGCCTAGAATAAACAGGAATGCTTGGGTGCTATTTTCCCACATGGGCGCTCTTGTCCTGAGGAAAAATAGTTACAAAGTATTTTTAACAGTTACATAGTCACAATTTTCTCTAGTTTCAACAGTACGCATCCAATTTCAGATTATAATCAATTACTAACATGAAATAACTACTTACTTAGGAACTGAAGCAGGAATGAAATAAGGGTTCATAAAACCTAGGGAATATACAGGAAAAAGATATACCTAGAGCATTGTGTCACTCGAGGAAAGTTACACCTTGGGTTTACAATCATTTACAACGACACTTATCTGTGGGGAAGCATTAACGGTTGGAGGAAAAAATAAAATGATCTCCCAATACATTTTCCATTAGTGGTAATGTGATGCCTAAATCTATAGTTTAGTGCAATGGTGCTAAAATCCCCAATTTGGCAACATGATGTTCAAATCCTTTGTGTTATTCTAACCAACTCCTAAGCATCAAGTCTACAAGTAGGAACAAATTTATATCCCTTTCTATTTTAACACTCTAGGTGTACTCTAACCCCTTAATTTAGATTTTCCAATACACATTTCCATTTTTTTCCAAGTTAAATTTCAATTGCATTTACCTAGAGCATTGACTACACTTATTTTCTTTTGTAACTCCTATCCTATCCTAATGAAGGAAAAAGCACACAAACAACCATGAAGCAAATCCAAAGCATGCTCTAGAAAAGATGGAACTCTAAGGAAATAAATGCACACATTATTATCATTCCACACATGTGAAGTTCATCCCTAGGATCCTTATCATTCCCTCTCCTTAGAAATTCATGGTACACATCTTATACTATTCCATTCAAAGCGCTAAAACACTCATTTGTTACGTTATTGGGTACAATCTTCATTCAAATATCCAAGGTACACTTTTCTTTTTTACTTTACGCTACCAAATCCTTATTCATCAACATAAAGTGGGGGAAAATGTAGTCACTAAATCACACATTATGGACATCTATCTTCTAAATGCTTCATTTATATGCATTATTTCTAAGTGAGAGAACTAGTCATTAACACCCATTTCACTTTTTTTTGAAATTATTTTTATCATTTTCATCTTTATTGCTTGCTTCTTTGATTGAAAACTTATAGTTTTTCATTCCAAATGACATCATACTCAGCTCTGATTTCACTATTTGAATTTTGAATATCCAGTATAAGACTGCCCATTACGGACAGGAGCGCTTGAATGCTACTGTCCCTGTTGGATGCCTTTTTGCTCTTTACCTCTTTTTCTAATCTTTTGAATGTTACTTCTTTCTTATCTTCTTATATCCCTTTTGGTCAACCTTTCAATTTGTTAATGAAAAAAATTAAACAAAAGAATCATATATATACATGTATTATTTTACCTTAATAGGGGGCAAGCATTCAAGAGGCACATACTATTACAAGGAGCTAATATTTTTTATCTACTACACCAAGGACTACATATTTCACTACATAAGAGGGTTTAATATGAATTCCATACCACACATTTTCATTGGGACAAAGTTACTGTAGTGTAATATTATTTGTGTGATTAACACTAGGGCATCCTCGCTCAAGGGATATTATTTCAATTACACACACACACACACAAACACACACACACTAGAACTACATTGAATCTAAAATTTAGTTCATCACTCGGTTAAAATAACATTGGGGTGACCACTGAGGCCATTTTGAATCAAACATATGCATATTTTTATCCATCTAATGTTCGATTTAGTATTGTGCAAGTAGCTAGGGTTTCTCTTATAGGTACATGTTTGACAAAATAAGAGTACATTGGGCATGACACGACATATAACAAATAAAAAGTGATAAGAAAAGACAAGAAATGACACAGAAAGAATCGGATCCTGAGTATTCCTGTAGACACCAATGCCCAGATCGAATTCTAGCACCTAGGCGGCTCTGTCTTAGTCCAGATGTTCTTTTCCTATTAGTTTTCAAAACACCATTTCAGACACAAATCTTACACAACCTAAAATACACATGTTCAAACTATTCACCAATATAGAATCAATCCAGACCTAAAATTACAACCTGAGTCATTATCTAAAAGCTATCTATCACTCTTGCTTGTATTTCCTTTTTTTATCTTTCTTATTTACTGTATTATCTATATGATCAACAATGTCCTTATCTTAGATTTAATTTTATTAAATAACTACTATGATTGGACTTCATTATGTGGTTGTATCATATAATTCTCTGTAAAATCAACAAATGACACAATGATATCAAGAATGTATGCTTCCTTGCTTAACCTGAATTGCCTATCTAACCATCGAGATTTGTGTGTATGCCTTACATACTCATACATTATCTTATCTCGAAATATAGTCATAAAATATGATACACTTATTTCTCTACTCACTATTTCACACCTCTTGGCCTCTTTACCATACTTTAAAGTATATAGTATTGAATTATATTTCCCAAAACTAATTAGTTCATTTCCAATTACATGTGTATTCTCTGATGTAAAATCATCAACTCTAGAATGTACATAGGATGACAACATCCAAATTTTTGTTTTTTAGGCATGGTCATGAGTCCTAGGGGTCAATTTTAGTTATTTTTAGGTGTTAGTGGGTCTCTAGGCTTATCAAAATTCAAAAGAGACATTTTGCCTCCTAAGTGCAAATTTGAATGTGAAAGCCATTTTTGGCTTGATATAGTTATTTTAAGGCATTTTTTGAGTTTGTAAGAAAGATAAAGGATGAAATGAGGTTTAAAATGGAGTGTCTTAGGTCCCTCTAGGGTCAAAGAAACATGATATGAGTTAGAAAATGAAATACTTGGGTCTATAATTAAGCAACTTGAGGCTAGGTCTAAGATTATACATGTGACCAAATGGTCTAAGGTGTCTCTTTCAATTAGAATTGGATGAAAAAATTATAAATTTCCAAATCTAACCAAATTACCTCATTGTATCTGGATATGAATCAAACAAATGTGAAGGCTTCAAGAATTATTGAAGGAAAAATGAGTTTGTCTCTGTTTTTACATGTAATTTTAGATGATTGTGTGTGGTGTCCTTGTAAGGTTATGGTCGTTGGTTCTTGTACTATGTATTTGTAAATGAAACATGATTGAGAAGGCTTTAGATTCTATGTTTTTTGAGAAACAAAGACTTCACTAATAGGTTATAGGATGAGGGGTGATCCTTGAGTAAGGTAAGAGGTTTTTTGTTGAAGATATTAAAGGTGTGTCATTTGATGCATAGGGCTTGGCTTGAGAACCTTGAGTGAAATAGAATTATGAAAAAAAATGAGGAATTCTTGTGTCCAACCTGACATGTGGAACACGTAAGATATTTATTATTAGCTAAGTGAGTGATTGAAGTTGTTAGTAAGCCAATACATGGAGTAGAACTAATAAGACTATGATTTCTTGCATGTTAGGGTTCTAGATAAACCATGAATTGATTGTGTTTTTTGAAGAGTTGTATGAATATTTTTTGGATGGTTGAAACACGTGCATAGTATTGATAGAGGTGTTTTGTAAAGGTTTTTAAGGAGACTGTTTGCATTCCCCCTGTTCCAAGTGTGTATCACCAAGAGCTAATGAAGAATTAGGAAAATATTGTATTATCTATGATTGAATGTATTAAATCTCTTAATTATAGGGATCTAAGAGATAATTTTTTAGTGATACTATCCTAGATCAACACTATATTACTTTGTTCTAGCAGAGGAAACACTTCTTGAGTGTAAATATGATCACCTACAGGTTAATTCAGGGAAAAAAAGCAAGAAGAAAGGGAAATACAATTTCTTCATAATTTAATGGTAAGATTCACCTTTGAAAAACCTTAAGACAATCCATTTTGCCAAATATTGAGTTTAGGAATTGATCTTATGGCAAGTTATTTCTAATTTAGTTTTCTCGAGCATAACAATCTCTACAGTTAGGGTTTATAGAAAAAGAGTTGTAGAAAATTCAAAACTTGTAATTTCAATACCAAATTTGTAAGAAACAATCCTGAGGAGATCCCTAAGTTGTTGGAAGAGGAAATTATGAATTTCATTGGTGAAATAACAAGAAAACTATCACAGTTCCCTAATGGGTGAATGAAACAGTTTCCAGGCCTAATTCGAGGGGGTGTTTTACAAAGGAAGTATATGATAGCTAAGGAGATTAAACTTGAAACTTGGAATAATGAATGATGAGAATAATGGGTGCCTAAATAAACCCTTACTTCATCTTAAAGTGGTCTGCATCCTAACTTATACATGGCAGTCCTTTCTCTAAGACCTGGTAAGGGTTTTGAGCCCAAAATACAAACATGGATGTAGAGGGAGTTCTACAAGAGTTGGAACCTCAAATTTTAGATACATATCTAAGGTGATAAGAGATAAATAATGGAGTTTATGAAGTATCATAGACACTTCTTGAAGATTATGCCCACATATGAACCAAACATGCATTATCTTAAGAAATAAGTGGTTCCGAGGACATTTGGAGCTTCCAACATTTCCTAAATCTCCCTAAACCATTGCAGAATGGTAGAGATTTTTGATATCTTTCCAATGGTACCAAGAATGATGGAAAAATATATCGTGAGCTCGAGATATCATTGGTCAAAGTTCAGGCTTGAAAGGGTCAAGTGGGCAGTCAGGCAGTGACACATTGCAAAAATGAAGTTAAATAAAAATGGAAAAAGTTGGTTTAATGCCACCAGTCTTAAAAACTTGGAATAAAAAATGGTGGGCCCCAATATTTGTTGGCTAGGGGCCCTCATCAAGGTTTGACACATTCTTTTGATGGAGGGGTGTCTATCTTTTCCGTTGTTGTTCATCATTGGAATTGCCATAATTTTATTATATCTGCCTTATATTATCTTTGTATTATCAATGTGGGAGATGTATTTATATTGCAATGTATTGTAATATTGCATTTGGGTGAGCTCACACAACTCGGTGAGTTTTTTATCTCCTTGGACGAGTTCAATTAATGGAGGGTGAGGTATATGGTTTTCTTGGGGCATTCCACATTATTCCCCCACTGAACACTATACGACATATTTCCCAATGCCACCACCATTCATTTATACCATGGTCAACATGTTTTGTGTGGGCTTGAATTATACTCCACCACCCACTATTCCATTTGGTTAGGAATTCCACTGAGAAAATCACCAGTTTATCTCCACTACATGGCAAAGATTCCATTCAAACTGACGACCATTCAACATGACAACTCGACCCATCTCAAGGAATTTCAACTTGGACGAGAATTGAACTTAACCTAGCCACCTTGTAATTCAGCGCAACAAAATAGGTGATATATGACCTCAACCACATTACACATGGTGGTTCAAGCCTATTTAAAGGCTTTAATATTCTGTCGCTCATTCAATGTGGGATTTTACCCACACATGGCCTTAAGCAAGTAGTGGTCTGTGGTCAAGGGGGGTAGAACCCTTGACCCACTATTTGGTAAAAATATCCATGGTCGTTACACCACACGAGCTCAGTGAGTTAAGTGGAGAGCTCGAAGAGATTTAAGGATGTGTTGGTGTAGGCTTGGAAGAAGGCAGATTAGACCTATTTTTAGTTATCTTTAGTTTTGGAGCATCGAGGCTTAGAACCAACTTTTGGAGTAATTTAGAAAAATGTTCATAACTTCGTAATACTCTTAATGGTGTAATCCTTTTTCCATTTTTGAAGTTCTGTGACATCATTTTATGATATGAAAGTCACTAATTTTGGAATTCCTAAAGGAGAAATCTCAGTAAAATACTTCAAGAAGGTGAAAGACATTTATTGAGCTCTGTCAGAGTCTTTCGAAGGTCTAAAAGTATATTTTTGTAGGTTATGATATATTTTGTTGGTTGTAAGGGTTATTGTACTTACAATTTTAGCAAATTTTAATAGATCGGTTCATATAAACCCAGAGATGTAGGCTTGCATGCCGAACTCCATTATCAATGTTTGGTATTGTATTTATCTCTGGTTACATTCTAATTTCTAGTTTTATTTTCACATTTTAATCAGAATTTACATATCAGTAATGAAATCTTAGATAAATTGGTAAAAGTGTGAATCTGATGATGGATGGCTTTGATCAAAGAAAATCAATTTTGGATCAGTCGAGAATCAAATTTGGGTCAATTTTACAGGATTAATTAGAGTCTTAAAATTGATAATTTTAATATCCAGGTAAACATTATTTTAGTAGAAGTATTTTTCTGTTATGTTTATGGATCATGAAGGAAAACATTGATAAAGAGAATAATGTGATCATCTTGATTTTTTGAAATACATTTCTACGATGAATCTAACATTTTTATGGATGGTGTAGTAAGGGATAATCCCTAAGAAGTCATAATAAGACCAAAAACCATAAGCTACGTGTTTAAATCAAGGAGCTAGTGGAGACAAAAGAAGGATAAAAGTGGGGTACAAGAGTAAGTTGAACAAATCTTGACTCATAAAATTTTGTGCAACTGAAATTGAGTTGGTTTGATGCACAAAGAATAAGGGTAAGGGACCTAGTGAGCCATCAAATGTGAAAATTTTCAGTTATAGCAATAAGTAATCCATGTTGGGCTTATAAGATATCCTATATTGCAAAGTAAGAGTGAAGAATTTACATGAATATTATTGATGAAGTGAGTATATGCTTGTATCATTTGTATTGCTTTGCATTATGTGGTATCAGAGCTTGGTTTTGTTATGATTTGGTTTTGAGATTGAATGAATGGTTATTGTTAGAGCTAACATTGTTTTGTGAGTGTGTGTAGTGAGGAGTGACAATGAATATGAGTTAAGAGAGGGGTGTGGAACTAGTCCTTTACCATGGTTATAGGATGCCATAGTGGATGAAGAATTCAGTAGCAGAAAGATAAGAGGCTAGGTGGAAGAAAGTGCAGGAGAGGATAAGGGAACAAGAGAAAAAGAGAAGAATAACAAAAATTATGGAAACAAGGAAAACATGCAAAGTAAGGGAGTTAAAATCTATTAGGCCTCATGAATAAGAATTGATAGATGGTGAAGAAGAATAAGAACCATAATTAGAGATGATTTAGGAATTGATAGAAATAATGAGGTACAAGAAGAAAGAACAAGAGGAGAAAGAGAGGAAAAGGAAAGAATAAAGGAGGAAGAAAAGAGGGATATGGTTTTAGCAGGAGATTATAGAGTTGAAGCAAGAGGTAGCACAACTAATGGTTCTTATAGAAAGAGAGAAATAAGAAAAAGAACAAGAAATAGGGATGGTAATGAATAAGAGATTCAAATTTCCAGTTAAATTGCTTATGGAAAAGAGACAAAGAAAACAACTAAGGATAAGGATAAGACAAGAAGAAAGAAGACTGAAACATATGGAGAAGAGAATGAGGAAGAAATAAAAGGAAGTGATTAAAGAGATGGTGTTGATATGGAATAAGAATGAAGAAGAAGAAGAAGTGATACAAGTATTTTTGGCTTCTATTGCAGTGGATGAACCTGATGAGAGAAGTTTTCATGTAGAGATATAGGGAGTAAAGTTCAAGATGGGGCAAGGTGAAGTGGTGGCTAGAAGGAAAGGACTTCTAGGGACAATAAAGCCTCAAATTTTTGAATCTAATAATTTGTGCAAGTGTGTGCTTGCATCTACAAATAATTAGATTGATGGAAGTGAACAAGAGAGTTCCTTTGTGTATGAGATTTGGGAGCAATTACAAGTAGAGATAGCAGTTTTGAAGCATACTATAAGCATATCAAAACCATGTGGAAAAGAGTTGGAAATCAGTTCCAAGATGGAGGAAGAGCAGCAACTAGAAGCTCACAACAAGAAGATGATAGTGGAGATTGAAGAAATTGAGAAGTGAGATACAAGAAGAAAGAGTGTAGCAAAAGAGAAAGAGGTGTATGATGAAGATAATGAAATTAGAGAAGAACAAGTCAAAGTTTACCAACAACAATAAAGGAAATAAGAAAATGTGGTGATTAAAGAAGAGGAAAAAGTTTATGAAGTACAAGAAATCATTCATGAAGATGGAAGGAATCATGAAGAGCAGACAAATACCCAGATGAGAGAAATGTAGATAGAGGATGTTGAAGGTAAAGTTCATATTAAAGCAAGGATAAAGAAACAAAGGAACTAGAAAAAGAAGAAAAAGACAAAGCTATAAGGTATAATCTTTCCTACCCTTAGAGTATGATGTAGGGGCATCAACTCTAGAGTGTACATCGAATGAAAACATTCAGTATTTGGTTTTTCAGGTATGTTCATGAGTCGTAGGGGTCAATTTTAGTCATTTTTAGGTGTTAGTGGATGTCTAGGCTTATCAAAATTAAAAAGAGGAATTTTCCCTCCTAAGTGCAAATTTGAATGTGAAAGCCATTTTTGGCTTGATATAGTTGTTTCAAGGGATTTTTGGAGTTTTCAAGATAGGTAAAGGATGAAATGAGGTTTAAAATGGAGTGTCTTAGATCCTTCTAGGGTCAAAGAAACATGATGTGAGTTATAAAATCATATACTTGGGTCTATAGTTAAGTAACTTGAGGTTAGGTCTAAGCTTACACATGTGACCAAGTAGTCTAAAGTGTCTCTTTCAATTATAATTGGATGAAAAGATTATAAATTGCTAAATGTAACTGAATTATCTCATTCTATTTAGATATGAATCAAACAAATGTGAAGGATTCAAGAAGTATTGAAGGAAAAATGAGTTTGTATCTATTTTTGCATGTAATTTTGGATGATTGTGTGTGGTGTTCTTGTAAGGTTATGGTCACTGGTTCTTATACTCTATATTTTTAAATGAAACATGAATGATAAGGATTCAGATTGTGTTTTTTGTGAGAAACAAAGACTTCACTATTGGGTTACAGGATGAGGGGTGATCCTTGAGCAAAGTAAGAGATTTTGTTGTTCAAGATATTGAAGGTGTGCCATTTGATGCATAGGGATTGGCTTGATAACCTTGAGTGAATTGGAATTATGAAAAACAATGAATAAGTCTTGTGTCCAACCTGACCTATGGAACATGCAAGAGAGTTCTTATTAGTTAAGTGAGTGATTGAAGTTGTTAGTAAGTCAATACATGGAGTACAAACAATAAGACTGTGATTTGTTGCATGCTAGGGTTCTAGATAAACCCTGAATTGATTGTGTGTTTTGAAGAGTTGTATGAATTTTTGTTGGATGGTTGAAACACGTGCATGGTATTGATAGATGTGTTTTGTAAAGGTTTGTAAGGATATTGTTTGCATTCTCCATGTTCCAAGTGTGTATCACCAAGAGCTAATGAAGAATTAGGAGAATATTGTATTATCTATTATTGAATATATTGAATATCTTCATTATAGGGATCTAAGAGATAATATTTTAGTGATATTATCCTAGATCAACACTACATTACTCTTTTATAATAGAGGAAACACTTCTTGAGTGTAAATATGATCACCTACATGTTAATTAAGGGAGAAAGTGTTAGAATCACAATGGAATGAGAGGGGGGGTGAATCAGTCCTTACAACAATTTAAATTCAATTTCAGATATTAATATTCAAATCTACATAACCTTTCAACCATAGTATCCAATTAATATATACTTAATGTGTGCACATCATATACCATAAAAAATAAAAGAAACCATGAAACAAGGAATCAACACAAGAACAAAAGATATAAGTGGGAAACCCTCAAGGGGAAGAAATCCAACTGAAACACAATATTATATTGATTTTTTTTAAAATTTAGTGAGGCACCATCCCCACAAAGAGCACTAACCCCTAGTTTAGTAGAGCACGAACCCCACAAGGAACACCAATCCCTAATTTTTTGAAGCATTAACTCCACAAGGAGGATAAAACCCCCCAAGATGATTAAACACCCACTCAACCACCTTATTATGTTTATATATCAGATTTTTTATCCACAACTGATGGATATCCAATATCTATCTCACACTTCTTTAATCAAACCATAGGTGATCACACTCCACAAAACAAGCTCTTCAACCACTTTAAAAATCATCAAACCCTTGTTTTTATGTCTATGATTTTTCTCAACTTGCAACACACTTGAATCAACCTCAATTCATTCTCAAACACCTGTAAAAAAATTTCGTCTAGGTCACTCCACTTGCACACACACAACTAGTTCCAAAAAGCACCCAAAAACATGCTTTTATATGCTTCTCCTCATTTCAAACTTAGTCACAACATTTTCCATCATTTTTATTCAACACATACATCAAAGAAACATTTTAAATTTTAAATACAACAATCACAAGTGACAAAATTATTTTGGGATAGCTAAAACCCTCATTACATATGCCAAAAATGGCTCAAAACCCCATGAGAACATTCTAAAAAATTCCCTTACATTAAATGTATACAAATTCATGACCCAAAACCCATTACATATGAATAAAATTGATCAACCAATCAAATTATTTTATTTACTGGTCCCAATTCACTTTGCAATTCTCAAAACAGATGTTTCTTACACCCTTCAGCACCATGAAAACTTCATTTTATCAACAAATCAATTCAACATGAGAAAACCATGTCATGCAACAAATTTATGGAAACTTCATAACCTTTATAACAATACTAAACAAGCTATAATTCATGAAACATCCATATATTCAAACCACAACTACATTTGCCTTCATTAGATCAACCTACCAAAACATATGTTTCCAAAGGTTATCTCATAAAAACATTTATACATACAATAAAGACCTAAAATTTGATTCATTGTATTAAAAATTAATCCTTGTTCATATTAAAGGTTATAGCAAGCATCAACCAATCCATCTCATGCCTCAAACAACATCAAAATTTCAGCAGGACACATCCTATCTTGAACTGCTAAACATATTCCTGTCGAAAGAATGACATGGAAAATCTGTCACAAGACCTCATAATTATTGGGTAATTTTCAAATGTGTTATGATACCTTAATTTATGCTTCCATGAGCTCATTTGACTCTAAACTACACTGCCACACCTTCACGTTGTCATACTTGCTCCCAATGAGCATCTGTAACATAGAAAATCACCTGTACCTATACCTGTACCATGCCACTATTATGAGTGCTCAAGAACCCTCAAAACATTTTATCCATCATTTCAATATGCTTCCTAAGTAACCAAGAAGCTCATACTACCAAGATACATCACCTAGGCACATTTATAGGCTTGCTAAAACAAGCACACTTCACTAAATCCCAATGTATCAACTCAAATACATCTGAACCAATATGTTAGAATCAATTATAACATCATAACATCATCATACAACATTCACGATGACATTAATGTGGTTTTTCATCAATGACAACACCTATTTGTACCGCATGCCAACAAAAAGAGAAATGCGAAAGGGAATATGGTTTCTTCATACTTTACTAGTAAGCTTCTCCTTAAAAAACCTTAAGAAAGTCAATTGTGCCAAATCTTGAGTTTAGGAATTGATCTTGTGGCAAGTTATTGCTAAGTTAGTTTTCTCCACCATACATAGTCTCTATAGTTAGTGTTTGTAGAAAGTTCAAAACTTGTAATTACAATCCCAAATTTGCGAGAAACAATCCTAAGGGGATCCTTGAGCTATTGGAAGAGGAACTTTTGAATTTCATTGGTGAAAAAAAAAAGAAAATTATGACATTCCCCTGATGGGACAATGAACCAGTTGCCAGGTCTAATTGGAGTGGATATTTTACAAAGGAAGTATATAATAGCCAAGGAGTTTAAACTTAAAACTTGGAAAAATGAATGATGAGCATAATGGGTTCTTGAATCAACCCCTACTTCATTTTGAAGTGGCCTACATCCTAAATTATACACGATAGTCCTTTCTCTAAGACCTAGTAAGGGTTTTGAGCCAAAATACAAACAAGGAAGTAGATGGAGTTCTACAAGAGTTAGACCCTCAAATTTTAGATACATGTCTAAGGTGATAAGAGAAAACTAATGGAGTTTATGAAGTCTTAGAGACACCTCTAGAAGGTTATGCCCACATATGAACCAAGCATGCATTATTTCAAGAAGGAAGGAAAACATTGATAAAGAGGATAATGTGAGCATCTTGATTTTTTGGAATACAATTCTATGATGAATATAACTTTTTTTGGATGGTGTAGTAAGGGATAAGCCCTAAGAAGTCTCAATAAGACCAAAAACAACAAGGTACATGTTTGAATCAAGGAGCTAGTGCAGGAAAAAGAAGGATAAAATTTAGAACCAAGAGTAAGTTGAACAACTCTTGACTCATGAAATTTTGTGCAACTGAAATTGAGTTGGTCTGATGCCCAAAGAATCAGGGTAAGGGACCTAGTGAGCCATCAAATATGAACTTTTTCATTTATAGCAATAAGTAATTCATGCTAGCCTTGTAAGATATCCTATATTGCAGAGTAAGAGTGAAGAATTTTCTTGAATCTTATTGGCGGAGTGAGTATATGCTTGTAGCTTTGTATTGCTTTGCATTATTCTCTCTATGCATATAAATTTGTAAACATTGCAAACCACCAAAAATATCACAAGTTCCTTCCAAACACGATTTCTTATTAAAAAACTTCCCTTATTCTCTTGTACAAAAAAAACTTTAGATGAAATATATTTTTGATTTACGTGAAAAATTTATCATCCACTTGTCCAAAATATTTTCAGTATAAAAAGTAACACATATATTCTAGAAAACATCATAATTCATAACAAATCAATATCGATCCTATAACAAAAAAATGTCTACAAGTGATTTATTTTATTGTAAAAATGTTATGCTATTTCAAAATACCTTTAACTAATTTATATTTCAGGACAAGTCTCTTTGAACTTATTATAAAATCATGTTTGTGTCATATCCAAAAAATATATAGGATGTGATTCATGGTTTCATTAACAAAATCTTCTTTATAAAACATTTTTTTCATTAGGTGAAACATTTTTATTAGTTTTTCAAAATTCTTCAATTTTATATTTTAACTCTTCAACTATGTCTTTGTCTTTCTATGAGAGTCTACTGAAGAATGCCCATAATTCATTGTTCCTGGGATCTTCAACTTTTTTCATGTCTTCCAGAAAGTTTCAATAATATTTTTCTATTTATTTTTAATGCACTACTTGTTTTACTAATTAAAAAGAATTTATTTATTGCTTTACTTACTATAGTTGATGTAATACCACTTCAGGTAGCATTACTATCTCTGGTATGTGAGGTTAAACCTATTGATTGGTATGATTTCATTATATTTTTTACTATTTATTTTTCACTTTTGGTCTTAGATGCTCTTAGACCAATGGTCTTTATAGTAGGTCTAAAATTAATAATTTTCATCAATTCAAAAAACAATTGACATCTTCTTGTTTCATTTAAGTCGTTAATTTTTTTTCACATCTTATTAGTTTTCTTCTACAAGTTAATTCACCAATTTTATCACTCATTGGGTTTAAAATATTTTCATCAATTTCAACTAAAATCCTAGGTGTCTTACACAAAATTTTAATCAACGATCTCAATGATAAAGTTGGTTGAACATCATATAAACATTGTTTATTTCCTATATGTTGTTCATCTTCATACTTTGGTAAAATTTGTGTATTTTGAATAAATTGGTGATTTGGTGTAACACTTAAGTTTAAATTTGGCATTGCATTATAATTCATTATTTATTAATTCAATTGGTGTTTAAGGATATGTTTCACTATCAAATTCATTTGGAAGAGATGACATACCTTCACTTCCATACTTTGATTTATTTCTTTCACATATTTTTTACACTCGTTCCCTTGTTTCTATTTTTTTATTCTGTCTTGGCTCTAATGGATAATAGATGATATTTTTCAACACCTAATTTTTTAGGCAATGACATGTTCAATTTTTTTTTCACGCCCTTTTTGTATTTGTTACCATTTCTTCTTGAGCTCATCTAATTTTTTCCTTTGTGGTCTCCTCCCCATAATTCCCACACACACATACATACACATATATTGTCGCGACTTGCTCAACACGAGTTTCAAAAATATGAAAGGACAACCAAAACTTGATAAAAAAGGAATAAAGGTGGTAATTTTTTTGTTTTAATTTATTTTAATTATACAAAGATTACGGCTACCCATAACCGAGTCCAAAAAAATAAGTCATGACTTACGACGATGCGGTACTAAACCCCAATCGTGAGAAACAAGTAGAATTTAATTAATTTTAACATTGTTATAACAATGTGATAAATAGACGTGACGGCGGTATGGTCGAAACTCCACTTGCGATACAAATTATCACTCGGGAAATATGGGTGAGTTCAAGAGTTTAAAGTTCAGAAAATTGTAATTGTTTCAAAAATGATCACGGGTTTTGCGGGAAGCCAAAATAACCATTACGATCATGAGTCCCATTTTCCCTCCAAAATGGGCCAATTCCCTTGAATAATATTACGTGAAATAATAAAATATTTAATTTATTTAAACATCCCGATAAAGGAACCTAAAAGCTAAGTCAATTATAAAAATTAAGCCATGTAAATTTAATTTACCCATCAAGTAAATATCACCCAAAATAACCTAAGTCACTAATTAATTTAATCCTATTAAAACATCAAACCAATATTTAGACACCCCATCACTTAAGTTATATGCAAACTTAACCATAGCCCTAGGATTTGATTTAATCTCCACCGTAGGATTAAATCTAACCTAAAAAAAAGGGTGAGGATATATTTGCCAATCCTAAGTTTTTAGTTCATTTCTTCTCCTTCTCCATTTTATTATCAAGTTTCTCATTATTTCATCAATGACAGATCATAGAGATCTGCAAATTTGTATATTTTCATTGTTATTGGTTTATTATTGTTATTTATTTTTTATTATAAGCCCATACCCCGGGCAATATTATGAGAACAAAAGTGGAGAAAACTTGTATATATATATTTATTTAGACACACACACAAACACATGCATGCATACATACATACATACATGGAAACAATATAATGCTAGCCGTAATGTGTAAGGGTGAAAACATAGTTGGTAGGTCAAATGGCATGTGCGTAGAGGAGGATGGCCATTGGCCATGGAAATGGAGGTGTGAGGGTTATGGGACGCAGGTTATGCTACAACACCTATGTTTTATTTGGTATAAGTGTGGCGAATGGTTTGGACAACTGTCCCACCCAACCCCCACCATATATAATTTTTTATAACAAAATTGTAGACACAAAAGCAATGCACTTGGGGGTACATTTCTAGGTCATAACAACATACTTGCATTCATATGATTCCTAAGTGAGAAAATTAGTAATTGACTACTATCTTTGGTCTCTTTTATGCCTTTCTTACTTTCTCTATGGTCTTACACACCACACAACCTAGTCTGACTTTCATTTTTTTATCTTTCATGAATCTGGAGGGTAAGTGCACGAAGTTGGGGGGGGCCAAAAAGTGGACAAAAACCTAAAAAAAGAAAAATTGAATAGGCGTTCTATTATAACTCGATCACGTTTTAATTTCTTAGGTTTGGAATTTACCGAACCATAACACGTACGCATTATGTCTGCTATAAATTAAAAAAAGAGGCCTGAGCCTCTATCATTTTATCCCCCTCAAACATAAGTTTCAGAGCTTAACCATGCCCTCACATTTTGTCATTTAGCTATATCTCAAGTTCAAATGATCATCTTTGGATTATTGGGAAGATCTTAATCAACGATGGTGCCACGGAGAAGAGGTAGACACAATTCTTGTCTCAAAATTGCATTGAAATATGATAATTATAGAGTATAATTTGAATTGAATACATTTTTTTATTGTTACAATTTGAGGTCAAGGGAATCAACCACAACCAAACCTTGTTATTCCTGTCATCCCTCCCAACCCTCCCACAATTGCTCAACATCCCCTGGGTAGTAAAGAAGACTTAACAACCAACATAGTTGAAAAAAATTTTGAAATTGAGGATTTAATCAAAATAATGAGGAATTCACAATCTACAAACCCCCATCGCACCTCTCTTGCAAACACATTGGAGGCATTACTTGCTCAAGTTGACGCAGAAATGAGGAAAATTAATCATTGGACAACTTACAGAGAGGGTTGTAGGGTTTATTATTCCAAAAAATGGTCATATGTGGATGTAAAAAAATAAGAAATTACAAAAGCCCTCATATGCGCCTTATTCATGGACCCCCGCACTAATTTTCCTATTCCGTTGTCATGTAAATTGCTTCCCATCCATTGGTGTAATAATAATTTGATTAAAAATAATTTTTGGGACCAATGGTGGATGGTGTTTGATTTTCCACCTTGCAATAACAACGAGGTGCCACCATACTTTTTGAGGAAAATCTATTGCGATTTTATCCTCAACGAGATCCCAATTTATTTTGATTTCCAAGATTTCCAGGGCCGAGGAAAAGGATTTGCACAGGATCGACCAGGTGCACAACGTGCACCTATTCAGCGAGGTAGAGTCCCCACATAGAAGGCTCCTCACCTTGAGACTGTCCCTCCAGCAGTGAAGGAGACAATTAAGATTGATACATTCCACGTGCTTCAGGGGCTTGCTGCGACCCTTGGTCAACATACAAGGGAGATTTCTAAGCCAGATGCTCACGGAGGTACACATAGTATTCCCTCAGGGAGTACTAGCATGAGGCGACATATTTTCTTATCATATGTGGTAGTATATGTTTGGGGCCCGAGGAGGATGATAATTTTCACATGTACTGATTTTGGTGGAGTTCATGCTGGGGGTGCACATGGTAATGTCACTATGTCAAATGCATTTTTGAGTGAGACATTTGGATTATAGTAATCGGTGTTACCTTCAAAGGTATTTGTTATGTTTTTTTATGTGTGTTACAAAAAGTTTGGAGTACTTTTTACTTATATATGTTAAATTTTTGAAATAATTGTATTTGTACATGTACATGCATTAATATTACAGTGCACGAGAGGCACATCTTCATCCCAACCATAGGTAACGAGCACCATGCATACACATACATTCAAAGAGATAATTTATAATATTAATTGTGCAAAATTTTCACATACATACATATATATATTACTTTTGAAGTAAAATATATGTATGTTCATGTATGTTCATCTAACTCATGTGATACATGTTTGATAAAGATGCTAACTTCACTAGACACCCCACCATCTCTGCAATAAGTAGAGAAAGGTGTTGCTGCTACAATTTCATTTGCGCAACAACTCACTAAGGTATTCAAACAACATGTGAATTTTGTTAAATTACTCGTGTAATTCATATTATGTTAAATTACATGTTAGTAATGTCTTTAATTTTAGAATTATTAAATTTTATTAATAATGTCCTTCATTGTGTATATGCAAGAGTTACCTATGATGGGTAGTTGTTCATTTGATTCACAAGCATGGCGAGATAAAAACAATAGTTCTATATTGATAAAATTAGTTAAAATATTGCCATTACACATACATGTGCTTAGTTCTATTTACGCTAATTCTGATGTTAGATTTTCTGATCTTATGTGTATGTAGGGAACTTCAACCCCCTCCATTTTGACTTCGAGGGCACAGACTCCTCCATCTCTTCATCTTTGTACCCCGTTTGTACTCCAAGATCTCCCGATGACTCATCTGAGCGTGATATGCAGATTCGGCATGATTAACAGATTGTGGTAAGTTTGTGTATTTATGTAAATACTTTCATTTTACACTAACTCAAACTACAGGTTCATATTTCAATGGAAGAGGACTCGTAACATTTAAACAAAAGTCAATAGGACTTCTTCGAGCAAGGCAAGAGAACTAAATGGACATGATGGATAAAACGCCTATATGAAATTTAAACTTGATGGAGACCTATTTGGGCATTTTGCACATTAAAATATATTTGGAACTTGATATTTTTTCCCTTACATGACATGGAGGTTTGGATTTTTTTTCCATTTATTGGATGTACTGTACTAGATTTTCAAGATATCTCTAGGTGCCACTGAGAATTATTCATTCAATTTATCAATGTCTTACTTGTGAAATCATCTTATGTCGAAGATATACAATTTGATGTTTTTCATCTATTTTGGTCTCTCCATATGGGAATGTCTTAAGACATTCTGACTAATGCCTAATCCTGACAATTCATGAGGTAAGTTATTTGGAAATCCCACACCCTTCACTAGGCTTGAAGCAAAGCATACATGGTGAGGAAGGTCACTAAGCTAGGGAACCAAAAAAAATATTCCGATTGATAACTCTAGCCCCTTTCAAATTCATTCTTAAGCCAATCTAAACAAGAACCATTCATTCATTAAACAAGAACTGATGAGGTGTCATGTCTCTAGGTGCCACAAAGTTTGGCACCTGTAGATATAACGTGTTTTGGTCTTAGGGCTCTTAAGGGATTACACCCGGACAAGAGCTTGGAACCATGGGGAGCATGGGGAACCAAAAAAATTTGCAAAACATGTATTGCCAAGAGATTTCATGTAAAGTATTGCAGCCTTACACTGACTTGAAACTGGATAAAACCACTATTTTTTTTATCTAACGTGTCTCTAGGTGCCAAACAAGAAGTCAGGATATAACATGTTTTGAGAGAACCAAATAGCCTAGATATGGATAAAACCATGAAAGTATTGCGTCTGACGGCCTTATTTACAATAGAGGACAACGAGACCCCATGACATGGAGGTTTTGGATCTAAGGTTTTAGATCTGTGAAATCATATGAGATATAGCATCTCAAGGATAGGTGACAGACGAGGTAGGAGTCTGAGACCCTGATCAGTCAGTTGTCAAAGATATAACATGTTTTGGTCTCAGGGCTCTTAAGGGACTACGCCCAGAGTCTGAGATATCATTTGAGGTAGGACGCCCGAATGAGGTATCCCGAAAGCACAAGGAGCATAGGGAACAAAAAAAAGCCTCCTCTAGTGTTCACCAAGCCATCTGGATGTGCTAGCGTAGATGGTTTGATCCCACGAGCTACCATTTGCAAAATATAGTGTCAGATAGCCTTATACTGACTTAGACTACACTATTTCGTGCGTTTACAAACAATAGGACAACGAGAGAACCGAATAGATATGGATAAAACCATGAGATTATTTTGTAAATGGTCATGACATGGAGGTTTTGGATCTGACGAGACATCTCTAGGTGCCACAGAATCTAAGAAATCACCTGTCAAAGATATAGCGTTTTGGTCTCAGGGATCTTAAGGGACTACGCTCGGATGAGGTAGACCAAAATCACGGGGAGCGTAGGGAACAAAAAAAAATCTTCCACTATTGTTCACTAGGCCATCTGAATGTGTTGGCATAGATGGTTCAGTCCCATGAGCTATTGTTTTCAAAATATAGCATCTGGCAACCTTACACTGACTTAGACTACTCTATTTCACATGTTTACAAACAATAGGACAACGAGAGAACCGAATGGATATGGATAAAACTTCGAGATAATTTTGTATAGGGTCTTAACATGGAGGTTTTAGATCTAAAGATACATCTCTAGGTTCCATGGAGTCCGAGAAATCACCTATTGAAGATATAGCATGTTTTGGTCTCAGGGGTCTTAAGGGACTCCGCCCAGACAAGGTAGCCTGAAAGCACGTGGAGCGTAGTGAACCAAATAAAATCCTCCACTAGTGTTCAATAGGACATCCAAATGCATTGGCATAGATGGTTTGGTCCCATGAGCTACTGTTTACAAAATATAGCATCTAACAGCCTTACACTCACTCAAACTACACTATTTTACACATTTGCAAACATTAGGACAACGAGAACATCAAAAGGAGATGGAAAAAACTAACATAGGATTTCATAGAGGGACTTGATGTGGAGGTTTTGAATATGAAGATATGTCTCTAGGTGCCATGGAGTCCGAGAAATCACTCGTCGAAGATATAGCATTTTTTGGTCGAACAACTTTGAATAAAAGTGTATTTTACAAAAACTCATATAACTTGAACAAATGACCTAAATTTACCCTAAAATTTTGTAGGAAACATCATGAAACCTTCCTCTATCATCTCCCATAATTTATAGAAAATAATAGTTCTACATTTTTCTATATCATCTCATTTGCATGCTAGAATAATGTAAGGTTGTCTGATGCAATATTTTGTAAACGAAAGCTCTAGGCACTGAACCGACTGTGCCAACTCATCGGGGTGGCTATAAAAATGCTAGGAGAGGTGTCGTTTTGGAGGCAAAAGCTCTAGATTCTTCCAAAATGCCTTGTCTGGGAGTAATCCCTTAAGATCCATAAGACCAAAAAATACTATATCTTCAATGGGTGATTTCTCAGACTCCGTGGCACCTAGAGACGACTCATCAAATCCAAAACCTCCACATTAGGGCCCTCTACGAAATCCTATGCTAGTTTTTTCCATCTCTTTTTGGTGTTCTCGCTGTCTCATTGTTTACAAACGCACGAAATAGTGTAGTCTGAGTTAGTGTAAGGCTGTCAGACACTATATTTTACAAACGGTAGCTCATGAGAGTAAACCGTCTGTGCCTACATATTTGTATGGCTTGGTGAATGCTAGTGGAGGCTTTGTTTTGGTTCCCTACACTCCTCGTGCTTTCGTACTACCTTGTCTAGGTGTAGTCCTATAAGATCCCTGAGACCAAAACATATTATATCTTCGACAGGTGATTTCTCAGACTCCATGACACCTAGAGACATCTCGTTAGATACGAAACCTCCATGTTGGGGCCCTCTATGAAAGCCTCTCACAGTTTTATCCATCTCCATTCAGTTATCTCACTGTCCTATTATTTGTAAACGCGTGTAAAATAGTGTAGTTTGAGTCAGTGTAAGGTTGTCCATTGCCAATCACCTGAATAATATAGGTGGTTCATACAATATAGGTGGTGAAATGAGAATTTTAATAAGATATTTTTACAATATAGGTGGTAAAATGAGAATTTCTATTTGTTGTTCCTTTCTAATATTTAATTTCTCTTAGCTTCACTTGGCTTTGAGAATAATAAATTCTCTACTAACAATGAAAACCACATGAAGGTGGAATATTTTTTGGCACCACTAACCTACATAAAAATGTTATTAAGTAATTAAATAGAATTTTAAAAAAATCATTAAAGTAAATATTCAAATTAAATTCATAAGAACATACCTTTGCAAATTCAATCCAATGAACCACAATGATCAACTCTACTCTTGACAGTATCAAGAATTAATTCATGATCTGATTCACGAACCTTCCACATATTCTTGTTTAATGGTCAACCTTGATATTTGATAAATTTAATATTTTTCGCAAGAACCAAATGTGAATAGTGAAGTATCTTTCGATATACTTCATAATCTTCAAACAACCAAATGTTTGATTTTTTGATAGGATATCATCGAAGCCATGTTTCAATGACTACCACCGACCTAGTGGGATACTCAAGGTCTTCACCACCAATGAATGTGGAAGTAAATTTTTTCCCCTCTACACAATGAAATAAGTAGTTTGTTCCCTCTTCATTAAATTTCGTCGCAATAACTACAAAAATGTGCCCTACATCACAAAGTAAAACTGAATTAAAATTTAAAATACATTAAGAGTTGACCATTTAATAATTTATAAATCTAAAACATGGCATGTACATATATGTATGTACCTTGTTGCACTAAATCAGAGACTTGGTCAAAGTCAGGTGGTGTTGGACACATTTGATCTGAAGACCTTGCAAGTTGTAATACGCATGGAACTTGATGTGTTTCAAGTGGAATTAGAGGTCTACAAGTCCATTTATCCACCCACTACTATGACTCACATTCATTCCACGTAAAATAAATGCATGATATACAAAAATGTGCCATGCACCTAGTATAGATAGTCCAAGCATTTACATTTGAACTACGGAATGAGTGCATATCACTTAATCTTGCAACTATCATACAATCTTCAAATTTTGCCAGATGTTGTTCCTATATCAACCAAAAATATCTACAAACCATTGATCTCTCTTGAGATTCATGGGCCCCCATATTCTTGACACACCAATCAACAATGTTTTTTGCATCTATAAATTTAGCACCATCCTTGAATTTTAACTCTTCTCTTGCAAGTGCTCTTTTCACACATGCTCTTGCACCATCATGCTCTCCTTTTCCAAGACCTACCTCACTAAAACTCCAAATATGTTATATATTTTTTTCTTTGTGCATCTTTCTTAGCTAATAAAACATTCGTGCATTCTTGAATTGTCATGTGTAGTTGTCTGACCAAATGTAATGTTGATTAAAACTAATGTTCCTCTCATTCAAGTTCGCATAAAACACCTAGAAACACTCTTGTACATATTCTATAGAATGTGCCTGATCATCATTGATGTAGAAATGATACTCTCTTAATATTTTTAGATCTTTCTTAGTGCTTTCTGGAGAGTGTATGAATTCTATATGCATGAAAATAACAACTTGCACTGAGTTATAATATTGAGACTGAACCTCCATTTGTGGCTACAATGTGTAATTATTTGTGAATTAAACTACTGAAACAATAGTACCAAGTGGGAATGTGTCCTTACTTAACTTGAATTGTTCATCCAACCATCAAGCTCTATGTGTGTGCCTTGCATACTCATAAACAATTTCCTCTCTGAATTTGACCATATATTTTGATACAGGTAATTGTTTTGTAACAAGCTCACACCACTTAGATTATTTTCCATCTTTTAATTGATATGCCACCAATTTATATTTACTGAAATGAAACAATTATTTTCCTATTGAATCTATACTCTCCTCATGGATACAACTTTTCAGTTTTGGCAAGCCACCACATACATTACACGTTTCATTCAAACATGCTTTGTTATAAAAATTGTTTAGTTGTTTTTTCACAAAATATTGTCGAAATAAATTCCCTTGAATATTTTGGTGGGACATTTAATCCACACTCCTACAACATGATGTCAATATGCAAAACATGACACATTTGACAAAAAACATCATAATGCATTGAAAATTCAACATGATGCCTGCAACAAGTGGTACGTGAGTGATTGATTTTCACATAAAAGGATTTTCTCATTTCAAAGAATCTTTGGCTAATGTTAATTTTTGGATTTTCATTCTTAAACTTAGAGAACAATTGTGTTTGATTCATATCTAAGAAATGTTTTGCACACGATTCATGATTACGAGAACCTATTCTTCTTTTTATTGTATCTCTCATATTTAGTGATACCCTTGTGTTCTCATTCCAAAATTTTACAATTAATTCTTTTAGAATATCAAATGTATTCTTGTCTTTCCGTGGAAGTATACTAGAGAAATCCCAATAGTCAGTGTTATTAACTTACTCAAGACGTTTATGTCTCTCTATTGTTTTCATTAATGTTTTTCTGTTTAGCTTCAAAGAACTAATTTTTTTAATGAAGCATTTATTATTTGTTTTATCACTTACTATACAATTAGTAAGTGCATGCCATGTAGCATTATTATCTTTGGTGCATCTTTTTCCACCTACAGTTTGGTATGCTTTATGTATGTTGTCAACAATTGACGTATTTTCATCAAAAACATTAGATGTTCTTAACCCAATGGTCTTCATTATATGTCTCATCTTAATTAATTTCATCAATGTAACAAATAATTGACATCTCTATGTGTAATTTAAATTCTTAAAGTAATTATCCCAAATTCCACTAGCTTTTCTTCTCGCATTTCTTTCAGACATTTTGTTAGGCATTGGTTTTATAATGTTTTCATCAATTTCAATTAAGTGAATTGGTTTTCTTCACAAAATGAAAGGAGGTGTTCTTAGAGGTGAATATTTGTTTACAAGGTTACTTTCTTCATCTAATGTTTTCATACAAATTTTGTGGTTAACATTTGAATTCTCAGGTAAAGGTTCAACAATTGGATTCATATCAATTTCTTCATCCATACCAACATTATCATTCAATTCAATATCATTATTCATTGCAAAATAATTATTCTCTACATTTTCATTATGTATTTCATCCCCATTTTCTAATACATTAGCTATATTTGATATAGAAGATGTACTTTGCCCTGCAAAAAGTTTTTGCATTCTCTTCAATTTCTTTATTCTAATCTCTTCCAATTACTCTGGTGTCTTGTTCTTGACTTTCCTCTTGTCCTTAGCTCAAATTTTATCGCCCATGATTAGAAAAAATCAACTAGTGGGGTAGGGGACAAAATGAACTACTAAAAAATTGTGCAAGAATGTATAGAAAATTACAGACCATACAGAATGTATGCAAAAATTCTGTGAAAGAGATGAAAGGGACATTGGGGGACCACAATATATAAACAAAGCATAACGCGTACGCGTTATGATTTTTCCCTTTCCCAACACATGCCTTAAGGCTTGGGATCTGGTTTGTATCCCCAAGTCTGAGGCATGGACCTACACAAACACAACAAACCATGTGTTTTTGCAAAAAAATGTAAAAATCCAACTTCCGCAATGATAAATCAACATCAAATGATCGATTCATTTTAAAAAATATATACTACGACGTAAATCAGAGTTTCTTCTTTGTATATATATTGTTTTCTAATTTTTATAACAAATGTAAGGTTTCCATCTTATTTATTTTCTAGCTATGCCTTTTTATAGCTATGTTTTGAAGTTTAAACATTTCTATCTTTTGTCGTGTATCTTTTTTTTTACTCATTGAAATTGAATAAAAAAAATTTAGGCACAAACTAGGTGTAATTCTATACATATTAAAAAAAAACTAATTTTTGATATTTTTTGAGGTAGTTAGGGGGGGCACAGTCGGAGCTCTATTATTTTTCAAAACATAAATTTTTTGTACTAGAAAAATCATTAAAAAAAAGTACTCACTAAAAAAATCTTTAAAAAATTATAACACAAACTAGATGCTCCTAGCTATCTTTCTACCAAAGGGTTTTCAAAATTACTAAATGGTTCTCAAAAAATAGTGGGGGCACAAAAGTCACTCTATTATGTTTTTTAACAAAAATAGGAGCACCTGTTGGTATTTTAGTTATTTGACCCACTTAAACTTATCCGTTTCAATAAAATTTAGTAGCTTAGAAACTATACTCAAAATTCTACGATTTATAGTTCTACAACATCTTCAAACTTTGAGTGTAACTATTTCGAAAAACTCGTACAAGTTGAAATTTTTATTTTTCAAAAAAATGTATCCACTTAAGACCCCCTTTTGGCCCCCCAACTTTGTGCACTTACCTTGGATGTAAGATGCTCCCGGGCAGGCCATACTTCCTATTTGCTGCAGGTTTTCTTTGATGTGATATATGCTTTTCCATTTTTTAGGTAAGCCCATCTCCCACCATTCCTTGATGCTTTCACTTTTTCCTATTCTTTTAGGAATCTCTATTAGTTGCTCAAAGGTTAGGTCTTCTATCTTGATCAAACATAATTGAAACTCTTAGGGATACCTTTAGTTCTTAACAGTGCTATGTTTTATCCAAAATGATTCCCCAAGGTCTAAGAATCTATTATCATCACCTATCCCTTCCATCCTAAGAACATCGAACTTATCCAATTCTAACTTGCTTGTTTGATTGTCCTACATTTTCTGCTATAATTGGTTTGAAGAGGGGGGAAGTCCACTTGTTAGGTTCCAGATATGTATTTCCCCTTAGTACATCTATCTTTTACGCCTTTGATGATGATGCACTTACAAAAGGGACTCCTAGGGCACAATTTGTATCTCTTTCTTCTATCATTTGAACTACTTGGACTTTCTAAAATATAGTACATCTCTTTCTATTTACTAATGGTTCTTTAACCACATGTGCCCACTGAGGTGAGTCTGATTCCTTCATACTTGCATCTTGTAATTCATTTGGCATTTGTACTGTATGTTGTGAAGTGCTTCTTTATAGGTCATCTTCATATTTATAGGTTCACACCCTTGAATTTGGAAGTGGTCATCTACTGACATGGAAATGTTTTATTTAACGAAGGTTAGTGTCCATTCTTGCTGCACTAACAAAACCATATTGCTAGATCTCTACACTTTTGTCACTTGTATGCCTAGCAGAGTTGTTTTCTTCTCTCAGATCCTTTGTGTTACATCCAGTCATGCTCTAGTCTAGTATATTATTATACTTGTCCATGTTTCTCTGAGCCTCCATGTTTATGACAATATCCCCTTACTGTTTCAAACTCAGTTAACTCTTGAGTCCACATAGAGCTTCGACGACCAAGGTGAATGGGGTGGTTGTGGGAATGTATGTTATCCTCACCCTCTTGCATTTAGGTCTATGCATTTCTTTAGCATTATTGCTTGTGGTTTTTTTTGTGCTTTATACATCTTTTTATGCCTACTTGACTGCTGCAGTATCTTTGGGTTTTACAAAATTCCATATTCTTTAAATCCATTTGGTGAACCCATCTGACTCGAATCACTATTGGGTCCTCATTAGATCACTTCCTTTCCATTTCCCTCACATTCGTGCCTTTCTGTAAGATCACCCTGATTATTTAAATCCCCCAACTCACTAGTCGACATTGACATATATAGGCTATACAGTCATCGTCATGGTGGTGCTGGCATGACTAAGCATATCATAAATGGGAACTTCAGTATTATCTGAGAATATATAACTAGAAGATCCCAAATTACATGCAAATTAGATGAGTGTTCCCTTCGGTGACAGAGTACAAATGTACCAATGCTGGAACCTCTTGTTGTTTTGTGATGTCCTTCGGTGTTGGATTTACTACTTGTTCGACCTTGTTTTCCATAAGCTCTTCATGTTGAACCGCACGTACGCGACCTTACTAAAATAGGGTTCTGTCACCATGGCCAGGTAATTGAAAGGTGGTCCACTCAATGGGCCTAATGTTGACGGCCTCTTTAGACGTCCTTAGTGTGATTTCTATCCGTAAAATATTTGACAATGTTTCAACACATGTGACTTAGGTACTATTTACAATGCTTATTACCATTGGGTTGTGTGCTATACTTATTATATGTAAATGTGATGCCCAACAATATATAATTATAATATATCTTCTTGGGAGGCCTTAAATAAATATAAATAACATGTAGTCCCCTTCCACTGTTTTTGACAAGGCAGTATTAAAAATATGTCATCATTCAAAAAATGTTTGACATACATAAATTCTATGTCAAATTCAACCCCTGGCCCTGTGAGCCATTTTTAATTCTATTGAACATTCTGTTTTATCTGTAAAATATTAGGTAGCTATAGACAATGACAGATCTAAAATTCTAGAAATATCGTTATAATGGTTATAAATAGTCATGCTGTGTGTGTGTGAATAAATAAAACTTATTTGTATCAATGTGGAGAAATCATGAGTCAATTAGTATAGGAAAACCGTTGGACTCTACCCACTAACAGTGAATATAGCCTGGTTCTAGTTGAGTTTTTTATTTAAGCTTTAATCTTAAATAATTAAAATATTATATGTTGAGTTTTAGAATTACTTCTTCATTTCCAATCCAACATCCCAAACTCATCGGCGATGCTACTTCTATGGATTATCTTGAATTAGATACTTTTACTACTGACAACTCTCTCTTTTAGAATACATGATGTTTGTATGTTGCGGCTTAAATTTATTTGGGTCTCTAGAAATGATTTTAGGGCAATCATTAATACTTATTGTATCCTTTTTTTAGGGAATCACACTTGTCTAATATGTAAGCCTATTTTTTGATGCTCTTAACACAATTGAGGTGACTAAGGCCTTTTCTCGAGGATCTTCTCGACTCTACGATTTGAATGATACCATCTAATATGGGGTGTGGCATTTTACACCCATTTTTTGTATGGATTAGTAATGGCACTATATATTTTTTCACCTATTGAGCTAAAAGTATGTTTTTCAATTAAAAAATGAGTATCTTTGATTTACTCTAAAAGAGGTGTCATCAATGATATGAATTGGGTACTAGATCCTTTACAAAGACACGCACAATGATCAAGCTCCACCCTAGTGTTTATAGGAATTCCCCTAATGAGAGGGAATTGTGAAATGCATCCCAAGATCGCAATACCGGTATGAAGGACATGAAATAGAATGACTCTAGAATGTTTTAGGTTATTTGATGGTGGCAATCATAGTATATGACCTTTGTTGATGGAGTGTCTATGATTTCATTCTATGTGTATGAATATTGGATGGCAAATAATGATCTGTTGTTCCAAACCATTTTCATTATTCTTCGTCATGTCTCATTATTCCCACGTTGATGAATGTTTGTACCATTATTCTACATCGATGCTTTCGTTGATTGCACTGCTAGCATATGATAGAATTGTCTCGTCGAAAGTGATAGACTTTCTAAACTCATTATCAAATCAAGAAAAACTCTACATATCAAAGGGGTAAAACAAGTCAGATACCTAAACCGTGGCTTACGCCCTTTTTACTACATGGATTTTATAAGCCCTTTGGCCTGTAAAAATGCAGTTGGCCACTTACCAACTAGAAATGATGCATATCTGTCCATTAATTGGCATGTCATAAAATCCTTGAAGATCTGTGTCAATGATTATTTTGTACCATGTTTCATAAACACCTTTCTAGTTATGCATTCATTTGTTCTTTCGAACAATGCCTTTTGGGAACTTCTCACCTTCTGATTTTAATCTCAGGCTCAAAAAAGTGTCTTTTATGGTGTCATAGGACATGATTCAAGTTTTTTTAGACAACAGTTATTTCCCGACGTGATTTTTCCTACTTGGTCCCAACTTTATTCTCAGCATTAGTTTTTCATATAGAACTTCGTCTCAAACAAATACATCAATTGCGTGTATTACAAGGTAAAATTTGGGCCTCTTTATAGATATAGTGCATAACTTTCTGCATATAAATTCAACCATTCAGGAAAAACTCACTTAAAAAGGATCCTAAAGTTAACTTCTGGAACAATCATTACTTAGCGAGCATTTGAAGCTATGAAATCATACTCATCATCAACACTCCTAGATGTTCTGGATTCCTCCCATCGATAATCGGCCCTTACATTGTATATTCTCGGCTGCATTGTTTGCATTATGAAGGCGCTCTTGGCATAACATGATGATTCCCAACGTGCAAAATGGTCATATATTCACACCAGTCATACATTACAATCCTAGTGATTGGGCAATTATGGTTCCATAACTAAAAACTGATACCTCATAAGAGATATTAGTTGCATGATAAATTGCATCACTACATTCTCAATGATGAGGTGCACATCATTAACACTGTATGGTGAATTGTGTTGGTCAATTAGCATCATACATTGTGTCCCACGTTTCCTTGTATGTTGGTTCATGCTACCTTCAGCAAAATATGTCCGACAACCAAAACTTTATCCCACAACACATATAATCAATGACCAAGTATGTATTGTTGATTAGTTAGCTTAAATATACCATGGTGCAGACGCATCACCTGATTTACCATGAATTTTTCTAAGAGTAACTTTACTACATACATTTTTTAATACTTACACTTATGGAAATATATTTTGACAAGTCACATAACCAGTCGGGACATCGGGGCTGGGATAGGAATTATTGAGCTATAAATAGGAAGGTCATCTCCCCTTTGCATATCACTTGAATGTTTTCATGCACCAATAATATTGCTAATTATGAAGCTTATCAGTTTCTATGGCCTTTAACACCACCATGAAATCCCCTTAGTTTAGAAATCTGATCCAAAAATTGATTCAAAGTGTATTTACAAACTCATTATAAAACTGAATTTTAAATGTTAGAAACGTCATTCATACTAAGTTGTAACATGTAAGTACCTATGTTATAATTACTTCTAAATTAAGGGATTTTTTTTCTTTTACATTTTTTTTTCTTACTCTCTCATTAACCATTCCTTGCAATGATTATAATCATAGTAGCAATGCTATGGATCCAGTATGAAATACAATTTACAATCCATTTGATAACAACATAACCATGTGCAGTTGTAGCAAGGTCAACGTTAGATCATACTTGATCCATATTTGATCAAACACTCTATTTGAGTAGTGCATAACTTGTCATGCAATCTGGTTAACCTATTCATTTATATATGAGAAATAATGTAGTCCCTAAGTGGTTCTACTCTAAATATCAGTTAATTGAGTTTATATCTGGCAAACTCATTCACTGTTAGATAAGAACTCGGTGAACTGACAGTATAATCATCTAGTTACACTACGTAGGCCAATTTTTTCAAGTCTATGCATTGGTGTGTGACCCTTAGTTTTTGTTGGAAGAAAAATTAAATGGAGAGGGGGGAGTGAATCATTCATTACAAATTCAACTTCAGTTTCAGATCACTCACATAAATCATTTATTCAATTATCCATTCCATTAGATGTGTGCAAAAACAACATACAACATTCATTCAATAAACCAAGAGACCAGAGATAAGTAACATGCCATAACATAAGATGTAAGTGGGAAACCCTCAAGGGGAAGAAAACCCACTAAAAAATTTGCTGATATTACACACAACAAAGACTCAAGTTAATATTACACATCACAAGATATTTCTTAAGGCACCAACCCCACAAAGAGCACCAACCCCTAAACCATTGTTTATATTACTCACAAAAATACCTCCTATGAATATGAATCATCATATGATATTTTGATGAAAATATCACTGATAAATTTCTGCAACAACTTAGCTGATGGTGATCACAAAATTTATCTCCAAACTCCTTCAAACCCTTGCTCAAACCCTCATGTACACAACTCGCTCTTTCTTCTTCTTCTTATTTGAATTGTTTTGGATCTATAATCTTACACACATGCTCTAAAACCTTCCTCAACCTGAAAAACATATGATAATCCTTCAAATTATGTCTTCAAACCTACAAAACAATCACAATAGGGTTACACTTTTACCTCCAAGAGCACTAGTTCAAAAATGAGTTCAAACACTTACTTTATAACCTTTTCTTCCTTCAAACACAAGAGAGGTAGGTCCTAAACATTTTTCATGACCAATACATCTTAATTACATCCCAATAACTTCATTGAAATGGTCACATGTTGATCTGGAGGACAATTTATAGGACAGAAGTCCTAACCTCCCGAAATCACAACCATGCAGATGTTGAGTCCAAAATGTTTCTGTTAACTAAAAGAACACAAAAAATGGAGCATGTATGGGAAAATGGTGGCTGGTCAAAGTTGAGTCAACCCTAGGATGAGACAAGGTCAATTGGTGGGTCACAAAAAGTGGCAAAAATTGGGTGAAGGTGATAATTTTGGGTCGATGTTTCAGGTATCCGGTCTTTGACACTCGAATATGGTCGTCTTCGTCAACGATTGAAAAAAAAATTCTATGTGGTGGGTCCTCAGACTAGCATGTGGCCTTCCACCACATTGCCACATTATCCAACTCATTCAAGACAGATGGCGAGTTGAACACCGAGCTATGTTACATTGGACAAGTTCATGGGTGATTCACTTAACCGATCCAACTCAGCTAGTTGATGGGCGAGTTGATAATGTTATATTGGATGGAAAAAGCATTCAAACATGGCCGAAGCCATGCATTGGTTGAAGTGGATAAGCCTTATAAAGGCTTATCTTATCTATATCCCACTCAATGTGGGATAATCCACATTGGAGTGGATAAGGTTGGTAGGCAAAACAAACCCCCCCAACCAGTGAACAACCCATGTGGAGGGCACTAAGCGAGTCAAAGTGGACGACGGGCTTGACATAGTGGAAATGGAGGGCACATGGAAAACATTAAAGGGGTCACAGGAGACGTGGTGGTCAACAAGACCATGTGGCAATGGAAGCGGTGGTTGGTAAAACTGACAAGGTAGAAGTGGGGGTGGGGGATTTGATCCCGCAACCTCCCCCTTATATTCACACCTACCCAACCAACTCGGCCATCGAGTAGGTTGAGGTAAAATTTGGTAGATGTGGATTATATCCACTATGTGTGGACTTCCCAAGGCCTATATAAAGGCTCTCTCCACTCCACTCACAACACAAGCCTCTTTCGAGAAAAGCCTGAGAAGGAATAGAAGAAAAGGGAGGTGTAGAAAATAATGAGGCCTTCGAAAAAAAATATGAAGACCATTTTGGGAGAAAAAATATTGGAGGCATATATATGCATTTAAAAAATAAGTTTGTAGGTGAATAATTTCCTCTCTGATCTCTCCAAGAAGCAATTCTCTGAACCCAAGTTAAGAGGAACAGAAGGTGAAGGCCTTAAGAAGTCCCATGACATGTTTGTGGCAATTTTGTGGAGGAAAAATAATGTAAATCCTATAGTATTTTTATAGGCATTGATTTAAAAGTCCTATTATTATAGGAAATGGAGAGATAATGCCTATATTGTATTAGTATGGGAGCGATGGTTGAGATATGACCTATATTGTATTAATATAGGCATGTGAGAGAGATTAAATTCTATATTGTAATAGTATAAGCATCATCATCAACATTTAAAGTCTGATATTATTATTATCAAAAAAATGAAGATAAGTCCTATTATTTAATAAGCACATTAAAATGGTTTAGGAGATAGTATTCACTGATCAGAGTCTTATCAAGATGAATCTAATAGACATCATGGAGCTTAGGGACGTGACAAAGCAGTAAAGAAACACCAAATTTCAAAGCCTCAATACATTGGATGTATCCTCAAGTTTTTTCTTTAGAGGAGGTTCATTATTATTTATTGAGATCGTTGGTGACATTTGATCAGATTAGCCTAGAGTAGTGGTAATTTTACCATATGGAATAATGGAAACAGGTCATCCTTAATAATAGACATTGGATCAATCATAGCTTTGCATAGTAGAGTGAATGAACATCCTTGTTGTCTGATCATATCCAAAGACTTAGCACCATACAACAGAGGCGTTAAGATTTCTAGAAGAAAATTTAGCACCGTACAATAGACGCATTGATGTCTTCATTATGAGATTTATTATCAACTCACCAAAACTATTGTAGAGCCTAGATTTTGAATTGGATCCATAGGGTATTCTACAAAGAAGATTGAATCTACTACCTAAGTCGAGGTATTGTCATTCGGTGGTGGTGGAGGAGGTTCTCATTATTCAAGCCTATTGAGCCACAACCTTCATAATACAAGCCTAGAAGATTGACCTGGGGAGCCATATGACATTTTTAAGTGTTTGGAATACTGATTAGGGAGCCATAGGGAATTGTACCATGGAGGAGAATAAGTGGATTGAATTTTCTTCATAAGCTGGGGTAACTTCTTGGTAGTCATGAAAAGGTTCTTGTTCCTTTTGTATTTTTATTTATTATAGCTTCTATTGTAATTTTGTACTAGATTTAAAATTTAGAAATGAATAATAAATTGGTTTAATTAATGAACCTGGAGATGTAGGCATTCTGCCAAACTCTGTTATCAACCTGTGTGCATTGTGATTCTTATTTTGCATTACATGTTTTTTAAGTTGATTTAATTAAACGGGGTGAATTTAGTAAGAGAATTTTAAGCCTAAAGGGTCCAAGGTCAAGTAGAAAATTTTAGTTGAATTTCATATCACATATGAGCCATATAGCTCAGACATTCCAAAAGCCACTCTTCATGCACCAAAATGCCTCAAAACCCCATCACTAGGATGAAAAAAATCCACTCATGCAAAAACCATGATTATTCAATCTCCAAAATTCACCATACATGTGTAATATAACATATAAGAATCAACCATGGTCGCACATTTACATCGACCAATCAAATATTTCATTATATGGTCCCAAAGGCTCATATCCTTCACCAAACAATTATTTCCAGCACCATGTTTTTACCTTTGTGCATCAAGAACACTCCAAAATAACTCAACTATGGCATGTAACAAATTGTTGTAATCCTCTAGACCTTTAAATCACATCCATGCATGTTATATCTCATGAAACACCCATGTGTTCAAACCAAAACTACTTTCCTCTTCTCCAAATCATGTCGCTCAAAAGCCTATTTTTTAAACTCAACTAGTTTTCACCCTTTAATTCACATTAAATACATAAAAAGGAACTTAATAGGAAAAAAATTCATCCATATTCACTCTCCAGGTAATATCAAACATCAAAAAAATCCATTTCATGCCTCAACCAACTCATTCTTTTAACCTAAGCAAACCTGACCTAAAAATGCACCTACCATATTCTTCACAAAATGACCTAAAAGACCTACAAAATAAATTCACCAAGACAAAAATATATATATAAATGAAACTCCCTCTGAGTTATATTTCCATAACATATTGGAACTCCTTCCAACTCCCAATGGAAAGCCTTCAACCAAACCTATCTCGGCAAACTGCTTCTTAGGCTTTCTAGGACTCAAGAACTGACCTTGAGCTCAACATACTCCATCACCTCAAAAATCGATTAAAAATTTACAAAAATCATGGAACATCCTTATAAATTATTTACAATAACTAATAAACCTTAAAAAATCATGAAATACTCAGAAACATCACTTTACCTTATGAAGGCATTTAACACCCTGCTAGAGCAAGCATCCTCCAAAGTTGACCCTCAAAGATCAGGTCATAAATTTTTAATACCATGTAAAAATATCAATTTTGATACATATTATAAATATATCTGAACCAACATCACAATAAAACTTTAATTTAGTCCTAACTCATCATGTAGGTCAAGCAATTTCAATTTTATCACAAGAAGCTCCAAACTACCCCAAAAACCAGTCTTCATAAATAGGGCACACTTTGGAATTTTTCACCTTCACCATGACATGAAAACTTCATGAAAATATATAGAAACTATAGGGATAACATAAATGCTAATTTATTTTTTACCTTTTTTGTAGCCAAAAACTAGAACTCTTCGAAAAAAAACATTTTTAGGTGGGGCCCACATATCACCACATGCACTAAAATACAATTATGGAAATATGTAAGAGTTATCTACAACATCAAATCATAAATTTTTCATAACTAATCAAATAGTATTTGTATGCTCACTTTTCTCCAAGTTGCTCCCAGCTAGGGTTTAGCTAGGGTTTCAAACCAATTTACGTTCTTAATGATCATTCATAAAAAAAAGTGATGATCAAAACACCTCATTATTTTTATGAAACCTTAAAAAATTACCTTAGAATATTTATAAATATATTAGGTCCCCATGTAAAGCATACCACTTTCAACGAGCATAAAAGGTCCACTGTTGCTCTAAAACACACTGTAACTTACCTGGTTTCACCAAAACTTGTATATCTTCAAATTCCTTTAGAAATTTGAACTAAAACTTTTCATAAAGCATCATGAAAACATACCCATGTACACTCATGAAACATCATATAGACCTTGTATGACCTCATGACACACTCCAATCAGCTTGTAAGACCCCAAACTATTACTCATCTCACTCCACCATGTAACAAGACCTCCTAGAACACACCATATCCGTACACTACCAATCATACTTCATGTTTAACTTCAGATTAACACCACATGGAGACACATATGACCATGAAACCCTTTTCCATAAATAGAGTTGACATTAATGACAACACAAACACACAATGTCCAACCATCTCCCTCTTTTTCATTGATGGCAACCATCTTCAAAAACATTAATGGAAACCAACAAGCCAAACACACACGACCTTATTCCCATGTTTCTCACACCTCTCTCCCCCTTTTCCATATATGAAAAACACTACAATGAAACTACTACATTGAAATGACAACACAAGACAAGAACAATGACAAAAATGCAAAAACCAACTTACTTGACTTCGAAAACTCCCCCTATGACTGAACTTAGTCTTCATTGACTCTTTTAGAAGCATCTGATGATCCTATGTATCTGATATGGTCAATATATAAGATCCCCTTGAGACAATACTCCACAATTTAACCTTTAAACATGTTTCTCAACCTCTTCTTGGTCTATACCATGCTAAAAACAACAAAATTTCCTCCAAAGTCAGAATTTTCACTATGTAGGACCATAGTCCATGAATGAAAACTTCAGTACATCTGAGACAAAATTTTATAAGCCATGAAGACCCATACACAACATGAAATAATGAATTATTTCTCCCCGTGGTAAGATAATCTCTTTCTTTATCTAGAAAACACAAACTTAGAAAACATGCCTTGTTTTTATGACTTGAAGATGTCTTGACCACATTGCTTCTGCCATGAACTACCATTTTAGTGAATTCAACCTTATTACCTTATTGCCATACTGATTTGAACACATTATTAGAACCACCCTTGAATTGAGCCTACTATTTACTAATCATCATTATTTGTAAGGTCTTTTAGACCCTAAGATACCTAGTACAAGATCCAAACCATCTTCTTCTTACCTTGATATGTCATATCAAACTAGTTGCATATAGCTACAAATCTCCATCCTTCTACAATACCTTGATTAAGTGTAGATTCCTTTCATAAATTATGAGACTAAAATATACTAAAGGATTTTCTTTCATACTTCAAGGTCATAAATCATATTGTCTTCCCAATACCAACTATTTTTCACTTCTAGAGGAACTAGATCCTTTCAACACAAAGATAAAAAAGATTTTTGACACAGAGTGTCTACTTCAAAATAAATACCTTATCACTTTATGAAATTCAAAGAGTATCTTCTGCACTTACTATGTCTATCTTATCACTCCTTCCTTCAAAACATCTTGAGATACATATTTAGGATGATGAGTAGCTCACTCGCTTTTGGAGAAAACCAAAAACCTTATTGTCCTATAACTACATAATTTTTCTCTGAATATCATATCATGATCTGTAATACATCTTTTTAGTCCTGAGAAACACAATTTTATCAAAATTTGTAGTCCCTTGAACCTTTTTGAATGATAATACTAAGCCTTCATGTTGTTAATATTTGATCCTATCCTCATAATGCCCTTGACCATTCAAACATTTTCCACTGAGACAAGCTTGAACACAATATTCATGCCTTGGAAGTCTTGTAGAAATATATCTTTCTCTATAATTCCACATCTTCATATGAAAACACAAGGTCTTCATGGTATCCTCTTCATTTTGGGAAAATACATATCAAAACATCATGCTTGTTTTTAACCTAGGTAAGGTCCTAAAATATTTTTTTTGTGCTCAAATAAACTATCATGCCAGACTTCTCATCTTGTATAATTCATTCAAGACACACCTGTATTGATGAATTAGTCAAGATCTTAGACCCTTGTTGAAACATGAAATCTGTGAATGTTATTTGAACTTACCAGGTCTTTCCTTCTAATCCAAACCAGTTTTTCATATACACATACCTTATATTTGATGCTTGCACACTATGATATTATTCTTTATTTCTAATCACTCCTGCAGTACATTTTTATCTCATCCATAGGCCACCAAGACTACATCTGAGACCATCAATCGTCACCCTTTTTAATACTCAAGACACTCAATACTGGTCTCTTTACACTTTGAATTGATAACACATATTTTAAATAAATTTTAGGATGCCAATTGCACTATTCTCAATCTTGAATTAGTCAAAAAAGGTTAAATACTTACCTATAGTCATTATGCCCATATGAAGTTTTTTATATCTCTATTTATGCAAAACCTCTAAACTAGTTGAGCACTTAGATGGATGACAAATTCAGATCCCTTTTTATTTTAGAGCTAACATGAAGTCCCTTAGTCTGAGAAATTCTTTCAATCCTGTAACATAATACTTACCCATGTACAAACCACTGACCTTACCATTAAACCCTTCATCAAGATATTTCATCCACTTATAGTTCATCCCACATATTGAACTCTTGATATACATCCAAACCTTTCTCTTTTAGACATGAGATAACTTCTCATACTTAAATGAGTACTAATGAATCTGTAAATTTCACTCTTTGTCACCACGTGACATATATGTCCCAATCACAACCTTTAAGCATGTGAAAGACTCAACACAAATCATGTTTTGCATTTTGTAGCTTGTATTCTACCTCTAAAGGTTTTAACAGTCATGAATAATCATCTACATACTTGAAAAACATCATCACTACTGTAGTTGACTTGATACAAATGTCTTCACATATTCTAACTTTCATTCAAACCTTGAGAGCCTTGAATGACTTCAAATAGTTCTTGAGACTATGTTACAAACTCATGTTTCATGGCATCAACACTTTGAGATCATATTATTTCTTAGTCATGCTTTACATAACATTCAGACCTTAACAAAACAATTTGGAGACTTCGCCCTAGACTCACATATGCTAAGATTCAGACCTTTCCACAATAACCATCATTGACAAGACTCTCATAAACTCATGACACTAATTTAACAATGACACAAACTTATTTTCATGATGATGATTGTACTTACAGAAGCATAATTTATCCTAAAACTTGATGTACAAAATTCTCTCTGATAGAACCATAAGATACCTAGTTATACACACAAACTAGAGGCACTTCACTCAACATCATAGACCTAGAATTGCACAACAAAACATGACAAACTTCATGAAGGACATATAACTTTACACATATAATGGAATTATACACACAAACTAACAATCTCATATCTTGAAACACCACCTCAGAGTACAAATACAACCTTCCCTAAGAAATTTGATGATATCAAGGATACAAGTAAGGATATTAAATTTCATGACAAAGACATGAACTTAGACACACCCAAAAAACCTACATAGTTCATATAAAAACTCTAGATTTCTTGAATGAGAGATACATGAACTTACATACTTACTTGAGGACTAATGAAGACAGAGCCCATGATAAACAACCTCTATAAACATACTCAAAAACTTGCATTAGACAACATGAAAGATTGGACCTTAAGAAACTTCTTTTGAGTAATAACAGTTGACACAAACCTTAAAGAACAAACTTAGACACCTAAAAAAGGACTCATAAACATATATTCTTATGCTTTAAACATTAGATGATGGATCTATGAATCCTAATGGAGGCACTAAAAGCATCTATAGACTACCTAGAAAGGTAAAATATCCATGATCTCATAGGACTTGACACCAAGGTCCTCCATCAACTTTCTCAGCTGCTCCACCTTCTCTTCTCTCTTACTTTTCTTGGGAACTTCATGAGTAGACAAAAATAATTCTTGAGGTTCAACAAGAGAAAAAATACCTTCATGAGAAATAGGATCATCTTTTGTCTTTTTGAATTCTTCTTTCACTTTTTTAGGTTATGTAGACTTGACATTATCCTTTATTTTGTAGGTATTCATTTTGATCCTACAATATCTTGTAATGTGACCTAATTTGTTGTACTTGAAGTAAACAGGATCACTCTTACCTCTAGAATCGTCATTCCTTGGTTTAGAACCCTTTTTTTTATATTATTTAGCTACATGCCTAATCTTATTACAACTATAGCACACAACTCCATGCTTCTTATCATGCATCCAAATCTTATTAGGAGACTCGTGATGAAATTGTTTTGCAATATGACCCTTCTTGTGACAACTATAGCAAGTAATATCTCTTGACTGATATAAATGATCATGTCTACCATTGCTCCATGGAAACACATTCTTAATAGACCTTCTACATTCTCTAGCTCTATGACCAACAATATTGCAAGAGTAACATAGACCATTAAATTCAATTATAGATTTCATTGTATTAGGATGCCTAATAAAATTCTTGAGAACTTTAGCATTATTCATAGCCTTGGTAACATCACTAGGTTCAAATTTTTTCATGTCATGATTCTATACATATTATTATTTGTAGCCAAGATTAGATTTGTCACTTGTATCTCTTTGGTTCTCTAACATGTTATTTAGGGATTATGAAATTTTCTCTAACTTTTCATAGGTCTTCAACTTACTATGTGCCTTCTCAAAATCTGATTTTAAGGATCTCAACTCATCTTCATACCTTTTTCAATCTTAAACTTTGACCTTTGGGTTTTTAGACAACTTCTCCACTTGTGACTCGAAAAATTAAATGGCTTGAATATGCTCATATTCCAAACATTTTATTTGATCTTCCAAGCTATCAATCACTGATTGGGCTACTTCATTCCTCTTTCTGAGATATTCTTCAACATATAAAGGTTTACCCATGGATTTTTGCTTCAAGATAATCTCCTTCGAGTGATTAAACTTGCTTCTCAAGGACCTACTCTGATACCAATGGTTGGAATCACAATTGACTGAGGGGGAGATGAATTATTCCTTACAATTTGAGTTCAATTTTAGATTACTCACATAAACCATTAATCAATCAATCATCTATTAGAATTGGCACAACAACATAAAACATTCATTTAATTAACCACGAACAAGAGAAGAAACATCATAAGATAAGACATAAGTGAGAAACCCTCAAGGGGAAGAAAAACCACTAAAATTTTTGCTGATATTACACATCATAAGATATTTCTTTAGTGAGACACCAACCCCATAAGGAAAACCAACCCCTAAACCCTTGTTAATATTACTCACAAAAAGAGACTCATTTGAATATGAATCATCATAAGAGATTTTGATGAAAATATCATTCATAAATTGTTGCAAAAATTTAGCTGATGGTGAACAAAAAAGTCATCTCCAAACTCCTTTAAATCCTTGCTCAAACCCTCATGCACACAACTCGCTCTTTCTTATTCTTCTTCAACTTATCTTAGATCTAGAATCTTGCACACATGATCTCAAAAATTCCTCAACCTGAAAAAAAATGACCAACCTTCAAATCATGCCTTCAAACCTATAAAACACTCACACTAGGGTCACACTTTTCCCTCCAAGAGCACTAGTTCAAAAATGAACTCAAACACTTGCTTTATATACTTTTATTCCTTAAAACACAAGAGAGTAAATTAATAAACCTTTTTCATGAAAAATAAATCTTAATAACATCCCAATAACTTCATTAAAGTCGTCACATATCACCCATATAGGTCGGCCATGCAAAAAACCACTCTTCATGCACCAAAATGCCTCAAAACCCACCCATCACTATGACGATAAAAATCCACTCATACGAAAACCATGATTAGTAAATATCCTAAATTCACCATACATGTCTAATATAACATATATGCATCAACCATGGTCACACATTTACTACGAACAATCAAATATTTCATAATATGGCCCCAAAGATTTATATCCTTCACCAAAAAATTGTTTCCAGCATCTTGTTTTTACCTTTGTGCATCAAAAACACTCCAAAACATCTCAAATATGGTATTTAAAAACTCATTGGTATCCTTTGGACCTATACATAACATCCATGCATGTTATATCTCATGAAACATCTATGTTTTCTAACCACATATGCTTTCCTCTTCTCTAAATCATGTTGCACATAAACTATTTTTGCAAAATCAACTAGTTTTCACCCTTTATGCCCAATTAAAGACCTAAAAATTTCTTTAGTAGGAACAAAAGTCATCCATATTCACTCCCTAGGTAACATAGATCATCAAACAATCCATTTCATGCCTCAACCAACCTGTGCTGAAAATACAACTACCTTCTTCTTCACAAACTGACCTAAAAGACCCATAAAATCAACTCACCAAGACATAAGAAATATATCACTATAACTTCCTCTAAATACTATTTCCATAATATATTTTAACTCCTTCCAACTCCAAGTGTAATGCCTTCAACCAAGCCAATCTCTAAAAACTACTTCTTAAGCCTTCTAGGACTCAAGAAATGACCTTGAGCTCAACATACTCCATCACCTCAAAACTAACTTACACACTTAGAAAAATAATGGAAGATCCTTAGAAATGATTTACGAGCAACAAAAACCTTCACAAATCATGAAATAATCATAACCATCATTTTACCTGATGAAGTCATTTAACACCATGTTAGAACAAACATCCTCCAAAATTGGCCCTCAAATATTAGGTCGTAACTTTTGCATACCATGTCCAAATATCCATTTTTATACACCATTGGAAATATCTCTAAACCAATATCACAATAAAACTTGAATGGGGTCCTAACTCATCTTGTAGCTCATGAAATCTCAATTTTACCACATGAAGCTCTAAACTGCCCCAAAAACAAGTCTTCATAAATAGGGAACACTTTGCACTTTTTCACCTTCACCATGACCTAATTTTTTTATTAAAATATAAAGAAAATCCAAGGCTAACATAAATGAAAATTTATTTTTTACCTTCTTTGGAAAAATTATCCAAAAATTGGAACTCTTCAAAAATAAGAATTTTTAGGTGGGGCCCACATATCACCACATGCAATAGCATACATTTATAGAAGTATGGAAGAGTCATATATAATATCTAATTATAAATTTTTCATAACCAATCAAAATAAGTTTTGTATACTCACTTTTCTCCAAGTTGTTCCTAGTTAGGGTTTAGCTAAGGTTTCAAACCACTTTACCTTCTTAATGACCATTCATAAAAAACGTGACAATAAAAAAACCTCATTATTTTTGTGAAAAAATCATAACTAAACTTATAATATATTCCAAAGAGATCAGGGCCCCATGCAAAGCATACTATTCACAATGAACATCAAAAGGTCCACTTTTGCTCTAAAAACACACTATAGCTTACCTAGTTTCACCAAAACTTGCATATATTCATATTCCTTGAGCACTTTGACCTGAAAATTATCATGAATCCTAATGAAAAAATCCTATAACTGTCCATACTCACCATATAGCATAGATATATCTGAAACTCTCTAGCCATTGAGACTTACATGTGCTTACTTGCATGTTCTCACCTGTTTGCTTCATAAGGACCTCAAATATGCATCTTATCTCTGAATTCTAACCTGAAACTTACAAAACACCTCAGGTACACTACCAATGTGCTATAAACATCCTCCAAAAATATTGATTGGGTCCAAATCTCATACCTCCATCTCATTTTTCATGTTCTAGGGCTATAAACAAGCTTGGAAACACCTAACTTAACACTAACAAACCATAAACTGACCTTGTTGACCTCATACAGACCCAGTTACACTCATGACACACTCCACTAGCTTGAAAAACCACAAACTATGACTCAGCTCACTCCACTATGCACCATGACCTCCTAGAACACATCTTATCCTGACACTACCAATCATCCTTCATGCTTGACATTAGATTAACACCACATGGGAACACATATGACCATGATTTCCTTTTCCATAAATGGAGTTGACATCAATGAAAACACAAACACACAATGTACAACAATTTAAACGATCATTTTATGGTCGTTTGTTGCGATGTCTAGAACTTGCATACATCCCCACCACTGTATCTTAGGTACATGATAGTTTATACAATGGTCACTTCTTTGACAAGGCTATGTTAGGAAAGATCCTTTGCCAGAGATACTATCGGAATACTATGGAACAATATTATCTAGAATATGCTAAGTAGTGTGATAAATTCCATAAACATGGAAATATCCACCATGCACCTGCCTATGAACTTCATCTGATTGCTCCCTAATGGACTTTCTCTTTATGGGGATTTGATATTATTGGCATGATAAATCCTGAATTAGCTGATGGCCACAAGTATGTTATTACCGACACATAATATTTTACTAAATGGGTCAAAGTAGTGTCATTACAAACTGTCACTAGTATTGATATATGTCGTTTCATCACTACTCACATCATTATGTGCTTTGGCATTCCCCATGTTATTATCACTGAAAATGGTTCTTCTTAAAAAATAAGGATGTTAAAAGGATCTACGTGAAATTCAAGATTTAACAATCATTCTCTACTCCTTATTACCCATAAGGCAATGGCCAAGTAGAGGCCACGAATAAAACCATTGTCAAAATCTTACTCAAGACTATTCATACTAGTGGTGATGATTGACATAATCATATCCTATATGCTCTTTGGGCTTACCGCACTAGTGTGTGTACGCACAACAATGTTACACCATTCTCATTATTTTATGGCATCAAGGCCGTCATTCCACTAGAGCTTGAAATACCATCATTACAAGTCTCACTTAAAATCATAATAAAAGACAATGAATATCATGAAAACTTCCTATATGAGCTTGAAATGCTTTACTCCCTCTATTTCCAAGCTCTTGAGCATTTTCAAGTATATCAATGTCACATCACCTAATAATACAACCACAATAATCATTCTCATGAATTCAATATGGGTTATCTAGTGTCAAAAGAAAATTAAAAAAACACAAACGTCGAAGCTCCCCTAAAGGGAAAATTCAAACCTGACTGCCTCAGTCATTATGTCATCACATACAAGCTTGGGGTATTGTATTTCACCTTACCACTCTCTTGGGTGATTAATCAAATATTGAATAAATAGATGCCTAATTCTAATGCAATGTAGCAATATATAAATAAACACTAGAATACAAAATTGACCCGTGAAAATAAGTAATCAAGATTTGAAACCCTAAGTGCTAAGAAAGGATAAAATGACTTTGTTGATTCACAACCAGATCTGAAATTTTCTAAAGTGATGACCAAGTGAAAAGAGAGGGAGAAGTGTCACACAAATCCTTAGAAAAATGTGCGAGCTAGTAATATTCTTGGACTGGGGCACCTGGAAAGGGGCAGGGGCATTTGTGGGCACCCTAGACCAACTCTGGGAGTCAATGACTACTAAATCCCTCATAAAACCTCCTTCACAAGGTCATGAGATGTTCGTTGTCCTTCACTTATTTTTGCTAGTAGGTTGCACAAATGACCATCGATGTCATTAATAACCTGCAATGAAAAATTGACCTATAAAACCCTCAAGAGTGCATCAAATACCAAAAATAAAAGAATGTAAATGAGGGGTTAGAGTATCATCAGTTTCCAAAAAAGTGAACTTACGACTGAGCGTTGCACTACATTTCAGACCCAATGTAGTTCTAAGTGTGTGTGCAGAATTGTGCCCTATGTGGCTCTTGTGCATGTCACACTTGATAGCAAGCAAATAGATAGATGTAATAAATGTAAATAGTCATGTGCATGGAATAGAATGAACTTCCCCTCCTATGAAGTGTATGCAGAATAATGCAGTCCCTTGCCCTTGAATGGATGTTAGAATGGATTCTTTAATGCTCTTAAATATCCTTTGGATGCAACCTTAGGTGGTGATAGCTAATGCTTAATGGTTGGTCCTTTATTATGATCACATAACTTTATATTTATATGATTCCCTTGCTTGAATTTTATAATCAACCTCAAAAATTCTGACTACTAAAAAGATAAGATGCTAAAATAGCTAGAAAGGACCAAAAATATGTGAACAAAGTACAAAGAGGTCAAGGGAGCCCAGAGGGAATGAGGGAACCTGGCGCTAGCATCCTAGCTGGGTGTTTATGTCCAGGATTATAATTGTCAAGGTTTGAAAAGATAGTCTAACCTAGAAAGAGTGTAATACCAAAAGTGTCAACAAAAACAAAGCAAAGATGTCTAAAGACATGGGTTAATTAGTAATTTTCTTACTAGGAATCATATGAATAGTATTATGCAATCAGGACTAGATAATCACCCAAAGTGAGTGATTTTGTGTCTACACTGAGTAAGCTGCTTAAGAACCCACTCAATGTGACGCATCTCAAACGATATTATGGATAGACCACATACCATTACCCTATGACACACTCTAGCTCCACAGTTCATACTCGAATGTTGAGGGTATAAATCTCAAATGTTTAGGGTACAAATCTCGAATGTTACGAATATATTATTTGTAACATTATTAATATTGTATTGTGTGTGAGTATTTAATATTATTATTTAAATGAGATGTCAAACTCATTTAATAATAATATAGTGTGAGTGAAGTTGTTGAATAAACAACTCACGTAGCTATTTTGGAGTGTGAGTGATCCTAGAGATAAGCTTGCGAGATTTATTGAGAGAGATATGAGGAAGACTAAGTGATAAGACTTGACTCCTAGATTATAGGATGAAGCATTTGTATAAGAAGCTATCTCTAGATGAATACAAGATCTCGAATTAATTCAAGTTCTTGTATTATTATTATTATTCATTGTTTTATGTAATTATGCAATGTTTAACAGTGGTATAAGAGCATGTTAGAATAATGGAGGCTTGATTTTTTATGGGAAAATATCTTTTGATTTTCCCGAAACAAGATAAAATATAGTTTTGTTCTCTGTTGTGAATTTCTGTGCATTGTTCTATAGTAATAAAGCATTCTACGTTCATGCTCCACTTAGCGAAGAATCACGTCCAGACTTCTATCTCTACGTTGGAGTAAAAAATTGGTGTTTTCTTTGGTGAAGTGATACAACCTACACATTCTTCATTCTCTCACCTACGTATTGGAGCATTCTACCTGCAAATTGAATCCTTCTGCCTATGCATTCTATCACCATTTTGGTAACTCTTCATGCTTTATTTTATTATTTTCCATTTTTGGACATACTGAAAAAAAAATGTGACAAAAAATAAATTTTCCATTTTTGGAAAGGGTCCGGAAAGAAGTTGAATTTAGAACTTGTAAGCACAATAAATTTCAACTAATAACTCAAATTAAGGTATCGTTTTTTTTTAATGTGTATTTTTTCAAGTTCTACACATTGATCCTATTCTTTTTGTTGCTGGATAAAAAAATATTATTTTTTCATTTTTGGCAAATTAAAAAAAAAATTAATAAAAAATTGTCTCACTTTTGTTTGGACACACTTTCGCTTGTACGTGACATCCAGAGTGAGGGGGTGCATTATCGGTTGAAACTGAAACCTGAGAGAATTGTAATATGAGCCTAAAAGATATATTTGCTAACTAAGTAGCAAACTGATGGAGGTTGGAGGCAACGGAGGAAGGAGGTTGATCAACGACCTCTCGTCAGGCACCATCGATGAGGCCGTGATACTGATTTGGTGGCCAAGTATTTTCAGCTGTGTGGTAGATAATAAAAACAAATGATACATTCATGTTATTGTAATGTGTGAAAAAATCCTATATGTAATCTTCTAATGAAAAATATAGTGGGGAAGTAAAAAAAATACATGTAGACATGGATCTTGAAATGGTTCGTGGAGATCCAGAAAATCACATGAGGTGAACAATAGAGTGGTGAATTGTTCATGTCCATGTTGGTGGTAAACCTATTGTAAAACCATAGAAGGTTGAGTGTTGATCCCTTCATTTATATCAAGGTCATGAGCTATAGGCATGCCGCAGGGGTTGGCATTCTGCTGAGATATGAAAACATTTTTCTACCTTGTTCACATTAAGGGAGTGTATATTAGGAATTAATAATGTTAACAATAGGGGAGTGAATGTTACAAATATATATTCATAACATTCACTCCCATATTGTTAACATTATTAAGTCCTAATATACACTCCCCTAATGTGAACAAGGTAGAAAAACGTTTTCACATCTCGAATGTTAAGGATATAAATCTTGAATGTTATGATTATATTGTTTATAAAATTATTAATATTGTATTATGTGTGAGTATTTAATATTATTATTTAAATGAGATGTCAAACTCATTTAATAATAATATGGTGTGAGTGAAGTTGTTGAATAAACAACTCACGTAGCTATTTTGGAGTGTGAGTGATCCTAGGGATAAGCTTGAGAGATTTATTGAGAGAGATATGAGGAATACTAAGTGATAAGACTTGACTCCTAGATTATAAGAAGCTATCCCTAGATGAATACAAGATCCCAAATTAATTCAAGTTGTTGTATTATTATTATTCGGTGTTTTATGTAATTTTGCAGTGTTTAACATTTGTGTCTACACTGAGTAAGCCGCTTAAGAACCCACTCAATGTGACGCATCTCAAACGATATTATGGATAGACCACATACCATTACCCTATGACACACTCTAGCTCCACAGTTCATACTCGAATGTTGAGGGTATAAATCTCAAATGAACCTCACATCATTATATACTTTATACTCTATGCTTCGTGATCTATCTTTCTAGCACACATATATTTCAAACCATTTCTCGATGACACACTCTTGTTCTATGGTTCGTTCTTAACTGTCGAGGGGTATTTTATAAATGAACCTCATCTCACTCATACACACACATCCACTCGAGGGGAACACTTCCCCTATCAAATTCACATTTCATACCATTCCATTACATTCATAAACGGCATATGCATATCTTGATTTCAAAGTACTATTTATTACTTATACTTACATTTACACTTTGTATACATGCTAGACAGATACTTAGTTTGTCATTATCTTTCCCATATAAAAATGTGCATTCACTTGGTCTTTCATTGTGAATGCATAATTCCTACATATATTGACATGCATCAATGATGCTTTGCACAGTACCTTTTACTAGTCCCAGCAAGGCTCCTAGGGGCATCTACTTTCTCACATTTCAGAGGTGTTATTGTTTCCTTTTATACTACTTCCTATTCTTATTGGTGCATCACTTAACATCGATACATACTTCTATATACCTTGGGATATGATAATATAATGTATATGGGTTGATGGAGATGCCAACATGTGGCACACATCCCCTTAGTTAGTTATATGGGGTCACATAGGAATTAGTTATATTGGGTAATGAGTCGGCCTACATTGGGATTAGGTGTTACACATCTATTAAGAGTAATGTATATCTATATAAGGGATATGAGTATCAATTTCATGGATAGGATGACTTGAGTATTCTACTTGGTATAGGTTTATTGGAGGTATCCCCCTCGAAGTGGATTCCCATCTTGGGAGATTGTGGAGTTACTCCTTCCTTAAGAAGCATTGTATGGTGTTCCCCTACCTTAAGGGTATTATTCTGCATATATTAAATATTTGGGCATCTTGGCCCCCCATCTCTCTTGGGTTTTTTTATCTTCTGTAATTTACTGATTTATTATATGCAAGGATATTATCAAGTGGTATCAGAGCAACGATCTTGGCAATTTGTGGGATCAAACCCTAATGTTGGTGATTCACTTATATCTGGAGATCAACTTATAATTTTTCATTTGTTTTACATGGGGAGTGGAAACATAATTCAAGTGATCTTCCCTCCAAATTTCAGATTTTTCAGAGTTTGTTTGTGAAAGATATGTCCATTTTAGGGTTGAAACCCTAATTCTAAAATTCTAAGGTTTCATCTATATCTTCTGAATAATGAAGAATTAGGAAATAAATTTTTTGGTTTGATGTGGATATATTCAAAGGTGATACCACTGAAATTTCAGAACTTTTGGATCTATTTTGTCAGAGTTATTGCAGTTTTATGGTTTTTCAATATTTTGCTCCACAGGCCGCAATTTTAGGCATTTTCCTAAATTTATTATATTTTTGGAAATATATCAAAAATTAAATTGGGGTTTGTGTTCTATTATTTCTTATTTTTGGCTAACCTTTAGCCGAAAGGGTTAGAATAATTTTTTATCAAAAGGGTCTATTCCTAAGACCCTAGTTTTGTGGATCATGGGGATGGTAAAAATTTTTGGAGATGGCAGGAATGATGCTAGAGAATGGTGGAACAAATTTAGGGATAAATTCTCTAAACCATCAGATATTTGGTTATTCAAGTTGTGGATTAGTGGCCCTACATACATTTGGTTTTCTGAGTCAGAAAAGGAAAAGTATAATTGGTCTTTGGAGGAACTGGAACAAGTTTTCATGGACATATGGGAAACAAAAGAAGAAAAGAAAGAGGAAGTGTAATAATTTAGTGACAATAGTGATGAAGAGGAAATATTAGAAGAATAAGAAGAAGAAGAAGAAAATGTTGAGGTTGAAGCTACTACACATGATTTAGAAGGAGAGGCAACAGATCGAGATACAAGTGCAAATAATGCATCTCCAAGGAAGGAAGCCTCAATATTTCAGTTTTAATGGCACATTCAAAGGAAAAAGGTAATCATTTTCATAAACCCTAGCAATAAATATAACTTCATCAATATGGATCTAGCTCAATATCTACATGTTCAAGCAAAGCATAATAAGCAATCTCAAATGGATGGTAAATAGATTCAATTTTTTGAAGATTTAAAGCTTTCTATGGGTAAATATGTTTTACATTCATATTTTTATGCTTTAGATATGGATGGTAAGGATATTTTTCTTTCATATCCTTGGTTATAGACATTGGGAACAATTAATATCAATGTGCAAAATAAATTCATGAAATTATAGTACAAGAGGAAGAAAATTACATTGCAAGATATCACACTTAGCAAGGAAAAAAGTAATGTAAAATTGGATAATGAAGATGAATTTGAAGATGGTGAAGAAGGGAATAAGGATGAATCAGAAGGAGAGGATGAAAAACATGATGAAAAATTCAAAAATAATTTCTCTCCTCAAGAGAAAAATGAAATAACAAACAAGTTAGAAGAGGAAAAAAATTAGAGGAAATCATTTTGATACCACTTGATAAGATATTTGCATATAATAAATGAATAATTTGTAGAATATAACACAACACGAGATATGGGGGGGCAAGATACCCAAATAATCCATACATGTAGAATAATACCCTTAAGGTAGGGTAACACCATACAATACTCCTTAAGGAAGGAGTAACTCCACAATCTTCCAAGATGGGAATCCACTTCGAGGGGGACACCTCCAATATACCTATACCAAGTAGAATACTCAACTCATCCTATCCATGACATTGATACTCATATCCCTTATATAGACATACATTACTCTTAATAGATGGGTAACACCTAATCCTAATGTAGGCCGACTCATTACCCAATATAATTAATTCCTATGTGACCGCATATAACTAACTAAAGGGATGTGTGCCACATGTCGGCATATCCATCAACCCATATACATTATATTATCATATCCCAAGGTATATAACACATACACATTTTAGAATACATAGTATGGATCTGCTTCATTTGCATTGAAAATATCCCACCCACCCATAGGGATTGGGGTTAGGGCCTCTATTCCATGAAAATGAGTTCCCTTGCTTGCCATTTACCCTTACTAAATAGCATAATTTTCGCAAATCCGAGTTTGGGAAAAAGGTGGCATTTAGGAGGGATAATTAGGCTCACATAATCCTAATTCCATCTAACACAACACATCATCCCAAAACTACAAAATATGTCAGAACCACATGAACAGGGGGTAACATTGAACATTAGCTAGCAATAAACCAAGGGAACATAAGAAATTAACAAATAGATGAGCAACATAATAATTCATCACCATAATAGATAGAAAAGTTAGGATAACAAATCCAAACTAAAGAAAACCAACATGACATGGCACAACATGAGAAAGGCATGTCATAATCAATAAGAAGAAGAGGTTTGGCCATTAGGTATTTTGTGCTAGTTGATGTGTGTTCCCTAAATCCCACGTTATTCTCATGATAATTTCCTGTCACCTACACACTCAATGCAAACCTCATATCTTCCTAATATGATAACAAAATACAACACTATCATATACATCGAAATCAACATCCATACAATTCATGATAAACTAGCAGTATATCATAACATGAATCATCCATTGAATGAAACTATATTATATCATGCATCATGTATGGATCTAATATCAATACAAAAGCATGTACACAATAACTAATGATATCACTATCATAACATAATATCTGATAAATTAACAATGGCATCGTGTGCCCCACAGAAAACCTATCAATAAGATTTAGCATCCTAATGTTAGCAATATGATATCATGAAAAATGACATATCAAAACAGTGTACTAAATTACTAATATCCCTATCAAACAACAATATTATGTGATAATGTCACAACAACACAAAACAATAAGCAATAATGTCCCTATCATCATGATAGTGTAGATATAATGAGTCACTCATGACCAAAATGAGAATAATGAAAAAATTGGGAACACACACACACACAAAAGAAAATTGATAAAAAAAAAAATTGAATGTTAGGAATATGAGAAACAATGAAAAACACTCAAATCTCAAACACTAATAAAACATTTCACAAAAAAATGATTCTATATAACACAAAAGATACAATATGAATGTTTTATCAATGTAACAAACATAATAAGTAGTAAACTGTCATATAGAATGTCTCAAAAGAATATATCGTTGTAGAAATGTGCAAAAAATAATTCATGTCACATGCATTATGGGACCAAAATCACAAGTGATTTTTTTATTGGTAAGTTTTGGAAAGGCTCTAAGGGCCATTACAAGATATATTTTACAAAAAAAGCTTATAAGAGACAAAAATAGATGGCAAGAGTTAAACATGCTTGAATAGGACATCGACTAGAAAAAGCACCAGTCAATGCTCATTACAAAAATGAAAAACCAAAACCAGACTCTGAAAAGGGAGAAAAATCCAAAAAAGTGCAGCAAAAAATCCTCTACATATGAGAAAGCTTAGAGCTATACCTAGTTATAGAACTAGGTCCTTCCATGTTATCCTAATTTTGAGAGTGGTCCTATACCTCCTCGTTTGAATTATTCATCACCAATTTTAACTTCTTCCCTATGAAATCCCCTTCAACAAACTTATCCTGAACCACATCGAGATGCTAACCTTAAAACACAACTTCTTCTTTTAATTTTTTCACCATATGAACCAGGTTACTTTTATCCGCAGCCAAAGCCTCCACCAAATGATATAAATTCTCCATTATCTTAATCATATAATCACAAAACCTAACTTTGAACCCTTCTTGATTGTGCTCAGACCCAGAGATTCCACTTGAGGACATGTTATGAAGCACCGAAGCCACCGCCACACTGTCATCTTTACCAGAGTTAGCCAACTACTTCATATTTTTTTCACAAAGGAAGGAAGTCATTCGGATCATCACCGAAAGAATCATCATGAGAAAATAAATTAATCCTAACACCCAGGATAGGAGACCCAACCTTCTAAAGTAATGGAATGAGGCCCTGGTAGAGGGGAACCACCACATTCTTAGCCTAAAATTATTTGATAGAAGTACTGAAAGAGTGATATGAGTAGAAAGGAATGATCATACGCTTTTGATGTTTGAAATGATTGAGTAAGGAAAAGTGATGCATATGAAGATTATAGAATTTTCCATCCAAGGTTACATACTTCATCAAATGGAATCAAATTTATATCCATCTGTCAAGGAGGGCAAGTTGTGAAGTCCCATCTTCCATAAATAGAATCCTCTCATCTAGATGAAAAATGGTTTCTAGCTCCTTGATGCAAATTCTATTTCACTTTCTAGTAGCCCTTCATACACTATCTTTCACCCTTAATTTTTTGAATCAGGAACTCAATCCACAAACAAACCACCTTTTAGGATACCCATTTTCCTCTTCTCCTTGTGTGAAAAAATTTCAATATGAGGTTCTTTGCAAAGTCATCTCCAAAATCACTATTTCAGTATCTAATTAGGTCTCCATAAAATATGTCATCTGTGTAATCCCAAACTGTAATGAACTATGGAAGCTCTAAGATAGCCCAAAATATGAAACCCTCCAAAAAGGTAGGAAGAATAAAGGTTATGTGTTCCAATTTTCATGACTAAATTCAACCATTAAAGCCTTCTAATAGGAAACCCTTATTAAACCCTAGAGAGGGTTTCCTACATACCCAGGAATAGAAAAATCTTCACAAAAACGTTCATGCTCACTTTTAATGCCTCTATTCACTTTTACAAACCTTTCTCCACATTATTAATCCTATAATCTTGACAGTAAGTCACTTCCCTTCAAACAATAGTGCAAAATGACTCACCCTTAAATGCTCTACCCACCAGACATGGGTTTTCTTAACTCTACACATTACTTCCAAATTAAGTAATGAATTTTTCTTGATTTTTATAGAACCATGAAGATTACTTTAGCTTTATACTAAGTGATCAAAAATCTACAATTCATGAATTGTGAGGCTCTTCCACAAACTAATCCCAACTTTGCCTTTTGGGGTCTAGTTGTGCTCAAATCACATCCTGTTGCGGATTTTTATCAAAATGTCATACAAGTCAATCATAATGCACCATAAAAACATTTTGAATTAGTGAAACCAAGGAATTAAAACCTCATCAGCCTCTTAGATATCTCATGCTATGAGATTCAAGGTTATGAACACACGTGCATTTCAATTAATCAAGATTTATGCACACATTTGAAATCTATAACCCAACTATAACAAAAAATTTATCTCCAAAAATGAATGAATGACATCATCAAGGCTACAAAAAGTAATTACCAACTCTCTTTAAACTCAAATTTCCCTTCTCTGACCAAGTCTACCCTTCAAATATTGAACTTACATTGTTCACACAGCTTTCACAGTTAGTCTCTAAGTTTCTCTTAATATCATAGACAATAAATTATCAAGGATTATAAAATCCACCCTTTCAGACAAAAAACTAAGAAAATGTCCTCAAATCTAACATGAATATACTTTTACAAAGAAATTCATCAAGCAAAAATGATCAGAAATGCTCTTACACAACTTTAGATCTAACACACCTTGTTTGCAAACAAGAAATACCACACAAAACTTCTCCAATCCTTCTTGGATCTTCTCCTTTGATTCTCATTCAAATGGAATAACTAGAATTATTTAAATTTTTCCTTTTATAACATTTCAATTAGTTTTCAGGTGAATGGAAGTTTCTAAAGCCTCTTAGACATATGATTTACTTTAAACACAATATTAAAATTTTAGGCTAACTCCAAGAACATAACACCTAAACACAAATTATGAGTCCTAGACTCCTATAATAGCTTTTACAACCTTAACACCCACTTGACACACCATATATGACCCCCAAAGTGCATTAAAACTCCCAAACAAGTCAAAATAGTCTCCAAAATTCAAATTTTTAGTTTTGGAGGGAAATTACACAATTTGAATTTTTGAAATACTAAGTACAACCTAATACCTCTAGATGACTCATACTAACCTCTTGAACCTACCAAGACACTAATAAACTAAAAATTGATGATTACAAGGTATATTTACATGATTGGAGTGATGCTTTTGCAATCATACTCTAGGGGAAAGAAAAATTTGAGCTCCAGAGTTTTTCTTTTCTTCATATTCTTCCAATTTATTTATATCTTCATCTTTACTCTGACCTTCTCTCCATCTTCTTCTTGCTCACTCTTCATTTCTTCAATCCTATTCTTTATCTAGTTCTCAAAACTTATGGTATTCTTTTGATCGAGCTTCTTAATAAGCTTCTTCCACTTCATCCTTCTCTTCTTCAACTATCAAGTATTCTTCTTGGACTTGATTCCCACCTTTGAGTTTATCTTATTCAACATGGACCTCCTTCTCTACTGGTAAAAACTTGTTACTTGCATCTTATTTCTCTGTCTCTTTAATTTTTTCTTCCATATTCTTACAACAAACTTCTAGGAGATGTTGTCCCCATGTCCTTAAACTAGTTTTTGTCTCTTTTTCACACATTACATCTTATTTATAGCATGCTACAAGGTTGTTATCTCTATCTACAACAGATCCAAACTCTCATAAAAAAACACTCTCTTGTAACAACTCTTCTTCACTAGTCATTTGTTGTTCTTGGTTCCTTATCCCCTTGTTTTCATCACTCATCTCAAGTTTCAATGCCTCTAATTGGGAACATTCTTGTTCATTCTTCATACCCACAAGCACACACCTACACAAAATGTGAGAATAAAAAATTTGAGACTTGGTTTCCCCTATATATTCTTCCTTCCATGAAATTACTTCATCTTGTATCCTTTTAAACTATTCTTATTTTATCACTACATGAGAACTACCATCATCATAACTCCTCTATCTCAAGAGAAGCCAAAAATGCTTCTATCACTTCTTCATCACCATTTTGGTCTTCTACCAGTACCATTTCCTTGATCACCTCTAATTATTTCTTATCTATCCTCTTTTTCATATGCCATTGTCTTATTTCCTCTTGCCTTATCATTTTTTTCAACTACAATCTTTTCTTCTTCTCCACAACCAACTTGATTGGCCACTTAGATTTCTTCCTCAACACCTTCCATTCTTCTTGAATTTTCTCCTCTCTTTATTTTTCCATGAATGTCATCAGTTTTTCTATGTATTTTTTAATCTCTATGATCTCCTGCTAGAACCAAAACTCTTTCTTCCTCTCTAGCTTCTTCATCTTTTCCTCTTTTTTATTTCTCTCTCTCTCTCTATTCCTCTTCTCTCTTTCTATGGCTTAGTAGGTCTATCAATCCCTTTACCATCTCTCTTGATTCTCCTTCATCTAAACCAATTGTTAAATCAGAAACATAATTCCTAACAACCCTTAAAAGTATCTCTTTGCATGCTTCTCTTGCTCCCCTCAAGCATTTATTCGCTGACAACATCATTACCAATCATGTTTGTGGTTCTTGTTCACTTGTAATGGTAAAAGAGTATGTTTTTCTCCATTTGACACAATAATATAAGTATTCTTCTTACCATCATGCACTACTTTCCTATCATACGACCATGGCCAACCCAAAAACACATAACACATCCATAGGTATCAAATCACACAACACCTTGTTTTTGTATCTCCCAATATAAAATTAAAATTGGCATTATTATCTTACCAAGACGTGATGACCCTTTTACATCCAAGACACTTGATATGGATTAGGGTGCATTGTTGTTTTCAAACCCATGTTTTATAACATTTAAAAAGAAACTAGATTTTCAGTAATCCCACTATCTATGATCATATTAAAACATGTGCCCATAGTTTTGCATCTAGTTCTGAACAAATTCCTCCTTTGAATCATACCATGTATTACCTTTTTTGGTTTCAATAGAACTCTTTTGAATAAAAGATACTTACCAATGTTTTGAAGAATAAGATAACATGTGGTTCCGCATTTTCCATCCTTTCTTCCATATCATAGCACTCATATGCTTTGTGTCTTACATATCTCTGACATCAGTAACATTTACTTGTAAAGTGTACTTTGTTGTTTAACCCATTTCTCTTCAAGAGACTCGTTTTAGATCTCATTCTTCTCTAATTTTCCTCTATATCTGCCAACCTACTCATCAAAACCTCCATCATCCTATCCATCTTCTCTTCCAAATATGGCCTTTTCTCTTCTCCCACTCATACCATCTTGCTTATTTTTACTCTTCTACATTTTATCAAACCTTTTTTTAACTTATTCAATATATCACCCCACTCTGATACCAAATGATGTAGAGCATATTTCACTTTCTAGTAGCCCTTCCTACACTATATTTCACCCTTAATTTTTGACTCAGGACTCAATCTATAAAAAAACCACCTTTCAAATTACCCATTTACCCCTTCTCCTTGTGTGCAAAATTTCAATATGAGGTTCTTTTCAAATTCATCTCCAAAATCATTGTTTTAGTATCTAATTAGGTCTCCATAAATTGTGTCAACTTGTAATCCCAAACTATCATGAACTATGTTAGCTCTGAGATAGCCCAAGATATGAAACCCCCTAAAAAAGGTAGAAGGGGGGGTAAAGGTTATATGTTCCAATTTTCATGACTAAATTCAACCATTAAAGACTTCTAATAACAAACCCTAGATAGGGTTTCCCATAAACTCGAGAAGAGAAAAATCTTCACAAAAATTTTTGTTCTCAATTTTAATGGCTCTATTCACTTTTACAAACCTATCTCCACATGGTTAATCCTATTCTCTTGATAGTAATTCACTTCCCTTCAAACAATGGTATAAAATGACTCACCCTTAACTACTCTACCCACCAAATAGGGATTTTCCTAACCCTACACAATGTTTCCAAATTAAGTAATAAATTTTTATTCCTTATTATAGAACATTGAAGATTACTTTAGTTTTAGAGTAAGTGATCACACATCGACAAGACATGAACTATGAGGCTCTTCCAAAAATATAATCCCAACTTTTTCTTTGAGGGTCTAGTTGTGCTCAAATCACAGTCAGTTGCAAAGTTATATCAAAATGTCATACAAGTCAATCATAATGCACCACCAAAACATTTTGAATTAGTAAAACCAAGGAATTAACACCTCACCACCCTCTTAGATATATCCTGGTCTAAGATTTAAGGTTATGAACACACATGTGTTTTAGTTAATCAATCTCTATGCACAGATTTGAAAATTATAACCCAACTATAGCAAAAAAATTCTCTCCAACAGTGAATAAAGCACACCATCAAGGATACAAACAATGATTAACAACTCTCTTTAAACTCAATTTTCCCTTCTCTAACTAGGTTTACCCTTCAAACACTAAACTTGCATTGTTCACATAGATTTCACAGTTAGTCTATGAGTTCCTCTTAATATCATAGACAATAAATTATCAAGGATTATAAAATCCACCCTTTAAGACAAAAAAAAAAAACTATGAAAATTTCCTCAAATCTAACATGCATTTACTTCTACAAATAAATGCATCAAGCAAAAAATATCATAAATTATCCTACACACAACTTTATATCTAACATAACTTGTTTACAAAGAAGAAATACCACATAAAACTTCTTCAATCCTTCTTGGAGCTTCTCCTTTGATTCTCATTCAAATGGAATAAGTAGAATTAGTTACATTTTACCTTTTATAATCTTTAAATTAATTTCCAACAGAAAGGAAGCTTCTAAAGCCTCTTGAACATATGATTTACTTTAAACAAAACATTAAAACTTTGGGCTAACTCCAAGAACCAAACACCTAAACAAAAATTATGAATCCAAGACTCCTATAATACCTTTTTCAACCTTAACACCAACTTGACACACCATAAATGACCCCCAAAGTGCATTAAAACTCCTAAGCAACAACCTGCTACATCTAAATGACTCCTACTAACCTATTGAGCCTACCAACACAATGAAAAGCCAAAAAAATTGATGATTACAAAGTATATTTACATGATTGGAGTGATTCTCCTACATCACTCCTTCCGTCGAGACCTATCCTTAAATATTTTAAGCCCATCCATGGGAATACCCTTGACCTCCACTATTAAATCTTTAAACACCTGAACTGAAACCCCTATGAGAGAAACAAAACCATTGTCCCATGCAGTACAAAAATTAATGGAGAGAACAAGATCACTCCCTTTCAACTCATGCAGAAAACTAGTAAGACTCCCACCTTTAAGGATAGACCAAATATATTTATCCCTTTGCAGGGTGATGCATGACGCAGGTTTGACACGAACCCTGTCTCCTCCCATAGAAGAAAAAACAAAACAAATATTGAGAGATTATTTTTGTGTATTTATCTCATTTTTGAAGATCTTATAATATTCTTGTGTTATAAAATGAGTGTATTATAATGTGAATGTGTTATAATGTAATCATGTTATACATTGTTTTGAATTAGATATTTTTAATCCTTAAGCTTAGATTTAGTTGGGATATCCAAGCCTAAGGGTTGTACTGTCTGTTCCATGACTGAATCCGTATTTTGTGAAAATAATAATAATCTTGAGTGTACGCCCTAATTTATCATGTATTATAACACAATATCCTAAAAATCATAACTACAAAATCAATCTTTGTCTTAGGTTTATGTCAACGTATATATTTCTAAAATTTAAATAGTTTAATATTTTAGTAGTGTCTTCATTTTTAACCAAATCACATGAATCATTATTTACATAATTTATGCAAATTTTAAAAACTTTAAATCGACACGATCTACGATCCATTATACACAAATTCAAAAAAAAAAATCAACTATTTTTCTCAAAATTAGAGGGTATACACACAAATATTTTATTTTTGAGGATGCGTTCACTTTCAAAATTAGTAAAAAATAATATATTCATGGAAAAAATAGGAAACAATGGCAGGACCCAATACACATGATCTTAGCTAATTTTCTACTGAAGGGATTTGTAAAACAATTTTTGGAACTCAAAAATGTGGGGTACACACAACAGTATGCTATATTTTTGACACAAAAATAGGAACACTTTGTGTGTGCACCAAATTTGACCCTCCTAATCTCCAGCATTTTAAAAAACTTATTATTTTAGAAACTCTAATTTTGAGCACTATGATTCTTGTTCTTATTAAATTGTTAAATTTTGAGCATAGGCATGTCAAATTGCTAGTCGAGGTACAATTTTTTTTTTTTTTCAGGAAAAAAATGGCTTCATGTGACCTCATTTGGATCTCCCATTTCAATGCAAATATCCATACTATTGGGTGTAAAATAACTAAAACATTTGGTGAACTCAAAAATTTAATGAACATCAATCCTTAGATTTTTTTATGTAACTATAGTTAGGGATCCTAATGAAACAATGTCTTTAGATGAGCCACTTATAGAATTAAAAATTTGAATCTTAACACACTAACTTATTTAATAAACACATATGATGTATTTATACAATAAAAAGTTTACATGAAATAAAGGTTGATCACCAACAATTCAATCTTTCTTACACAGACATACAGTTATAACACAATGTCTGGAGGTTTACAACATTCAAACATCACAACTTTTCCATAATGAATCAATCCCTATAGTCTTCCCTCAACCTACACACAAATTGTTAATGTAATACTCCTCACAATTACATACTACAAATATCCGCTATTTCTAATCAAATGTCTTCTATAAGTATAGTGATGTGCTTATATAGACACCACTTACAATGTATTCTTGAAGACATCTTACGTGTAAGTAATTAAATACATTAAAAACATTAAATAAAAGATAAGGCCCAAAGGAACCATCTCAAAACTGATCTGAAAAATGTAAATCAGCCCAATGAATATATTTTTAAAGTCAGTAAACCTTCATTAGATCTTAGTCATGATCTTGATGTGGTTACTTTAATGATTATGCCCTTCATGTCATCAAGGACCTTACAAGTTATAATGTGAGAATTTATGGACCATGTCTCAAGAATCTCTCATGTGGAAATATAATGAATTCACTTTTATCATGTAGATGAACAATATCAAGAACGCAATATGCTAGAAATTCTTCATGTAATATGATAAATGTTTGGAGTTTCCTAGTTCTGCACTGTAATTCTAGATGGTTGCATAGTTTTTCAGTTATGCACCAAAACTTATAAGATTTTTTTCATCCAAGGACATGTACATTACTACATAATGTGCAAATAATATCATATGTCGAGTTGTTTTTGCATCGTAAATCAACCTTTTTAGTCATTTTTCAATTTGTTTCTAGAAAGAAATTACGTCGATGGTTGCAACAAAAATGGGAACCAAAATTGACTTGACACGACAATTTTATTTATGTTGAATCAACACCATATTTGTGTCACTTTTGTGCCAAATATTCACCTACTTTTTCTAAGAATTTATGTCATTTATTCATGATGCCAAGTAAGCCACCATCACAATTGCAAATGGCTAAAGTTGTATGTAAAACTAATATTGAATACCACTCGAAAAACACAATTAATAAGATCATATTAACATTTACACAAATTAATGAGGATTAAAATATAAAAAATTAAATGTAAATTACTATGCTAAAATAAAATAGCATACATCGACTTTTTACAGATTATTTAAATGAACTTAACATTAATAAAATAACATATATTAGTTTTTTCAAACATAAAATCATATTTTAGGTAAGTTAATGAAAAATATAGTATTGTACTCATGAATATAAGAAAATAGTTAATTTCTTATTTATAATATAATAATAAGAATTCAAATTTATATATATATATATATATATATATACACACACTACTTCTACTACAACGAACTAGCATGACGATGATAATGAGCTCCAACTAGTTCGATGTAGTAGAAGTAGTGTGTGTGTGTGTGCGCGCATACTACTTCTACTACATCGAACTAGTTGGAGCTCATTATCATTGTCATGATAATATAGATGTGCTCATTGTTTGTATTTTATGAACTACGATCCATTCCATGAAATGATTTTTTGTGATAGCAGTAGTTATGATAATCATCGTTAATATCCTCTATAAAATTAGGGCCATCAACTAAAAGTGAAGGGTTATTCACCTATAAATACATTATTTAATATTTACTATAATATTTAAATTTTTATTATCTACTTGATTTTATTAATTATTTAAGAAATCTATGATGTCTTACCAGCACAATCCCATGAGAATGCGCCCATTCATTAAATACATTGGTGTTCCATCCAAGGGATTTGAGTTGTTCTCGCACTTGTTCAATGGCTTTGAAGTCATACATCTTCTCCTGTAAAAATTATTTAAAATTACAAATGTAATTGAGATATGAATTAATAAATGTTGTATATGAAATTATTAAAATAAAATTACAAATTTGCAAGTAACTTTAACTATGTTCCTTTGTTCCAAATGGTGAGTAACAAACTTACCCTCACTCATTTTAGATTGGTGGGATTTGTCGTATATCCTTTAGACCCCTATATTAATATTAATACAATATGAAAAAAATTGAATTAATGACTTTGATGAAAATATATTTTTTCAAATTTTATATCTAAATCCCATTCTATGTCCCATTTGAGCTAGTTTTCACATTATAATTTCCACAAAAATGCATTCATACCAACAGGTTAGTGCACTAGTATTTCCTCATGCATACTACCCAAGAAATTCTCCTACAAACTAAATTGGTCATAAATTAATATTAAAAATAAATATTAAACTTCATTTTTAATCAATTTAGTTTTCATACTCATATATGTCGCCTCATCATCGTAAGTGCTACTGTTGCAATTTTTTTAATAGTGCCCACATCATAGCAAGCATTACTAAAATATTTTATAATACACGCAACCCACCATTTTTTACGTTTAATTGGTTGCAATTTGTATTCCAAGAGGCAGTTTTCAGTAAATAGTACTTTTGCTTGCATAATATTTCTTTTTCTTAAGTACCTAAAAGAAAATAATGAAATTAAAATAATTTTAAAAATTGACACGTTTCATAACATGGAATAAAATTTAAACTAATACGTACTTTCCACGAACATCTTATAATATTTTCATGTTATGGTTCACATATAATTTCACATGCAAACTCTCGCATACTCGTTCAGTGTTAGACAAGATGAGTGGTCCTTGTTAGAATCATGTGGATATTTTGTATTCCCTCTCATTGTTGTAGAGAATGCCTACTCAACACTTGTGGGGGTGATCTCCCATCATTTAAATTGATGAGAAAAATATTTAAAATGTTGCATGAAAGACATTAGCACATAAGACGAAGGTTTGTGAATATACAATAAATAAAAAAATCAAATAAATTCTAAAAAATATTTATGAATATAACTACAAATAATATAGAAATAAATAACATTTTACCTTCTTGCCTCCTTGAAGAAAGACAATCATGATAGGTCACCTAAAAAATGTCACCACTTATGGATCATTGATTGCGAGATGTACGATATTGTGATAACAATGACACTAAAAAATATTCACAATTATAAGTTAAATAAAATTCCAATAAATTAAAAAAATCAAATAAATGTTAATAATAATTTCACAATATAACTACAAATAATATATAAGAATAATATTTTACATCATTGCCTCTCGTGAAGCAGGTGAAACATGATAGGCCACCTCGAAACGGTCACCACTTATGGGTCATCAATCATGAGATGCAGGGCACTACAAATACAATGACACTAAAGAGGAGGATTTATAATTATATGATAAACTTAAAAATATAATAACTTTAAAACCTAATAAATTATAAAATAAATTTATAATCATAACTACAAATATTATTAAATAAAATAAAATAAAATATTATGGTAGGTGCATGGAGATGGTGGGCCAAAAGAGGGTCTTAAGTGGATGTTTTTTCTTTCTGAAAAACAAGAAACCTTAATTTGTATGAGTTATTTGAGATCGGTACACTTAAAATTTGAAGATGTTATAAGAACATGAATTGTAGAATTTCTAGTATAGTTTGTAAACTAATATTTTTTATTAAAAATTGTTAAATATAAGTAGGTAAAAGAGATAAAATTCTACTAGGCACTTCTTCTTTTTCAAAAAACATAGAAGAGAGTTGGTCATGTCCCGTCTCATTTTTTAGTACTATTTAGTATTTTAAAAAATTGTTTAGTGGAAAGATATATATAATCATCTAGTTTGGGATAGGATTTTAAAAATTTATTTGGTGATTTATTTCATGATTTTACAAGTAAAAATACTTTGAAATTTAAAAAATAATGCATAGCCGATTATGCCCCTTAGCTACCCCAAAAAATATCAAAATTTAGATTTTTTTTGAATATGTATAGAATTAGCCATAGTTTGGGAATGTATAATTTTTATTCAATTTGGATGAGAAAAAAAAGATACATGATGAAAGATAAATTATATGATAGCTAAAATTTGAGGTATAAAAAGGCAATTTGAAATAAATATAGATGGAAACCTTAATATAGCCATTTGTTTTTCAAAAATTATATATTTAGAAAGAGGATAGTTTGTTTGACAAAGTAAGCATATTTTTAAGAAAGGTATCAACCGTTTTTTTAGGATTTATCATGGAAGGAGATGAATATATGTGTTTTTAGTCCAAACAAGTAGGTTGTTGTATTTAAACAATTCCAAGCCTTAGGTTTTGGAAACCAAACCATTTACGGGGCTAGAGGCTTTTGATTCGTGTGAAAATATAAATGAATGTGTATATGCTATAACACATACATGTTCATAATAGTATGTATTTTTATATGGTCTTGAAGTGACAGGTCAGGCTACATAGAGCATATTTACTAAAATAATTGTTAAGTATAAGATTTATAACAAAAGTACAAATAAATATTATACATTAAATTTATTATAGTAAATATAAGAAATTAGGGTCACTCTTCACCTAATACAATTGGTCTCACAACTACAAGTGTTATAGTATGGAAGATAGCTTCTCAAAATCCAATTTTGTTATTACTTACTCATTTTTTAAGAATTTCAGCATTCAATTTAAATCTTTTAGGGTGTAAAATTTTCAATCGGTGTTTGTTTTGGTAAAACATGTAGTATTTTTCTAGGTTTTATGGCCTTCAAAATTGGTTACTAACGTTTGGGGGAGTATTAGATTCATCAAAATAGATTTTACAAACCTAACAACTCTAAAAGATATTGACAATTACTCAAATATATTGATTCATGAATTGCCTTAGAATACACACAGATAAGTTTCTATTAATTTTAACATATTCAATGATACATACAAATACTAATCCCTCTATCAAGAATATTACAAATAAAATGATCTAAAATCCTAGAGCTATTACAATGGTGTTTCTCCAAGACCTTTTTCAAGATTGACTTATTCATCTTGGCTTGATTGTCTTCTCTACTTTTCACCGATCTACCCCCCAAAGTGGTGAACTTAACTCCCTTTAGGATCTCTTAGGCTCTATATATTTCTACATTAGAATTGATTTCATTAACTCCTATGAAATAACAATTGTCTTTCTACACGACCTCCTACATTTGTCATATTTGGTGGTTGAGAATGATCAATCCTTGAGATCTTTCTAAAGATCTATAAGATAATTTGTGAGACATGCATGTATGTTGACCTTATTTATTTTTGTGATGGGTTCCCATAGATATTTTCTATTCATGAATCTTTGTTACTCCTCTGACATGTTTTGTTAGTAAATCATATCATCCATACACTATTATCATGTGTTAGTTAGGCACTGACTTAAGGATTTGTGCTCAACCCACATGACTATCTCATGACATTGTGAAAACATTAAAAAAATACAATGTAAAACAAATTTCTTCCCTCAAAACCTCGTGGAAACATTTTTATCTTTACCTTGTGTAACCAGCATGCATTGTATAATCAAGCCATTGCTCAATGCATCTGTGCAATCCCCTATGGACTTATCACCATCACCCAACTTCTACATTGTACTTTACTTTCTCCATTTTCTCACTTACCATCCTTGTGTGTGCCCATAATAGGATAAAATCTCAAAAATTATGTAATATATCCAATTATCTCGTGATGTTCTTGAATCACAAATTACCTCTTTGATTTCAAACCAATTAATTGAGTGGTTCATCTAGATTTATAATTAGCAATATTAAGCAACACATCATGTTGAATCATAAAGTTCCAATTAGTTTCAAATTGATGAAATTAACCCCTATTTCCTCTCTTATTGAACAAATAAGCTAACTATCAATTTATGATATAATTAAGGGGATAATTGAGTCCAAAATCACATCAAATAGTCATAACTATGGTTAGTGTCTCAAATTGGCCTAAATTGACTCTGTAGTTAAAAAAATAAACTAATTCACATGTGTAATGATATAATGGGGTCAAATGAGCCCCAAATCACATTGTATGTAGTTATGAATAAATTTCATAGGGCTCTATTGGCCCAAATTGCCTCTTTGATTGAACCATTTGACTAATGTTTTCAACTAGTGATGTAATTAGGGCCCATTTATTTAGGATTTCACTAAATGAGGTAAATTATTTCTCTCATTCATTTTTACTTCTAAAACATGTAAGTTTTTTACATTTTTAGATGGAATTTTGATTTTTTTAAAATAAAATTTTCATGCCTAGGGTTTGTAGAGAAATTGAGCTAAAAATGGAAAGAATTTTGAGATTTAGAGTCATTCCTTTATGGATGACCACAAAACAAGCTCGAGGTAGGGTTATGGGGCTGAGGGAAGAAAAATTACTAATAAATAGGCTGCTACATGTTCTATAATGTTCATTCTCCTTTGCAAAATTTAGAAAAATGATTTTTCTTCATATGAATTAGTAGATTCGATTTTTAAAGAGGAAAATTAAGAAATTTTCTTGTTAAAGGAGTGTAATCATTATTAATTCATGTGCATACCTAAATTTTGTGTATCATCATTTCCATGGAATATCATAAACAAAATTACAAAAATGAGGATATTTTTCAAGTGTTTGACCAAATGTGTAAACAATAAGATCTCTTTGAGTAATCCTAAAATGAGTTTTTTGAATGTTTTATTATATTTTAAAAGTTTTAAAAGCATTATTATGATTATTAAAGGGATAGAAACTGAGAGAGTGGGTTTTAGAACATTAATTACATTAATTCAAGCATACTTACAATGTATAAATATTTGTTACTTAATCGATAAGATTTTTTTAGTAATCCATTTCCAAATAGCATTCAGTAACATTGTCGCACATCAATTAACTACTTATGTCTCATGCACAATGTTTCTATTTCCATTTTTTTTTGTCTCAAATCATTTTTAAATAAATTTTTAATTACTTAATGCCTATGAATACTAATAACCAATGACTTAACACATCTATTCCTCACACTTGTTCCTTAACTGTCCCTTTCTTGTTTCGGTTGGGGAAACCATCCTTAACATCTTTGATGTCAATTGGGTCTTCCCAGAATCCATAAAATTGTTGTGGATCCAATGGACTAGTCCTTTTAAGAGCCAAGGTCTGAAGTTCTTATGGATTTTCTCTATAATACATTTGGCTTGGTAAATATGGAAGGAAATAAATAGAAGAACCTTTAAAGGCAAAAAAGAATCCCATGTCAAAATTGGAGCCCGCTATGTGAGATCCATCCTTGCTAACTTCTCCATCTTGAACTCCCAAAAGAATTCTTTCTCTCAGCATGAATCTTGTTTCTCCTTGAAGTGGGGTCTAGGACCTTCTACCCTTAGGCCCCTTGGTCTAAACCCTAGACTAAATGGATGGGTCAAACCTATCAAGGACTGTTTCAAATTAAAATTTGATGGCACTTCCAAGGGAAATCCTAGTCGAGATGGATGCGGTGGGGTCTTTCGTGATTCTAAATGAAGTTTTATTCTTGGATACTTCTACAATTTGGGCACTCAAACTAATAATGTTGCTGAAGCTTCTGGTGTCTTTTGAGGTCTTTCTATAGCTTTTAATACAAATTTTTTAATCTGGAAGTGGAAGGAGACTCCCTGAACATAATTAACAACATAAATAAAAAAGGACCCATCTCTATTGCCAATTTTTACTCTATTAAGAGTATTAAGCAAATGGCCCATTCTTTTAATTTTATCTCCTTAAAACATGTGTATAGGGAAGAAAATGTCGTAGTGGATTTCTTTGCTAATATGGGGGTTAATGGGCATGATTTGACACTTTTGAGGAAGATGGAAATTCTCGATCCCAAGGTGCGGGCACACTTATTAAAAGACACTAATGCTCACGTATAAGATCTTTTCATGGGGTGTCTATTATGTCATGATCCTTTGTTGTATGATGAATTTGCATTTATTTCTTAATTATGAGAAGACCGGGTTTGTGATTTGCACGTATTTTTGGATAACTCTATCTAACACCCACTACTGTAGAATCATTTTGTGGTGGGCGAGTAAGCTCTCGTCTCTCTGGTTTCTGAGTCGTTTTGTGAAGAGGCCTTTGTTGTTTAGTGGAATGGGTGGGGATATCGTCAGGACTGAACCTGTTGACCTCGCTGGGGTCACTCCTGAAGCTATGTCCATGTTTGATAGCAAGGGGTTTTACCCCCTTTCTAAAAATATTTGAAGGGCACTACGAGAATCTCAAAAAATACTTTGCTAGCGCTTGGAAAGTGACCAAAAAAGGTGTTGTTGTTGAGATAAAGGGGATCAGTCTGGAGATCACTATGGATTTGGTGGTGGGGAGGGAGGTCTACAAGCTAAAGAAGGAAGCCTCTGAAGAATTGAATTTGTTTCTTAAAGGTAATGAGAACCTCACCTCCCATTTTTCTAGCTAACTTAGAATGTCTTTACCTAATCCATATGACGAGGTGGCTCTCACCTTAATTCAATTCTTAACCCTAGAAGGCCGCCACAAATGTATTTACATTTACCACCTCCCAATGTTAAACCATTTCAGACGAGGGCAGGCTTTTATTTTTCCCTATTTCTTGTATCATTCTTTGTGTGCCTTTTTTTCATAGTTTAAAACATGTAGGATCTCTGTCCCTCTCCGCTAGGGCTTTATCCTTGCCCTTGTCAAAAGGGCAGCCCTGGACATTGACAAAATTGGTGCCCTCAAGCTGGATTTGGAAGCTTATGTGGACGGTTCGGGGTCTAAATCGGAGGAGGAGGATTCGAGTGATGATGAAGATTCTTTGGATGGCGACATGGAAGAGGATGAGGTGGAGGTGGTCACTTCCCAAAACCTAAAGGATATTAAATCTAAGCAGATCCTAAGCACTGAGCTGAACACTAAGGGTGAATCTAGCAAATTGGGTGCCCCGACTCCTACAAACGCTCATTTAGAACAGCACTATGAGGCTATGGGTCATGTCAGCCCAGTCAAAGGGGACAATCACTTGGCAAGGATGGTGGCTGATATCGATGAGTTCAAGGGGGACATGCGGCTCACTAAGAGATCGGTCCAATTTATTTTTAATGATTGGCACAAGATGAAGGAGCAGGTGCATGAAGCAGTTAGCAATGGACAGGGTGGCGAGATTGAGGTCCTAAAGGCCAACTTTGGGGCCATAACCAAGGAAATGGATCAGGTAATATCTATCCTTCATAGCTATATGGAATGGAGCATTGTGACTATTAAGTTGAACTTATAACACCTTCAAACTATGGGGTAGCTTGCCAATTCTTATTGTGCTGTGGATAGTCAAGGAAGGAAATGGAAGGCAACCTGGATGGTTTAGACCTGGGATCTTTGGCTATTAATATTGATGCTCTTGCAAAATAATGGGCTAAGGTGTTGGAGGGGCTTGTAAAAGCCTACAAATGACTTTGGTGCTAGGTGATCTGTTTTTTCACTGTCTTTGTCTTTGGTTGTTAGTTCCTTCGATGTTGTTAGTTTCACTATGGTTTTTTGTTGTTGTTAGTATCACTATATGGGCTCCTAAGTTCTCTTATTACTACGAACTTTTATACTATGGTTTTTTGATGTTATTATAATTCACTTTATCTGCTCTCATGGAGCTTTCTTGATGTATGAGGTAGGGTCTCATTAACCGTCTTTTTACCACTAATAAAAAAATGACTTAACACATCAAATATTTGTAATACATAAATTTTAAACCTAATATGGCCTATGTTGTATTTAAATGTTTTATTTATTGAGTTTGCTAATAATACGTATCTTCACTTCTAACAACCTCTCAATGACCATGCTCCAGCGGATATTAGATGGGTGAGACTGTGGCTTGTATAATATATATTCCCTGTTCTCTAGTTTATTATCCGAAAAATAATTAAAAGCATATTGGTGTTTTAACCTTCAACCTATTTATATAAAAACTAGGGTCTTAACCAATACGACATACATATACTTATAAGTGAAAACAAAGGCATGTGATATAAAAGGGAGTATGTTGCAAACCCCTGGAATGAAATTGATTTATTTCTTCTATTGTGTTAGTCATTTCTTTATGTACAACTTTTACTTTGCCATCCAAGGCTATATTCATAGACTCAGTAAAATTTATTTGTGCTCGGAGTTCTCCCTCTTAGCATAAAATGTATGTGTCTTCTTCTCTCCTCCGCTCTCCCAACAACTTCCTCTCTCATCTCTTTCCTTTACTCTCATCCCCTCTCTCTCTCCTCTCTCTCCTCTCTCTCTCTCTCTCTCTCTCTCTCTCCCACACAATCCGTCTCTAAGGATCCTCTGGCTCATCTCTCATCTCTCATCGTCTCGCTCTCGGTCCTCCCTTCTCCTTGCGATTTCTTCCTACTCTCTCTCTCTCTCTCTCTCTCTCTCTCTCTCTCAAATCTCTGAACTCTTGTCTCTCTCTCTCTCGATCTCCTAAAAGCTCCCTCCGGTCTCTCTCTCTCTCCTCTTTCTTCGCAGGAGTCTCCGGTCTGCTGATCTCTCTGCTCGCATTCGTCCTCTCATCTACTCGGGTCTGGAGCCGGCCTCGGAGTCCATTCTCACGCATCGTCTCTCGTCCAGGTCCTCCGTTCTGGTCATGCGTCTCTCTCTCTCGTCTCCATCTCTGTCTGTCGAAGTCATCGGTCTCATTTCTCCAGTGTCGGATTCATCGTCTGCGCTTCGTCTTCATCGGTTCTAGTCAGATTCTTCATCGGGTCTTCGTCGTCTGCGCGTCTCTACCATTTCTCTTCGTCTCCGGGTGGCATGCTTCTGACGTCTCATCGTTGCAGTGCGTGCGGACCTGTTCTCGATCTCTTCTCTCCTTCTATGCCGGTCTCTCTCTGATCTCTGCTCTTCGCGGTCCATCTCCTCATCTACTCTACGATTAAAGTCTCTCGGGCGCGGTTACAGATCAATGCGTCCACGCTTTCCGTTCTGGCAATCCTGGGTCGCTCTCTCGAAGCTCTGTCGGTCCCTTGACGAAGGTTGCTTTCGACGTTCGTCTCCGTTGCGGTCTCGTGTCTTGGGTTGATCTCTCTCGTAATCACCTCACTTGCTCTCTGCTATGCGTCGTGTCCATCAGATCAGGGGGATATGCTCGGGAGCTGGGTATCTGCGCTCTGTTTCGTCGCAAGCTCGTCATCCTCCTCGTCAAGCATTTACGCTATTTCGGTGCGTCGTCTCTCCTCTGCGAGGTGCTGGTCTTCTCTCTGACGGTACGGTCACTGCTGCTCGGTCTTTAGTTGTGGCGTTTCCAACGATTTCGGCGCTTGAGTCATCTGGCGCGTCATCCTGAGGTGGGGTTCGATCTGTCTCTCTCTCAGATTGTTGCCGGGGGCCAATGGTCTCTCGGGTACGAGTCGTTTACCTTCTCTCTCGTTCGCGTCGGACTTCTGCTCTCTCGTTGCATTCTGGGTCGGGTCACGTCTGCTCTGCGTCATTCCCTTTGCTAGTGATTGTGACTCTTCACGACATACCTCATCTCCCTCTCTACGAAGTCCTGTGAGTTCTATGGGGTTTCTGACCTGCCTGCTCTTACTCCATCCCTGGCCTACTGCATGGCTTCGGATTGTCTCTCTGGTCGTCGAGGTCAGTTGGATATTTCGCGTCGGTCCGGGTGCATTCGCCAGTCTGTGCTGCGCGCTCCCGCGGTCTCGCTTTCTCTCTGCTCAGTCCCGCATACATGTCCTCCATTGGGCTGGGGTGGGCTTTCTCCTACGGGGTTCTCTCTCGTGCCGGTCCACCTCGTCGTTTCCATTCTCACTTCTCTCGTCTGTTGGTCGTCAAGGGGCGCTATAGATCGGGTGTTCGTCACATCGTTCTCTCTTCTCTAGTCTCTCAGCTCAGTTCCTCTTCTAGCGTCTCTGTTTCACTTCTCGGGTCCGTCTGCTCTCAGCTCATGCTCGTCCGACGTCGTCTTCTCTGGCTCTCCTCCTCTCTGCGTCCCGGTGTCCTCTCTCGTCTGGGTTCCCCAAGGTCTCCTCTTCTCTCAGTTATTATCTCTAGTCTCTTCGTCCTCGGTCATGCGCCGTTCTCTCCTCGTGTCAGGCCATCGGGGTGTCTGTCTTCCGTCAACTCTAACGTGATCGTCTCTCTCGCGCGCTCTCTCGGTCCCGGGCTCTCTCCTCTCTCATCTTCATCCTTGTCCTTGTCTCTCTCTGTCTCTTCTCTCTTCCCTGCGTTCTCGTAAAGGACTTCGTCGTCCTCGTCTCTCTTGCTCTCTCATTTATTATGCCCCCTCATTAATAACTAGTCATCCTTGTTTTATTAATTCTCATCGAGCTATAAATAATTCCCATCTATTTTTCCTGGAGCTATAATTAGTTCATCCATTTTATTTATTTATCACTATCTATCGCCATTTTGATTTATATGCATGTGTTTTTAATCTATTATTTTTTAATTTTTTATTTGGATCTTAAAATCCAATTAACTATTCCCCTTCACTCATTATTATATAAAAACACATTTTTTTGTTTCAAACTCTGACATTTCTAAATTTGGTGCATGATATTATTATTTTCTATATTTTTTCTTCCCCCTCCTATTACCTATTTGGGGCTAGATTATCTTGATACATAACTTGTTAGGCCTCATGCCACATGGGCAAGGATGAGGTGGTGGTATTTTAGTAGTGGAAATCTTACTCAAGCTTAGACTAAGTTGGAGCTCATTTCTCATTGTTCTTACTCTAAAAATTATCCCACAGACACACAAGCTTATTTAATACTAGTGTCTATATTCAAAATCTCTTACATTTTAACTTGAATTTACAAGGAATTTTACTCTATCCTTGCGCATAAACAACACGATGTGTTCAGTGATCTTGGTGATTATGCATTATGAAATTTTTTTGTTTGTGTGTAGAAATTACTGAGCTTAGACACAATGTAATGTATAAGAACTTGGCTCAGTGATTGAGTACACCATGAGCTCAACCCCATTTTAAAATATAACTTGGAATTAATCCCACATGCAATGTGTGGCCAAAATGATTAGTATTTAAATAGAAAAACACATATACCATATGGTAGAGTCATGGCTATGAACATTCCCACCCAAAGTTGTCCTGAGATGGGAGGTGGTAGGAGCATAGGGAATCTTGATGGCCTCACCTAAATTAGAGAGGTAAAAGGAACATAAGGCTTGGAGATGAAATTAAAACTTATAAGAACAACACCAACTAGGACCCATAAGTCAAGTGAACCCCTAAAACAAATACCATTTTCCTAAAAAACAAATTATTTACTTATTTTAATCATTAATTACTTTATTCTTTTAATCAATGAGTTTAAGTTTAAGGTGTCACATTATTTTTAGAAAGAATGTGTTAGTACGCACAATGGTTGTTAATGTGGGTTAATGTCTTTATATAAATGAGTTGTGGTTAAAACTAATATAAAGGTAGGAGTTTAGGAGATATATGTTATGAGAGAATTACCGATATAGTTGTAATGGGTTGTTCAACCAAATCAAAAATATAAGAGAGAGATAAGAAATTTGAGATATTGTACATGCGTTAGAGAGATGTTTCTTATCTAAGTTATACTCTTGAAGCTTAGTTTCATGTGTTTGAGGTCCCACTCCATGATATGTGCATTGTGAATTATTACAATGGTTTCAAACATAGTAGGTGAGGTAAACAATAATCATGATTATTATACACAAAATTATATATTGCTAATTATATGACATAAAAATATATATATTAATTTTATATTCATTTATAATTTCTCAGATGGATTTTATAAAAAAAAATGATATCTAAATTCTATTTTATTCCAATTTAGAAGCGATGGACTCTTTTTTTACATGACTTATCCATTGCTTGTAGGTGTACTTTGTGAGGTTTATGCCCAAAATTTATAACCTCCCACCTTGTCATGGCTTTATACTCACATGCCTCTTTGAAAGGGCATATTGAATTATTATTCATGTTTTCTTTAGAATAAAAATACTCTTTTTTTACTATTGCAGGGCAAATTGGACATTTAGAAATATATAAAGAGATCACTAGAAGATTAATTCTTTTTTTTTTGTCTCCATAAGGTATTCCATTGAATTATTTAAGTGAATTGGTTTATTTATCTTACTATTGAAGTGCATATAATGTTTGAAATCCTCCCTGATGGTTTTTTTCTATGTTATGTCTACTTTTCAAAGGAAATTATAAAGTTCCTTTTTTGTCTTGCTATATTTCAAAAATAATAATTTACAATCCTCAAATTGACTAACTATTAAATTGTTGATGTTTATTTTCCATAATGTTTTCCAGTTTGTATTTTTATTTTGGTCATGGGTAAGCCTTCTCTTTAATTGAGTAGTAAATTATATCTATTATTCACGTTATTTTGATACACATTTTATCTATGTACAATTAAAGCAGTACAAGTACGACATAAAATACTTATTTTATAGAAGTATGGAAGAGATTGTAAGTAAATTAGGCATGGGGTAAGTAGTTATATGTTTTGTACCCATACCCATTCACCAAATTCCATTATTTGAAGAACAAAGACAATGCTTTCTCTTATTTCTAAATATTATATGAAATTGGGGATATTATATGCTAATGACCTAACCAAGGGTATTTACTATTGAAATTTAGGGCTACTGTTCATGTACAACTATATAACTCTTCCCCTTTACACTCTTGTGACACTTGTATAGTTTTTAAATTAAACTAAATTGAAACCAAATTTTGTTTATGATTTATTTGTTACAATAATATATTTTTAGGAAAGTCAAATATAGAATGTGTTATTGTTGCACTTGTAGATGGGTAAAAAATATTAAAGAATACACATGATGAATGATTGTATAATTATTTAAAGATATGACACCATGACATAGAGAAAACTAAGTCATAATAAGAGAAAATCAAACACATACAAATATAATTTGACACGCATAAGTGAAAATACTATAGTAGCTAATGGATATTTTTTAAAGAAATAAAAATAGGTAGGATGTGTCATTCTCCTTTGCATAAACTAATTCTTATACTTAGTCGAATACATAATTTGTTGATAAAACTGAAATCGTGGAAGAAATTTCCAACATAAACCTACCCAAAAAACTAGAGTCTTTGAGAGACAACCAAGATAATTGCGACTTGGTAAACCTATAGGGGGTAATACCCTAGATTAGATGAACCACCCAAAAAATATGGTAAACCATAATGAAATTTAGATGAAATTAGGATTCTCCATCACAATTCACTCCCTCCAGCCCATTATAACAACCAAGACCAACCCATGTTGACTTGACCAAGGTACACCAAGTCCCCACCCACACAGATGAGATAATAATCACAAAAAATCTAGGGTGGAATCTTCTACTTGACTTTGTAAGCCATACACTTCATAATGAGATATTTCCTTGGACTGAACATCCCTACAATTGACCATAGGTTCTCTTCGATCCCACCACACAGATTTAATATAGAAAAATGAAATCCTTTCCCCACCTCCAAGGGACCCATAGAAATATATTCATGTCAAACCTCAAATTTAGCATATGATTAGACAAACTAAGAAGAAAAAAGGGGGAACTAAACTGATGAAGAGAGTGCAACCACTCTTTATTACCTCTTTCCCTGACAGTCCAACCCATTACTAGCCACAACAAGCTAATAGGCCACATTTTAGTGAAATTGGTGAAAAGGATCGAAAGGACATCACCCAAAGGACTATCTCTTAATAAAATTATGTCAAATATACTTATTTGTAAATTTTTTTTTGTCGTGCCTGCTCCTCCAATAACTAATTATTTCCCCTAAGAAAACTTAGTGGCATTCCATAATATGATTAAAGTATAAATTTAATCCTCAGAAAATTCCAACAAAATAGAGTTAAGAAGTGATCTAAGACAAGGCCCATGTTTTGAAATCCCCCCATATTCCTCACCCAAGATTCAAACATTGGAAAAAATAGAAAAACTAGGTTCCCATCTAGGTGAAATTGAGGAGCTTAAAGTCATGACTTCTCTTTGACCCACCTTTATTCTTACGCTCACATCCATGAACACATTCTTTACCCACAGTTTAGGTTATGAAAATATAGACATAGGTAGGGAAATAGCTAATATCATACTCAAATGGATCCATGGCCTTATATATTGCAATACAACCATCCCCCATATCAGTTTTATGGTGCATAATAGGGCTTGATAAAGGAAACACCCTTAAATTAGAAACCATTTTGAGTAAAAACTTATGTGGATTCTCTATGAATATCTATTCCTCGAGGTTTGTTCTACTACCACTCCTACTTCTAGGATGAGTTTCTAACAGGGTAGGCCATTAGAAACTCCTTCATTTCCATTTCCTTGCTCCTACTCTTACATTGACACTATTTCATTCCTTCTCCATCTTCCTCTCTATCACACTTGTCTCTAGAAAAAACATGAATTGTATTATAGTTCAAAGATAAATAAAGAACAATTAGACACACCATGTGTGATATAATATTTTAACATTATAATTATAATTTTTTAAATTTTATTTTCATTTAATTCTATTATTTTGTATATTTTCCATTTAAATAATATTAATTATTTTTTAGAAATGGTATTGAATATCACTTTAATAAATATATGTATTTCTAATTTAAAATTTGTTAATTTAATTTTTCATTTAAAACATATATAGATATAATATTAATGTATATTTAATTTTTAACGAGAGTAATGTGATATAATTATTTGATATATCAAATAGTTATATTACATTTTTTAAAAATATCGAATAAATTTTGCATGAATTTTGCACCACTTGGTACTAATTTATCAAATAAAATTAGTCAAGAAAACATGATGCAAATGTGGTGCCGGCACACACGTGAGGGCCGCTGGTAGTAAAGGAGGTGGGCGATTGTAAATGCTTGAAATTAAAATGGGGGGTTCTAGGTCCAGTTTCAAGTTTGTGTCGTGAGTGGTACGTCAGGCAGGTCCATGACGCACGGGGGGGGTTATTTTAAATGAAACATGTCTGAAACCAGGGGAGAGGAGACACCCCCCGCAAAAAAATTTAAAATTTGACGTAAAATTGACCCAAATAATGGTGTTATTTGCATAAAATGTAGTTGTGAATGTGTGATGAAATTGGGGTCAATTGAGGACAAAAACATATTGTCACCAGTTTCTCTCCTTCAACAACATAAAAGGATATTTGAAAATATTTTATCCAAATGTTTATGTAGATTTAATTTCTTGTGAAACATATAGTACTCAGTGTTGACCTTAAGCCTCAAAGTGGATGTGAGGGTTAAGTAGTCCACTCATTCGTTAAGGATGTATCGGGAGTGTAGTCCAGATTATAAAGTAAAGCATAAAGAAATCAAATAATAAAAATGCACATTTCTCATTACATCAAAACATATCTATTTATTTATTCAAGATAAATATTACACATGTATTTCACATCTATCTCACACACTCTCATTACATCTTTCATTCACTCCTTCTTTATCTACTTTCTCACACTTGATCATGCTCTATCTTTTCTCCATTCATTTATTTCTATCTCTATTATTCATTCTCTCATCTCATCCTCATCATCATAATATATAGTTATTAAATTCATTTACAATAAGTATCTTACTATGGTAATTATGCAAAAATCACTTTTTTGGTGGCAACTATGTTTGTTTAGTTGCAATTTTGTTTTGGTTCTTTTGGTGGCTTTTGTGAGTTCTCGTAGTCTTTTGCAGACTCCGTAGTCTTTTGCGGCTTGTACATAATTTTGTGTCAACGCTTATTTCACTAAATCGGGACATATTCCAGTGAATTGAGACTCCAGTATTTCAAGTATTGGAAGAAATCCATCTCCATTTTTGCGTTGATTGGATTCTATTTTTGGTTATACTAGATTCCATTAGTAGCAATAACGGATTCAAATATTGTCATTATCGAGCTTATTCGAGTTCCAATTTCTCTATTAATGGATTCCAATTTTTCTAATATTGGATTCCAATTTCCCTATTATTGGACTCCAATTTCGCTATTACTGGATTCCAATAACACTATTATTCAATCCCACCTTCGCCACACAAGCCTGACAGTCACCCACTTATATAAGCCCAGTGGTTGCTATCTTATTTAACCCAAGCGGTTGCTAACTTACATAACCCAAGCAGTTGTAAGCTTACATAAGCTAAACAGTTGCTAACTTACATATGCCAAGTGGCCACTAACTTCAAGATAGTGTGTAAGTGATTGTTGTCATTTATGCCACATATCAATCTTAATATCATCATACATACACGACTATTCATGCATACCTTATTCAAATCAATAAATGTTTACGGTGAAAATTCCTTCCCTAAACTTGCTTGAATGGTGTTAGATTTGACGGCTATTTAGATGTTTTTTGTGATTTTAGATGTACCATAATTTAAAATATTATAGAATTGGCATGTGTGACTCACATTTTTAAAAGGTGACTGTCAATATATATATATATATATAATTTATTCGTATATATTAAGCATAGTTAGAAAATCTGGAATTGTCATTTATAATTTTATAAGTAGTGTATAAGTATGAGTGATCGCACTTACAAGTGTGATTGGTTTCACATCTAAGTGTGAGCCTCGAGTTGCACATCTCTCGACTCACACTTTAAGTGCGAGTATCAACTAGCACTGCTAAGTACGAGTATCAACTCGCACTTATAAGTGTTAGTCTTGACTCACACTTCTAGGTCCGAGTCTTGATTCACGCTGCTAAGTGCGAGTCTTGATTCACATAGCTAAGTGCGATAACTCGCATGTCAAACAATTTTTGGGTAACGGTAATTTTTTAACACTTCCCTTTAAAAATATAAAATAGTGTTTATCTATGCCAATTATTGTGTAAAAATTTCAATTTTTTTAATATACATTGATGTAAATTTTTATAATTCTTGTAATTTATATATAAATCTATATTAATAATTGATGGTTAAAGATTAAATATGCAATTCACATGTGATGTTTATTAGAAATATTTACAAGTATTTTAATATAAATATTTGCAATTATTTTCAGTATTAATGATAACCATTTTGTAAGGAAAAATGATAATTAATGTTGCATTTGCCTCAACATTAATTAGCCTTTAATTTGAGCTATGTAAAATTTGCCATTTAAAAGTACATGCGCCATTCGAAATATGTGCACCTTTTGGAGCATGTCAATTTTCTCAACCATTAATCAACCATTTAATGAAAATCAATGTAAAATCATACGTGTGCCCTCTTAAATTCACGCACCAATGAAATTGGCAGTTGGATTTGTTTACATATCACTATAAGTAGACAATTTTTGAGTTTATATTTTTAACATTTACCTTTCTATTCTCTTCGTCATTGCGTAAGCTTATTCATCAATAGAAAAATCTCATCAACGCAAGCGTCAAACATTTTGTGCTCGAGTTCTAGAAACGTTTTGATTTCCTCTCCATGCAAAAAATTGGTATGTATTCTCACCTTCAGTCCCTTCAAAATTACAAAATTTTCTTAACGTAAAATTTTCCATAGTTGATTAGGGATTATATCCATGTAAATTTTTCCATAGCTAATTAGGGCTTATATCCATTTAGGGCATTTGTAGATAATTAAACGAAAGCAATTTTGTTATTCAATTTTTTGTAGAAGGTAGTGTTGTTTATCAAATAAATAATTTTGTAATATACTAAAAAAAATTAGAGAAGTGAAAGAGGACGGAATGGAGCACGTCTTGGCAGAGAAACGACGCAACTTAATACATAATAACATGAGAGGAAGATTTATAGACTTTTTAAAAACTAAAAACACTTGCCAAGAACTTGTTTTGTTGAGTCTCGAAAAAGAATGTTGGTGGTATGGATGGTGTCTAAATTTGCACAATAAAAAGTGAATATCGAAATCGATTTATGGACATGGTGGTGCGCAAGAATAGAAGAGCATATGTATTTTATAAAATTGATATTATTTTGTTGGCCTTATTATTGTCCTCAAATACTCCTCCGCAGCACAAACTCAATGAAATTCAATGGCTATGACATTGTTGACATTGTCAATGAAAATATTCTAGAAGATATTCATGTTAAGAATGAGTTTCCATTGAATGTGTCGGTGTTGGATTACAGTGACATATTTATGAAAAAATATGGTAATGCAAGAGTAGGAGAATCAAACGGATTTTGGAGAACAAAAGAATAAATACAAATTTGTGAAAGGATAATTCAAATAATAAGGAAACTCTAAGATGATACTACTATGGAAGCAACAACTATCCTAAACAAAATTCACAAAATGTAAATTTGTTTTGTTTGTGTCATGGCTATGTGGATTTTTGTCTTTTTTTGCCTACGGGATTTCTCTCTTCTATGCTTCAATGTCATATTCTTCCTTAAGGACCTTTTTGTAAAAGGATGTCGGTCATTTCAAAACCCCCATATTAACCCTTATACAAAAAATGAACATATTTTTTGTACATCGGAATATGTTTTTGTGGCATATCCTAACAGATTCTATGATTACAATAGCTTACTTTATTTTTTTAATTCCTATCGATTGATAATATCCAATTACTATGGTGTCACATAAGCTAGTAGATGCGAAGCTAAACATAATATTCTTTGAATTGTTAAATGTTAGCACTCCATAAGCTCAAAATTTTATATTGTGGAAGTATTGGGTTACCTTAGCGGGCGTTAAGCTCAAAACATCTTACTTAATATTTCTCCTCAATCCACCAATCAAAATAAAAAAATTCTATAACTTTTCAACTTTCAAATGTTTGTAATTTATTTAAATAATTTTTTAAACTATGAAACTTATTTATATTTTTCTTGATTTACTAGTTAGTATTGATTTGACAAATATGAGGCCTTGTTGCAACATTGATTTATTCTATTTAATAAAAATCATAATTCTAAGAAAAAAAACACACAACTAGTACATCTAGCATGATCACACAACTAGCACATCTCCCATCTGTGAAGCATGAACTTAATGATATGTCTTGTTTAATTTAAAATGTCATTAATAAAATTTCTATTAACAAGTTTTATTAAATATGGGTGAGCATAATGATTGGCTACTTTATACAGGGATTAAGGAACCCAAAAACCTTATAATAGAATGCATCGTGAGCATCACCAAGATTGAACAAAAAAGAAACATGACAAAAATGGCTAAAACTACTTATCTCAAACTATAGCCCAACAGATCAATACAAGGAAAAATCACAAAACATGGAGGGGAAAACATCCCAAATGATACAGTCCACAAATAGTCAAACAAAATCTCTAAGAGCCAACAGACTAGTTAGTCTTCAAAATTTTGTACTCCTCTATTTGACGCTCCTCATGTCCTTTCATATTATCATCCTTCTCACTCATGATAGGGATGTGGTCCTCAACCTGCTCTTCCTCAACAAAACTATTGAGGTGGAGATTATACTTGTGAACTTTTTGTTCTTGCTCCAGCTTGGCCACACGCCCTTGCAACTCCAAAACCAAACTTTTGATTTCTACCATATCATCCCTGATAGAGTATTGGGTGATGCAAATTTTCTTATAGGCGTCGATGCAATGCATGAAACTGTTTCCCATAAACATTCTAACTTCACCTAAGGCCTCTATATCCATTTCCACCTGACTCACCATGAGAGAAATTTTATCAAAAGCCACATTCCAACCTAGCTCTGCTCTCTCTTTCCCTTTAAACGAATCATCTTTCGTATCAATCAGAGAACCTGCAGCTCTAGTACCAAGATTGTCATTCCCCTAAGGTGCCTTACTCTTCTTTCTCATCAATTTTTTCATATGGTCCATAAGAGTACAATTTTCATCTAAATTCCCAGATTTGGGCTCTAATTCCTTTGCCACCACTAGTTTACCATTCTTAAAAATCAAAAGAGTTAGTATGTGGTGTATCAGGGTATCAATCTTTCCCTATTGAAAAGCATTCACCAACATAGAGAGTGACATAAATAAGAAAAATGGAAGGCTCATAGCAATCTTATGCCTAAACATATTAAGAATAGTGAGATGGTGAGTAAATATATTTCTATAATTTGCTTCAAGAGTGATTTACCTCATGAGGTGGAGGAAAAGCGTATTCCAAATATCAAGGATGCATAATCTAGATATACCTTATACCAGTAGGTAAACCATTTCTTTACCGCGGAAGAAAGTCTTAATTTCATGTTTGCATCTGGTGTAGTCTTTGAATATCTTTAAGCCCTCCATCTCCATTCCATTCGCCTGTGTTATCGAAACCTCTGAAACCTAAATTTCTATGTTATGGATCACTATGTTGTCATTATTCCATGCTTGACCAAACACCAACACAAGATAAGGATCATACCCCGTGACTTTCGAGATGAAATTCCTAAACCCCCCAATTTTTAGAATGTGCCACAAGGAGGGGTTGTCCTTCATGGCACCATAGCTCGTGGGCTCAGTTCTCAAATGACCACCTCCCATGTTTTTAGTCAAATGAGATTTAAAATGGAAGAAACAGTGGCCAAAATGAATTGTAAGAGAAAACTTAATACAAATCCCACCATATGTCTTGCACATGGGAAGGGTCTTGTTAACCATAAGTACAAGGATGACATCCCAACGAGGGAAAACAACCACCAGCACATCATTACTTAATGTTTTTAATGAGATTAATAACATTGGTGATATCATATCCCCTCTCACACACTTTAAAATTACTACCTTTAGGCCCCAATTTTGCAAGATAATCCGCACATTTATTACCCTTTCTAGGGGTATGAATAATCACATTTATCAAACTCTTTCAAAAAAAATTATTTAGTATCTTTACGGATATTGCTTATGGTTTAATTATTAATTGTATCCTTTCTCACATTATCTAGTGTTAAAATCTTGTTTTGAACAACTAACTAGAAAAATATGTTGACACTAGTGAGTAAATCCTTAATCAAAATTTTCCTCTACAAATCCTTTGTAAGACAACATATGTTCAGAAAATGAATATGTTTGGTCCAAGAACTGATATGTTAGGTGTTATAATTAAGAATTATAGTCATTGATCTCTATAAACATATGTAGGAAAAGCATTTATGTGAAAACAATTGATCTAGGATGTTTAAAAGACATCAAATTATTTTAGAAACACATTCAATATTTTTCATTCAAACAACAACTTATTATAATTACAAAATAAAATGTATTGTGTGGTAAGTAACAAATCTTTCAAATAAATACATTTCTTTTCTCCAATCTTTACAATTCAATTCCAGTTAAGGCAGGAAGTCTTCATGTTGTTAACCGTGGGGAGTAAATCCTTAGTCCATGTATTAACTTGTTAACCGTGAAAGCGATGTAAATTTTTCCTCCAAAAATCCTTTGTAAGAAAAATGTTTTGAAAATGAATATGTTTGGTCCAATAACTGATATGTCACATTTTATACTTAAGAATTGTAGTCATTGATCTCTATCAATGCATTGACTTCTAAGAATTGCTAGTCATTGTAACTCTATCAATGCATGTAAGCAAAGCGTTTTTGTGAAATCAATTTATCTAGGACGTTTAAAACACCCCAGACTATTTTTTCATTCAAACAACAAAATATTATTACTACAACATATATTGTGTTCATTCAAAGGCAACAAAATATTATTACTACAACATAATTAAGGTCAGATTTCAATTAATAATTAAAAAAACTTTCATCATTTCAATAATAATAACTTCTAACATCCACGACGCTAGTCACACTTCTGTTTGAGTAGTAACAAATTTAAAAAACAGGTTACAAATTTCACTTCAATCCCAAACTACTATACTTTTTTTTATTATATCAATTCAATCCTCCAACCAGGTGGAATTTCATTACGAGATTAACACTGGAGATAATAGCAAAAAATAAACTCAATATGCCTTTCTTTAGCTTGTTAAATTATAGTGACTCTTTAGCTTGAAATATGATATTCTTCAAATACATTTTCCCACTAAGCTCAAACTAGGCTGATTTAATTTGTTAAATCCCAGTGACCACTAAAATCATAATAATATCTCACTTTATTTTGTTGAAACCCTAAGACCATGAAGATCCAAATATTATGTTGTGTCATAAGCTAGAGGATGTTAAGTTCAAAATATCATTCAGTAACTTGTTAAATGAAAGAGACCACTACGCTTGAAGTAATATAAAAAACCAACTGCCGACTGTACCTACAACAAAACAATCTTGATTTAAGTTTATATATATATATATATATACCAAGAGGAATGCAAAAAAACACACCAGTCTAAATCCACAAACTCGTATATATAATGCTATCATGATAGGCACACCAGTCAATTTGTTGCACGTAAGGGTTCAATATAAAAAGAACTTTTAACATCCGCGAGGCTAGTTAAAAGATGAATAAAAATATTATTTTTATCATGTAACTATAATTATACCTTTAATTGTGAATGCAATTATACTTGTAAGAGAGAACAAACCCAATAAGGATATTATTCTTGTCACGTACATGTAATTGTATCTACATTTACTTTTATCTTTGTCTGAACTAAACACGTTGCTCTCCATTGAAAAAATCAGACCCCGGGATGGGGAAGACTCATGGGGATGCATTTTTTTTTAGACAACACCATCCTCGTCTCATTCCAGTCAAATAGTGTTTTTTGAAATCACCTCACCAAATCTTGCAAAAAAATTCCCATCACAAGTGCTTATTGTGCTCCTTGTAACATCTTTGTGCTTACCCACTTCGTTTCCATGTGTAGAATGAACAACCTTGGAGAAGCTAAATGTAACAAATAGAAGTGTCGATAAAGAAATTCTAATAAGATATTGCTTTATGATTTATTGTCTGATAATCTATATAGTATGAAATCATGTCTAACAATGTTAGTTATTTCACCTTGTTTTATTTTGCTTATAGGTTCTTCCTTTATAATATGTATTAAATAAATACATCTAATATCGCTAATATTCGAGCCTTCAACCTCCACTAAATGCAGTAATTGTAAGAACATTAACTAATTAATGTTGGGGCTGGCTGAAAATTAACTAAGATTAAAAGTTTTTAGGTTATGTTGAGGCATAACCTCTTTTGGTGGCGGAAAAAGGATAAGGCATTTGTGGATTTTTTGGGAATTTATGACATTCATAGATTGCGTTCATGTCATGGATGGGATCAATTAATGACTATTACTAATTAGGACATAATTCAATTAGAAATCTTAGAGAAACGAGTTGAATATTGGAATGAAGGTGCTCAACATCTCTATTTAAGCATCGTCCATATTCGTCCTTTGGCAATCACTGTCACAATAGCACTATTCACTATGGGTAGCACTAGCAAATGCATTGAGCCTTCTTCCTATGAAGAGTTCAAGGTTGACCCGGTAGTATGGAATATTTTACATGATGGTGGTGTTATGTCATTTATGGAAAGACTGTTTGGTCACTGTCTGAGTAATGCAGCGTGTTGGTAACATGGAAGAAAGGAAGATTCAAAGTGGGAAAGACTAACTTTATTATTTTGATAAAGTCTATTGTGGCTGCGATGAGTCTCCCCACAGAGGGAGACATTTAATTTAGATTCTCACTTCAGGAGGAGATGGATGATTTCCTATATCCTGGTGAAAATCTGACAATGTATCACTCGGGATATGAATGGGACTCACTTCCACAACCTTAGGATAGGGTTGCTAAGCAATTGAGGAGGTTCTTCATGCTGCAGCAACACTACAAAGTGATCTATGGACTTCAGATTTTTCTTCTTACACATATTCAAATGATCAAAAGGTAAACTTTGCATATTTTTGGTTTCAATCACTGGCGAGATCCCTTAAAATGGATATAGAAGATGAAGGTCCTTTCCTAAACCAAGGCCTTTTGTATTTTCTCTTTAAAATGGAAGCTTCCCAAAAAGAAATCTTGCATTTCCCCTCTAAGCCAGGAAAGTAGTTTTGTGTCCCCCCTCCTCTTCCATCTCCCTATATTTTTGCTCTTCCGCTACCTTCATCTCCCTTCCATAACCCTCATGATCATTAGCCCCCATTCTTTTACTCTTGGGTCTCCCTCATCTTCTCTAGCACTCGTAACCCTTTGGACACCTCAGAGTCTCTTCTAAGGTCTCTGAACCAATTTCGGACCCAACATCTACTTCCTCTCCACCTCTTTCTGATTCTTCTCTGGCTTCTCCTCTCATCTCCATTGACATTGTAATGGCTACAACCGACTCAACTCACCTGATCATGGAAGCATGTGTGACTTCCCTCCCACCTTTTTGCATGGAAGTTAGCATGGACTTGAAAATTCCAGATGTGTTGTGGGATCTCTCCTCATTTTACCCTGATTATCCTCTATCACAAAAAATGGGTTCCCCCACTGCAACTTCGGAACACAAGGACCATTTAGAGAAGATCTCTCCTGATTCGCACGAGGCCATTGAATATTATGTTACACTCAATATCTTCTATCAAGGAATGGAAAATTCACATGGACATGACCTAGATGAAAATCAATGAAGACTTCCTGGAACACATTAAGTTAGTGGACGTGCTGGTTCAAGGAATCCCTACTGCCGATGCTAAGGATGAAGCAACTACTCTCATGAATATCCATAAAATGTAATTTGGATTTTTCCAGTTTGGGACTTTTGATTTTTTTTGTTTTCTATTTCATACGAGATTGTTCTCTTCTTGTTTCACTGTAATATCTGGCCATGAGGGATTTTTTGTGCAAGTATGCGGGTCATTTGGGAAAACCCCCTTTTACTATAATTCCAAATAGTTTTATGTTTTGGCATATCGTAGTCATGGCTAAGCTCCTAATATCTTAATGAGTTTTCTTACATCCTTAAGATCACTATGCTCCAAATTTTATGTCTTGGTATAACCTAGTGGCTTCTCAAATCACAGTATCCTACTTTATTTTGATAAAACCTAGTGACCACCAAGCTCCAAAAATTTATGATAGCAACCACTATGCTTGAAATAATATATTATGGAATTACCTAGTCTCTGCATAGTTCAAAATATGTTAATTTAATTTGTTTAATCCTATCGACCGTAACCTCCATATATTGTGTCGTTGTTTAAAATAGTGTCAACTTAGTTCAAAATATCTTCCTGTAATTTGTTAACTTTTGTAAAATAGCGAATTCAATCTCTAAATAATATGTTGTGGAAAAGGCTACCGGATGCTAAGCTCAAAGTATCTAAAACCACTGGTAGTCTCCAAATTTTATGTGGTAGCATAACCTAGCGGCACTAAGCTCGAAATATCTTAATTCCAAATCTTAAATGCATACAAAAAATTCAACTAATTTATATTGGTCTTGATTGCTATAAAGATCTCCAAAGTCAATGTCTTTCTTTTGTTTGTTAAATACTATAAATATTTAAACTCAAAATATTTATATTCTTAAGTTTTTACTTTCTTTTTTTGAAACCTAGAGACTGCTAAGATCCTAATATTATGTTATGGCATAACCTAGTGGCCGCTATGTTGAAAATATCTTAATTTAATTTATTAAATCATAACCACCGATAGGCTGCAAATATTGTGTGGTGGCATAAACTAGCGGGTGTTATGCTTGAAATGTCTTAATTTGAAATCTTAAAATCATACAATAAAGTTGACTAATTATATACAGATCTTGATTGTTATAAATTTCTCCAAAGTTAACGTGGTTGATTAACTTAGAGATCGATAAGCTCAAAACAACTTACTTTAATTTGTCAAATCGTATCAAATTATAAGATTTTAATAAAAAAATGTTAGATTATTCTAAGGGGTAACCTTTTTTGGCGGTGACAAGAGGATATGGCATCTACATATTTAATGGTCATTTATGACATTGATAGATTGCATTCACGCGATAGATGAAATTGATTAAGGGTTATAAGCATGCGACATGTAAGATGGCATTGGGAATTTAAGAATTTTAATGGGAAGTGTGATATTTCTGATTAGGATATCTAATCGATGATCTTATGTACTGTCACACTTACCTCCTTTTGTGTGTTGTGCGTTGGTGGCTTTATATCTCTGGGTTGGCTGGACATTTCACTACCCCTTTCCTCTTTTCATTTTTGGTCATTGTGTTTCCTGTCTCTCTGTGATGGTGATAGGGGTGTTGGTGGTTTCTTAGGTAACATGGAGTGTGGTCCTAGCAGGAAGAGGTGGAGAGCTATGACATGCAAGGACACTGGGGAATCATTTACTTCTTAGATTGAAGGGAAAATTTGGAACGCAACTATGCGGGATTGGCTCAAGAAGGTCTAGTCAGTCATGGAGATGATTTGAAGAAGAAGATGAAAGTGATATTTGTGAGAGCATGCGCAAGCTAATGCTTGACCCAAACCAGTCCAAAGGGCAAAGGAACATTTTTGACATGGTGCAAGGGTTGAGCACGATAAACATATTGTTCAACTCTTCAAGGTAGTTTATCTTACATAAAGAGATTGAGAAATTGGAAGATCATCTAGTCATCCTTCAGTATCATGTCCATGCCTTGACATGGATAATGCAGGTGATTGCACATGGTCTTGAGGTAGTTACGAAAAATCAAAGTATAGAACTCCCTATTTGCACTAAAGTGAAAATGTCATAATTTTATGTGAATTCATCCTCCTCTAATTAGAGTAAAGGGGACATGGATGTCAAGATCATCTAAGAGGTTGAGCCGAGATCCCAAATGACCTAATATTTCATGGATGCAGTTGTCTTTATTTTTTGATTAAGGGTCAAAATGGTTGTCTATATAGCAAAGTGTGTAGATATAAGAAGTATATGTGGGTGAAGTGAAGCTGATTACAGATCTTCCCAGTATTTTGGCATATATTTAGTATGATAAGTTTCTTGTAATCATCATGGGAGTCCACTTTTGGAAGACTTATCATGGAATGGTTCCTCATGTACTATTTTTTGAAGACTTATCAAAATATCCTATTTTAAAATCTTAAAATCATAGAATGAATTCAACTAATTTATATATATCTTCTTTGAGATACATATCATGTTTCTGATACATAAGGTAGTCAATTAAATACCCAAATAATATGTTGTGGTATAACCTAGTGGATGTTAAGCTCTTAATACCTCAATTTAGTTTTTAAATCCTAACTACCACTAGGTTCCAACGATTATGTGGTAGCATAACCTAATGGGCGCTAAGCTCGAAATATATTAATTTAAAATAACATATCATGTTTTTGATACATAACCTAGCGAATTGAATACCCAAATAATATGTTGTGGCATAACCTAGCAGCATGCTAAGCTCTTAATACTAGTATTCACTAAGATCGTATTATTATGTTTTGGCATAACCTACCCACTGCCATGGTTATAATATCTTACTTTATTTTACTAAAACCTAGAGACTTCTAAGATCCAAATATTATGTTGTGTCATAAGCTAGTGGACGCTAAGCTCAAACTATCATTTAGTAACATATCATATCATGTTTGCGATACATAACCTAGTGGAAACTAAACTCAAGCTAGTAGATGCTAAGTTCAAAATATCATTGAGCAACTTGATATACTAGTCAAAAATAAAGTCAATATGTCTTTCTTTACTTATTTAAATAGTAGTTACTTTTCAGATTGAAATATTATATTGTTTAAATACCTAATGTGACCGTTAAAACCAAACTATGTTGATATAATTTAAATAACATATTGTTTAAATACCTAGTTGTCGTTAAGCTCAAACTATGTCGATTTAATTTGTGAAATCACAGTGACCACTAACATCCAAATATTATGTTTTGGCGTAACCTGTCGGAAACTAAATATTGTGAAATATTGTAGTTAAAGTTATTAAACCATAGCAAATTGAATACCCAAATAATATGTTGTGGCATAACCTAGCGGCCGCTAAACTCATAATACCTAATTTAGTTTGTTGAATCCTAACCACCGCTAGGCTCCAACGATTATGTGGTAGCATAACCTAGTAGGCGCTATGCTTGAAATATCTTAATTTAAAATCTTAAAATGATACGATATATTCAACTAATTTATACATATCTTGTTTGCATCTTTGAAGATTACACTATTATTTGTTGAAGTTTTGTTAAAACAAAACCTAGCGGAAACTAAACTTAGTATGTCTTTCTTTAGTTTGGTAAATGCTAGTGACTCTTTCTGTCAAAATAATATATTGTTTAAATACCTAGCATCTGCTAAGCTCAAATTATGTTGATTAAATTTGTTAAATCCCAGTATTCACTAAGATTGTATTATTATGTTTTGGTGTAACCTATCGGATACTAAGCTTATAATATCTTACTTTCTTTTACTGAAACCTAGAGACTTCTAAGATCCAAATATTATGTTGTGTCATAAGCTAGTGAATGCTAAGCTCAAAATATAATTGGGTAACTAGATAGATTATAGTGCCCACTAAGCTCAAAATATTATAGTGTAGAAGTACCTAGCACCCGCTTAGCTCAAACTATTTTAATTTAATTTTTTTAATCCAACCCACTGTAAGGTCTTAATGATATATCTTGGGCTAACCTAGATGATGACAGACTACAAAGATTTACAACAAGTTTTTTAGATACAACGCGATATACTCGATGAAGCTTAGCGGTCACTGAGCTACTCTTAAATGTTAGTATATTATTTTTGTAATGTAGTTGTGCTATCATTTTAATTATTAGTCTTTGCATATTTAGCACAAGAGAAATAACAAAGCAATCACTTGACCCAAAAAAGTGTGTTGCCTATAACAAAATCCACTTATCGTTGTGTTCGCAAAGGTAAACAAAGACTTCATCCAAATAAGAATTATAGCCTAGCGGTCACCAGAGTAGGAAACATTTTTCATTTAGATTGTATTCAAAAAGGAGTTTATATAAATGGTAAAAAATAAATCTTGAATTTATATAATAGAATACGTATAGAATTGGACTCGTTGTACCCTAGCGGCCGCTAAGATATCCTTAAAGGAAAATATATCATGTTCATAATGAAGTTGTGTACGTTTAGAATCATGTTTTTCATGTGTTACACAACTATACGTCTAGAATTTTATACTTCTTATGAGATTTTGGTAGAATATTTCTACATTTAGGACAAGAAAATAAACTTGGACTAGCGACCAAAAAGTTAGACTAAAAGTTTTTAAATACAACGCGATCTACTCGTTGCACCCTAGCAGCCACTAAGCTATTCCGAAAGGGAAATATATCATGTTCATAATGAAGTTATGTTATAAATATAAATTCTTAATCTTTGCTAGAAAAAATATTGAAAAGCTATAAAAGATAACAAATAAATCTGGCGTTTATATAATGGATACATAAATATATGTGTAAAATTATATCTTTAATATGTTATATGGGTAAACATATAGTTTTATCTACTTCTTACAAGATTCTGCTAGAATTATTTTACATTTATGAAAAAATATGGAAATGAGGAATTGCATCTGAAAATATATAAACCAAATTTTTACATAAGACACCATCTACTCATTGCATCCTAGTGGCCGCTAATATATTCTTAAAGGTAAACATATCATGTTCATAATGAAGTTGTTTTATAAATCTAAATTGTTAATCTTTGCGAATTTAAAAGCTGACAAAGAACGAAAGCGATCGCTAGGACCAACAAATTTTATGTCACCTATAAAAAAACAACTGATCCATGAGGGGGCGAGGAAAACGAATGCTTTTTCCAAATTAGAACTATTGCCTAGCGGACACTAGGGTAGACAATTTTTCCTATGGTAGAGTTTATTCATAGAAAAAAAATCATACTGAAAAGATACAAATGATAACAAATAAATATGGGATTTATATAATGGATATATAAATATACATGTAGAATATTGTATGTAATTCAAAATAGAATTGGGGTTTCGTAAATAGGTTGTCGAAAAAACCAATTATATTATGGAAGCCTCGAAGCTATGTTAATTTTTGACATAGATTAGCTGGCTCAAAAGGAAGAATATATTAATTATAAAATGCATATTGATTAAAATTAGATTTAATAATATTATTGCATATATAATGTGTTTAACTTACAATGTACATACCATAAAAATGTTAAAGACATTACATTTGGTTAATTCTACATGGAAACATGTATATAATTGGAAATAATTATCATACAATTGAATTCTTAATATAGTTTTATACTTTTGAATTAATTTTTTAACCTCATATATTTTCCTAAAATATTTAAGAGGAAACCATGTAAAAAATATAATATGCATTAATTAGTGAGGTTTATTTGCATCATCTTGATGAACAACATTAAACTATTTTTGGTTCTCCCAACCAAAATAAGGTGATTGTGTCAGAAGTTATCATTTTCCTAAAAAAATCACAGGAACAAGAACGAAAAATTCAAAAAAAAAGTAGCCAAAGAGAGACATTGAATGGGGGAAATGAGAAATCGTTAAACAGAGATAAATACTTGAGTAAAAAAGTGATTATATATTTTCTTTCGTTAATGCACAAAAAATGTGAGTTTTCATGAAGAACAAGTCAATTTGGCACAAAAAAACAAAAATAACTAGAAAGCAAGGCTTGAATGTAGAGCATGATTTAGTAGGATAAAGTAGGGCTTGTGTGGATCATGATTGGACTGTCATGCAAAAAAGGAACTAGTTGACTAGAAAGCAAATAATAGATCCCGCAATAAAAAAAGGTACGCCTTTACTCTAAATACATGGTTTAGTAATATCTAGGAGTATTCCATGCTTTATGTTGTCTATGAAACCTCCATCTTCTATGTCATTCAATAAATCACCACAATTTTTTTCGCAACCTCTCTTGCTATCCTCATTCATGTGTGTCCTTTGTGTTCAACCTTTATGTGCTTCGTTTATGTTTCTTTCTCTGCGAACAAGATTATAATCGCATGAAAAAAAATAGGATTTGAACATTCAACCCTGCAATCTACGATCTACACATATTTTTTAATTTTGAAGACATGCTTTTCTGATTGACCGAAAAAATCAAAAACCCTACTCAATATTTCTCCGAGGTATTTAATAATTTGTTTACAATGTTCCACGAAAGAAATGTCAAAAGTAGAAAAAGAGCAGGATATGAAAAATTTCAAATTTTCACTTTTCCCCTTTAAAAGAAAAAGGGCAGGCTATTTAAATTTCAAATATCTAAAAATGCAGGAGAATTCAAATTTTTCTATTTTTTATTTTTACATGGTTTGAAAATTAAAAACTAAACATTTTTCATTGTCTATAGTCTATAATAATATAAACATAATAACAAATATAGTATACAACATATAATTGAACCAAGCATAGCAAAAAAAATATTATAAGAAAATAGAAGAAATAAATCATAAACATAGTTTTAAAGTTTATTAGAATAATATACAGACATTTCCTTCCCAAAATTAATTTCTACATTGTTATATATAGTCTATGCCAATTTAAATTAATTATCTAATTAAAATGTGTCATGTGGCAAGTTCGAACAGGCTATTTGGGATACATAATAAGGCTAGCGATCTAAGACCATATAGTTAGTGTTACTATATGGCTATTTTCAAAATAAGAAACATTTGAGCCTATGCTCTGATACACTAATTATGTTAATAAGTTAAGGAGCATAGCGGGTGCTAAGCATTTTCTTTGTTAACAAATGATGTAAAATATGTCTTGAAAACCATTTATCTTATGGAAACTATATACTAAGCACATCAATCCACAATAGTGTTTAAAATGAGAAGAGGTAAAGCTAGGAACCTAGTGGCCACTAAGCTAAACCGTGATTTATTATTTTATGGCTACTTTCAAAATAAGAAAATTTTGAGCCTCGGGTCTGATATGTCATTTCTGTGAATAAGTTAAAGAGCTTACCGGGCACTAAGCTCCTTTACTTTGATAGAAAATGATCTGAAGTATGAGTTGAAAACCATGTATCTCATTGGAACTACATACGAAGGTCAAGGATCCAAAATTGTAATGATAGTGTTTAAAATAAGAAGAGGTAAATGTAGGAGGCTAGCAGCCACTAAGCTATACCTATTTTATGGCTATTTTCAAAATAAGAAACTTTTGAGACTAGGGTCTGATATGTCATTTATGTCAATAAGAAAAGGATCTTAGTGGTCGCTAAACATTTTATTTGATTATAAACGATATAAAATATGAGTTAAAAACTATGTATCTTATGGGAACTACATATTAAGGCTAGTGGTCGAAAACTATAAAGATAATGTTTATATGGATGAGAGGTAAAGGTAGGAGCCTAGTGGCCACTAAGTTATACCATTCAATTTAATATGTTATGGTGTTCCATTCAATATGTACGAAAGCTTAGCGGTCGCTAAGAAATTTCTCTCATATAATCAGATGTGAATTATATGTTACAGACAATAAGTCTTGTGAGTACTACATAGTTCATAAAAACACAGTAGCGACCCAAATCTATATACTAATGGTATTTATAATGAATTGTAGTAATTATGGGAGCCTAGAAACCACTAAACTAGAGCATGATATTTTATTTTATTATTGTAATTATTAAACTGTTGAACCTAGCATCCACTATGCCCTTACTTTCGATAAGGAAAAAATGTTTAGCATTCACTAATCATTTTCTCCCATAAGATCCGATGTGAATTATGTGTTTCAAACAATATACCTTATGCGAACTATGTAAGGTTTGATCCCTCTATATGGTATGTAATGCAGTTATTGTCTCCGCTAGGTACATTTCAGCCAACATGATATAATTATAATCAATGAAAAAACTAGCGATTCAAATTTGTACATATAGTGTTTACAATGACCATAATGGTAGGAGCCTCGCATTCACTCAGCTAGGTCATGATTTATTATTTTGCCACAATTTATAATAAAATAAACTATTGAAACTAGTGTCTATTATGCTGTTACTTTTGATAAGTAATGAAACTAAGCGTTAGATAAAAAAATTATGATACAAAACTTTGTGAATTATATGTTACAAACAATATATTTTATGGACAATACATATGGCTTGATCCCTATCAAGTATTTGTAGTGTATCACTTGTTTCCACCATGGATATAATCCAAAAGTGTACAGACAATAAATGTTTACATCCTAAGAAGACTGTAACTATAAATATGTTAACATAAGTTCAAACAATTTGGAATAAATTTCTTCAATTAGTATTGTAAATATAACTTATAGTCAGAGTAAGAGAGAATAGACCCTTGTTTTATTGGTACTCAAAAAACATTGTTAATAATCAAATCTTTTCTTAAATAGGTTTAACCCACCATGACCTTATAGAGAGCATTGTTTCCACAAAAATGGCTATTGTGAAGAGGGTCATCCTTACGTTTAGGAAAAGTGTAATCCTTCCTGATTTTTTTATAGCTTGTCATGGAATTTCCCACCAAGCGCTACACTTAAAATATCGTAGTTATAGACATTTAGACATAATGAATAAATTATGTCTGATATACATATATTTAACATTATCTTATATAACAAAAATGGTGAGCTATCACTAACTCCATTAATGTGATTTGTTGCTCAAATACTTTGGACTCAAAATACCAAACATTAGATCTTCCAACCGATATCCTTTAAACATGTGCATTAGTCTTGTTACAGGCATCTAATCCTCACTACTATAGTATGACCGATATACACATAAATCACATTTTCTTGTAAAACAAAAAATCCCAAGCTACCGCAAACTCTCTTAGAAATACCAAATGTTATATCTTAATGTCCTCTATAGTTTATCATTAAAAAGGTGTAAATGGCTTCAGAATTGTTTTAGGTTGTTCTTTTGTATGTTGACTAGAAGTCATCTGCCACTAAATTGTGTGTTTTTTAATGTTCCTATAATTCCATCTATATAATGTTATAGCTTGTTCGGCTCATATGTAATACTTTCAAAAGGTGCAAATGGTTTTGTATCTTTCAATGCATTATAATTCGATTTTAGACTTTTAGAAAAATTATGTTATTATTGATTTCATCCACAAAATATGAATTACTATAACCAGTTGAATTATACATAATACCTATCAAAGCCTAGTGGTCGCTAACCATTAAGTTAATTAATTTTTTATGATAAATAGTAAAGAAATCTGGAGGTTGGTGTCCACTAGGGTAGTATTTAAATTCCTTAACAGAAAATGCGAGAAAAACACTTAAAATTTCATAAATGACCTAATTATTAATGTATTTTACTCTAAATATAGGTAAAATGTCTTCCATTGTCCACGCTCCATTCAGAATAATTCCATTCATCGCAAGTGATATTTGTTGGAAGAAAAGAGACAAGGAGTGGTTTGTGGAACTTAATTCCCCTTAAAACTACCACGTCGACCTGTGGTTGTTTTTTGTTATAGATGAAAATCACGAGAAATTTGGTATTGTTCTATCATTAGACGTTATTGATTTGGGGACACTACACCTCCAGGTGGAACGCTTTGACTTTGAAAACAATAAATTTCTTATTCTAGATATGGAGTTAGATGTTTCTTTGTTCAGGAAACGGGAAATGCATGCCTCCATAAACAACGGACCATATTCATGTTCAAAATATGGCTGGAGTTTGGGGATTCTAATAGATTCTAACAAAACTGGTTGTTCAAAAGAAGAAGACCTTCAAAATGGTATATTTATAGTATTTAGAAAATTGTATAGAAATGAGAAAACGTCTTCTATTTTTAATTTCTTGTATAGAAAAGGTTTTCTTTTACCTCCAAAACATGCCAAGTTGTTTACTATGTTGAGGCAAACATATTTGACTAAATTGGAGATAGACCCATCTAAATCAAAATTGCATGGGTTGAAAAGGAATACTAAATCAAACGGGTCTTTTGAGGTTAGTGTAATAGCAGAGACATTTTATTCTTACTACCAGAGAATAAAAGGAGACAAAAAAATGAGAGCAAAAGTTCTACATTATTTGAGAAATAAGCATCCGTTTAATATTGTATTGACATCTTGTAGTGAATGTGAAAATAACGATAAGAAGATTGTTCCAAGCCGCGATATTAGATGATAATAGCACACCACATTACATTTGTAAAATAGAAGAGCTAAAATACCATATATGGAAATCCATCATAGTCCATAATGCTCACTACATTACAATACAATGACTTCAATTATTCAATAAGAAAGATGTACATATAAGAGGAGGGAAGTGCAACTACTACCTACATCAGTGGTGAAGAAATCCCACTAATTGATACTGGCAGTTAAGTTAACTCTAAAATACTAGTAAGCTAACTCCACATAACTAAGAAGTTAACTCAACACAACTAGTAAGCTAACTCCACACAACTAGTACACCTAAGCAAGCTAACCCAACAAGTGTAGGGCTAACACAAGTGTAAGAATTATCCTAATAAATAAATAAAAGGATAAATAATAACCTACACTAACACCCTCTCGTAAGCATAGGTTAGGTGGGTGGAAAAGAAGTTGGGTCATGGAAACAAGGCCTAATGAGGTATCCACATACAACAACTGGGAAAAATGGACACCGCAAGGTACCCAAAACCAGTAATAACAAAGTAGAGAGAGAAAAATCCCGCTACAAGATATCCTTAGAATTTTGGCTCTAAAAACTCATACAATGTTGAAGAAGTGTGGTGCACACTGTGGTCTGAATCCACTGCTCGATCATAGAACTCAAAAACAACTGACACTGGCCTTCACCAGAATAGCTCCGTGCAAGGAGACTGTCAATGGAGTGATGTCAAAAATGTAAAAAAAATACCAAACATAATTTGATCAACTGCTACAAATAGGTGTACCACGATCCAAGAACAACCAAGGCAACAAGGCAAGGGCACGAGATCCAAATAAATAGGAGTGCCATGATCCAAGAAAAGCCAAGGTAACAAGGAAATGACATGAAACCTTAAGAAGCAGTATCAACACCACAGAATGCAATGTAATCAAAAAAATTAAATTGCATGAATCACACTACCGCCATTTGTCTTTACTGTTGGGTGAAGATAGTAATGGAAAAATAAAATTTGATTCCCATATTGAGGGAAAATGGAAAAATGAAAAAAAGATCATGAGGTGTAAGAATTTTTTTCTCGTCGCGGCTCAAACAATATTATACAACTATGTGATGTCACTGGAAGGAAATATACCAGCAAGGATGAAAGTCACAAACAAATTTTCTTGTAAATGTGCATATCCATTCCAGCTTCCATCAACTTTATCAGTTATTCCTTCGACTAATCCTTTCAATGTTGAATGTGTGATCACTGATTTTTGTAATTTGGCTAGTGATATTTCTTCTGATGTCATAATGGAGCTTCTAACAATTATCAAAAATAGTGTGCTAGATTGTATTATTATTGTTCTAATACCAACTAGTTATTCAAAAATGTTAAGCGACATAGTACAAAGATACATGGAAAAGGTTAAAGACATTGGAGTATCAATTCTGGATGGATACTACAGACTCTATGATAGAAACAGGATATTCAAAAGTTTGTGTCTTATGTACACAATATCTTGTGTGCATAACCGTGACAATAACGATGATTATGGAGAAGAGGTCACTATGGATTGGATGGAGAAACTGCCAAAAAATTGGTAACTATAAGCAAAATTGGCCTACAAAGAAACATTCATGATTTTATTTGTGATATATCATATGAGTTCTGGGATGAGATGTTCACTTGATGATGTTCCAAAAATTTTCTAGTACTAGTGCTTTACGGCAGCAATGTTGCAGCCATGCATTGGTGGATTCCAAACTATCTTTTGTTTTTATTGTTGAGACACATCGTCAAGAAAATTTTCTGAAACATTACTATTCTCACATGAAGAAAGGTTTGTCTTTGAAAATAACTTCAACAAGTGATTTTTTTAATGGCTTTTAACCTAAATATGCTACTTATACAATTACTGTTTATTTAAACAACCACAAAGCCATAAAATCTAATGTACAACCATTTCACCATGATGCTACACAACCAATTCAACATGGTGATTTACTTTCAATCATTTTATAAATATGTTTAATGAGCTCTATCTTCAATTGCCATGGTTTTCAATTTTTTTAACAAAATTATGTTTTTTACAGTTCAGATGAAAGATGTGGAGGACGCGGGCACAATCGGCCACAAATACGCCATCAGATCTAGGTATGTTAATCATGTGAATTTACCAAAAAAACTACTAATAAGCCCCACAAATTTATAAGGCAATAAATGATTATGCAAACAATCAATAAGGCCCACAAATTTATAGGAAACAATATGATATTTATGTGTATTTTACAACAAAATTATTTATAAGTCCCACAAATTTATAGGAAACAATAACTAACAGACATTAGTTTATATGCTTGGCTTAGGGTCAAAGAAAAAGTTTAAGGAAATCCATTTGTAAGCTATGATAACAATTTAAAACGAAGTATATAGAGCTTAGCGGACTCTATGCATCCATGTTCAATACAGAAATGGTTTGACTAAAAAACCTTGAATTCATCAATATCTCCTTAATTTACAACTGCATATTTTTAATAATGTTTCACTCATTCACTACTGCATACAAACATTAAATTAACATTGTTTTGGCTTCAACATCATCATAAACAGAACTACATACGGCTTGATCCAGCTCGTACGTATGTAAAGCAACGCTTGGCTAGCCTCATTAAAGTTTGTCCAACTAAGTGTAGATCGTTCAATGATTGCATAGCCTAACGGTCGCATATCTTCATCAATAGCTAAGGACTATTCTCCACCTAGAGGCCGCTAAATTTGAATATAAGCATACTCTAATGGTTTCCAAATTTGAATTATAAGACGGAAAATAATTGATATTGTACTTACCATATCACCACAGAGACCACTATTTTGATCCATTTAAATTTTCCACAGCATGAAATCGATTATGAATTTATTAATGTTTATTTCAAATACATTATGCTCACATTTTACATAAGAATATTATGAATTGATGATTGTTTATTTGAAATAATTCTTGCATCAACGAATCCAACAACATGTAAAGGTAGTGTAATTGAAGTCGTAATCTCAATCATTAATTATTAGTCGTAAGCTAAGATGTTGTTTATTTCAATTGTTTGTAATTGATATGCGGCCAACGAAAATAATTATTTTTTACTTCACTGCAAGTAGTGATAAGATTTATTTACTTATTTTGGATATGGAGGACATGCTATATGGGATAAACAAAACATACAATAGGAAGATGTCATTCAAGTTCAACTTAGAAACTATCAACCTGCGAGGTGGCCTGTCATAATTTATAAAATTATCATCAGGGATTCTAGTCCGACAACATCATTTTTGTTGATTTTAAAAAAATATCAATGGGCTTTAATAAAAAAATATCAACTGTATTGTATCCAAGACTCACTTGGGGAAAATAACATTGCAATATAGTCGAGGGAATAGCAATAAGAAACCTAGAAAAGATTTGGAGTAGAAACGGTTTTTCATACAATTCTAAAAACACTTTGTGTATTACATTAGGTGCAAAGGGAAACCCTCCTGAAAATGTTATGGTGGGGATGAAAAGCGGATGGAAATATTGTACAAAATATAAATGGTTAATGACCAATTTCTATTAAAAAAAATAGCACAAATAGTGTCTCACGAATTGAATGTGGTAGAGGTCATCAAATATTTGGAGCAATAAAATGTGAAATAGCTATTTATCTTTTTAGAATGTTGTTATGATGGTACTGTTTAACATTGTCAATAATATATACATTCATATGTTATTATGAATGTATTACGTAGCTCTATTATATTATGTTGAGATTTTCTGAATATAAGTTGGGAGGATTTATATTTTCACTAATTATAAGCTGACAATATGATTGAATAACTTCTGTGGTGAATTATCAGAAAAACTTTCCTTTGAAAATTTGTAAAATACTTTTTTTAACCTTGTTCATAAAATAAATATAAAATTATACTGTATATACTTCATTGTTTTTAATATCCTATAATATAATTAATATATAAATAAATCTCCAGAAAAATTGATTGTCACATCTATAATATGCTAGTCATAAGTGACAGTTGTTTCTAAGATTTGAAACTATTTTAAGGATAAAAACAATAAAGAAATGTCTAAACGGGTGTCAAATTTAACACCACATTGAGGCCTTTGTTGCAACCATTGACGGAGAACATAAGATGTTCGATATCACGTATAAAATAGAAATATGTTCTATATATAACAAAGCATAAATAATATTTAGCAGCCACTAGCCCATTTGAAACATAAAATTTTTATTTATATAACAAAGCTTAAATAATGGTTGGCGTCCTCTAGACCTTTTAAAACATAAAAATGTTCTGTACATAACAAATCATAAATAATGGCTAGCGGGCGCTAACCCGTATAATAGATTCCAATATTTTGATTTTTGAATTCTAATATATGGGACTTTGGAGTGCAGTAAATTATAATAAATGTGATTTTGGATTCCAATATATGTTATTTTGGATTCCAATGTATGTGATTCTAGATTCCAATATATGTGATATTGGTATCCAATATGTGTGATTTTGGAGTTCATATAATTCCAATATTTAACATTTTGGAATCCAAAAATAGCAATAGAGGAAGATGTAATATTGCCTATATTTTTAGCTGTTGGGACTGGAATAAGTCCCAATTTAGTGAAATAAGTTTTTGTCCATTTAGCAGTGTTTCACAACTTTCATATTATTCTACGGCTTTTCTATTACTCTATGTCTTTTGAAATCTTCTATAGCTTCCTATGTGTTTATGCCTTAGTGTCCAAAATAAATGAAGAACCATGCCAATGTACTTAACTCAGTTTTTCCTCTCCTACAAAGCTAAGAATACAAATATTTTATTGAGAATAAATATTTATGAAGGGAATACATATCTTTGTCCATGGAAAGTAATTTTTTGATTGGTAAACAAGATTTGAAGTGTCCCTTTCCCTATATTTTACTTATTAATCACCAAAGTGATAACGGTTTGGGACATAATTGGGGGCCCCAAATTTCCAAGACCACACAACCCTGAAAAAATGTTGTAGCCCAAAGACTTCTTCAAGCATTAACCATAATTTAAATTACCTCCTCCATCACTGGACCCACCCACACGTTCCATAGGATCCATCGTTGAATATTCATGGCCACAACCGACCTCAAATGCCTTAGCACGAATCAAAAATTGGTGGGCTTGGAAATAACCAAATCACCCCCACCTCATTGGAACCCATGGAAAGGAAATTAATTTTTGGAAGCTCTGGCACATTTTCCACCAAATCCTACCCTAAATTTTTTGAAAGTTACAGAGATCAATGTGATGCACTCTTTCAGTTTCAAACTCTACCAGTTATCTCTTATTATTATTTTGAACAAATTAAGATATCAAGGTCCTCATATAGATCATATTATTTCCCAACCCTTACTATCACTAATATATATATTATTAGGCTCAAAGGATTATCTTTTTGCATGGATGAGAACCAAGGTTACTGATGTAGGGGCATCTTTCCTAGTTTTGAAATTTTGGCTTATCATGTCGATTTTGGTTTGAAACTTTGTATAAGGGGTATTAAAGTGTTTATAGAGGCTCTATGGTTGATTTCATAGTGTTGGTTTGGGTTTATTCATTTGAAAACTCAAATTATGGCTTTTCCCGCCCATTTGTAAAATTTGAATTATTCTTGGGAGTTTTAGCTTGTGTAGTAGGTGTTAAGGGGTCTTGGTGTCTTGAATGTATGTTGTAGACATATTGAAATTTCATATTATGTTTTTATGTGTGAAAATTAGTATGCGAGTTCTAAAAACAATTAATACTCCCTTTTATCAAAGTTGAAAAACCATCTAAAATCATCAAAAAATAGTTACAAAAGGAGAGAAGCTCGTAATAGATACATATATGGGTAGTTTTTAGGGTGAAAGGGAATTATTTTTGGGAGGAATATATCGAATTATGAATGGAATATATAAAAAAGGATGATTCAATAAAATAGAAGGGAGATCTATGACTCTATTTTGGGAAGAAAAGACTGTTTGGACATATTTTATCAATAAGAATCAACTTGAATGTATACTTTTCTCTGAGAATGAATGTGGATATTGCATGAAATTATGTATGAGTTTGTTAGTGCATTGATTCATGAAATAATTAAATTTTTTACAATGAATAAATATATGTATAAACTATTTTCTCTTGTATGCATCAAGGAGATTACAGTCTGACTGTTTTCTAAAGAAGAACCTTGTGGAATTTACCCCTTGCTTGGAGAAGAGAGTAGTTTCTTGTAGAATACCTAATGGAGGTTTGTAAACATGGTACTAAGAATTTATAAATTCTTGAAGAGAAAAAAATTGTTCTATTATCATTACATTTAGATGGAAGCTCCAAAGAAATGAGAAGAACTTTCTTTCTCACCTAAGAAGGTAAGTTTTGAATGGTTTTCTGAACTTTTTTTCATTTGTATTAATCTCTTATTGCTTAGGAAGTTGCATAGGGAACAAATAGACGTACCTACAAATTTTTACGTCTTGGTGATGAGTAATTTTCATTGTCTAAGAATTTAAGTCTTCTCGAGTATCATATAAACCCTCACTAGGGTTTTAGGGAAAGTAGAGGTTTTAAGGGGTTAAAGAGAAAACTAAGGATTGAAAATTTATAGAAAGCATCTAAGGAGAGTGTAGAGGAATATTTTGGGAATTTAAAATCTTGATAATACTCTGATGAGACACAAAGATTGATAGTTCAAGATCAGGCCTGTAGGTGCTCATGGAGGGCTAATGGTCAAACTATAAATAATGATTTGGAGGGTCAAAATAGTGAAGTGAGGTCTAAAAATTTATATGAAGGGTATCTGGAAAAAACTTTATAATTGTATAACTCTTCATTTTTTTTCTGATCTACAAGCTTTGGGGTCTAATAGGGTTAATTAGGCCTAAAATTGTGACAAAGTCCAAAAACAAAGGAGTTACGGTTTGAATTAGGACTTGAAATTTTGTACGGATAAATAAGGGTATAAAGGGTATTCATATAAGGAATTGGTTTTCATTAACTCCTAATAGATATTCTTATTCAATCTGAAGGGATACTAACCTTTAATGGTAGTCTTAGCAAACTAAGAAGAAAATTGTATTTGCGTCATTTTTGTTATCAGAGCTTGGTAAAACACTTGAGGAACTTGGAAAAAGTGAAGTTCATTACAAAAGAGTGATGTTGCAGATATATTGTCTAGGAAAGACAAGATTCTCGCTAGGAGGAATACACCAGGAGAGAGGGCAGCAGCCTTGCAAATCGAAGAAATTCTATAGGAATTGAGGAACCTCATATTAACCTTTGATACAAGAATCACAATAGTTAGAAGCTAACCAAATAAGAAGATGTCAGGAAATTATATTGTTAGTGCTCCATTAAATTAATGAGGGTTATTGTATAATAAATTATACATGATTTACTTGAATAGTGGTTGTTATAACCACACACGTAAATAGGTTGAGGGAGTTGGAGGAGTTGTTTAACCAACCTCCCTAATTATAATTGTTGCATTTCCTATATATGTGTTATGTATTCATTTTTAATATTAATCACTGAGATTTTTATTATCATTTTTCTGTGTAAATTTATTTTTGCACCTTCATCTGGTATCAGAGCAATGCAACAGAAGTAATGAGAGTCCTCTGGAAGATTTATTAGTTTTGTTTTATTTGATTTCTATTGGAGATTGCTTCAAGTTAGATCATGTGTGGAGTCCCCTGTGTAGTCCCATGAATATTGGTTTTTTCCATTAGCATGCAAATCCATCAGACTTGTGGAAACACCTATCCAGCCACATTGGCGTCCTCTTACCTACACCATTTTTGGTGTTCAATTCCTTGTATATCTAATGCACACATGCATAGGGAGTGGATTGTATTTTCTTTCAGATAATTCGACTAGTTTAATATTGGCGAGATCTCTTTTCTACGGTCAATTCCATGCAAAGCTTTGAGATATATTTCTCTATTGTCAATAATGGTTCAATAGTGATCAAACCTTACATCACTTTAATAATAGTGTGAAGGCATCAAAAAAAATTTGTTTGCATTGTTTTTTGCATACATATCGAAGGTGTTGGATTTTAAAGGAATCTTACATAGTCCTATGAATCAAACAAAATCAGAAAGTATCATCTATACTAAGCTCGCAATCCAGCCAAAATTCACTGATTATGCACCCCTACCCACATGCATCACACTCGTCAATAACAAAGAATCTCAAGGGCCATCAATAATTATAAAAATATCATATGCCTAAATGGGTATATTTGCGGTTTAAGCTTTACATTAGTATTGAGATTCAAATTGCTACATTGCAGACTATTGACATTAGACTGACATCAATTCAAACCTTGACATTAGATCTGTAGAGGAAAGTTGTTGCACTTGCTGCAATGATAACCCAGAGAGGAAATCAAGGTGCAGATGACACAGATAATTTTGTGAAGAGAAGGAAATGCAAGCACCACCATTAGCTTTTGAAGAAAGGATTCTTCAAGCATTAGAAGGAAAGAATGATGGGATAAGAGTTGATGTTTTAGAGTATGGTGGTAGTTTAAAACCAAAGGAGTTGATAGACTAGTTGACTAGCATGGGGAAATTTTTTGAGTGGAAGGCTATATCAGAAGAAAAGAAGGTAAAATTTTCATGCACGAAATTGAAAGGTCCCGCTATGTTATGGTGGGATCACCTACTGAAAGAGCGGTCAAGAAAGGGGAAAGAAAGAATTAGGATGTGGAGTAAGATGTAGAAGAAGCTGAAAGATAAATTTCTCCCCGTGGATTATGCACAAACCCTTTACATGAGGTTTTAGAATCTCAGACAGAACTTACAAACAATGCAAGAATACATAGATGAGTTCTACAAGTTGTCCATTCATGTAGAGCATGAAGAAACTAAGGAACAAATGGCTGCAAGGTATGTAAATGGATTAAAAAAAATTATTCAATATGAGATAAGTATGCATATGATTAAGAGCATGGAGGATGCCTATTAATTAGCCTTAAAGGCTGAGGAAAACAAAATCGTCAAAGTTTTAGGAGATCACCTAGAATGAATAGGGGGGCCTCATCTTCCTTTCGTGGATGATCTAGTTTTAGCCAAGGTAGGGGAGAATCATCTCGTGGATTAGAAAAGCAAGAGGATACGAGACAAGATTTCCAGAATCAACAAAGAGGCAGAGGATATGTTGGCGATAGAGGATGGGAGGCTCCACGAAGACCATTTGTTTGTTACAGATGTGGTGAAGAATGGCATTGAGCTTTTGAATGCCTGCATTCTTATACACATGACAAGAGGCAAAGAGATGCTCCAAGAGTAAATATTTTTGAAGCTAAACAAGTAGAAGATGAATAGAACCTGGAAATTCATGATCCAGATGTTCCATTTCCACTTTTCAGTGATGATCAATATGTGAGCAACTGATTTATCCTATGTTATTCCCTATGGTGATCAATGTGATGATAGCTTGAAGCTACGTACTACACATCGTTCAGAACATGATGCACTTCAGAAGGTAAACCATTTGAAAACCTCTTATTGATGGTAGGTTTTTGGGTCAGAACAATAGTTTCAAACCATATGGTCTATAAATTGGATTGTGCATAATCCAATGAGAAGAATCACAGAACTCTCACCGTATTGCATGGTTATCTGATAGAGTAACCATCTTTGTCTTGGTTTGTGATCAATCAGATGTGAAAATCACAACTATTCTATCGGTAACGCATTATGCAGGTACTGAATTGATTTTTTGTGCCATGCTCATTCACTAAGGATGCATGTAATATGCTGCTAGGAAATTACCATTGAAAATTAGTGATCCATTAAATTTATTCATGATGGTTTTTATAATGAACTTATTTATGATTTATGTAGAATGAGTGGTTGTTATAACCACACATGTAAATAGGTTGAGGGAGTTGGTAAATCAACCTCTCTAATTATAGTTGTTGTATGTCTGAATATATGCTTTCTGCATATGTCCTTTTTGAAGAAGGATACATAGAAGCAACCAGTTATTGTTGCGCATTCTAGTACATAAATCTGGATGAACTTGCTACTTTAACAAATACTAGTAGAAACAAAATAATTAATAGAAGAATTTTCATGATGTTATTCCTGATGAGCTACCAAACAGATTACCACCCAAAAGAGATATTCCACACAATATTGATTTGATTCCCAATGTCTTCACTCCCAAATCAAGCGGCTTATAGGATGAGCTTGACATTGCATGCAGAGTTGAATAGGTAAGTGGAAGATCTCATGCAGAAAGGGGGGCAGTAAGGGAGAGCATGAGTATGTGTGTAACCCCAGCTTTATTAATAGTAAATAAGGATGGAAAATGGAGAATGTGCATGGATAATAGAGAAATCAGTAAAATTACAATCAAGTATAGGTTCCCAATACCTCGCCTTGATGATATGACGAATGTGCTTGCTTGGATCTAGGTATTTCACCACATATTGATCTTTTAGAGTGGTTACCATTAGATTCAGATCAGAGTAGGAGATGAGTGGGAAAACAACATTCAAGAAAGGAAATGGATTACATGTGTGGTTGGTGATGCCATTCAGTTTATCCAATGCATCATAGCACTTTTATGAGGCTGATGAACATTGTGCTACGTGAGAGTATAATGGTAAGTTTTTTTGTGTTTTATTTTGATGGTATCTTGATCTTTAGTAACACTAGAGAAGAACATTTGAGGGCATCTGACAGGGTGATATTTGAAGTGTTAAGGAAATAGAAGACTCTATGCAAATATGAAGAAGTGCACGTTAATGCAAGAGAGTTTTGTCTTCTTGGGTTTTATTATTTCAGCAGATGGGGTACATATGGACTCAGAGAAGATAAAGGAAATTATTGAATGGCCTCCTCCACGGAGTATAATAGAGGTAAGAAGTTTTTATGGTTTAACAACATTTTATAGAAAATCTTGTTAAAAATTTCAGCAGTAATTGTAGCACCTATAACAAATTGGACACAAGGAAGGGAGTTTTTGTGGACAAAGGCAACTGAGGATAGTTTTCAGTTCTTAAAGAAGAAGGTGACAGAGAGGTTCACCAATTTTGGCACTACCATATTTTTATAAAGTGTTTGAGGTTAATTTTGATGCCTCACATGTGGGTATTGGTGTTGTCCTAAGTTAAGGTGGACAACGCCAATAACTTTCTTTAGTGAGAAAGTGAAAGAGATAAGAAATAACTACTCTACTTATGATGTGGGAATTTTATGCGATTGTACACAGCATTGTGGCATTGGAAGCATTACTTAGTGCCTAATGAGTTTTTATCTATTCACAGACCATATAGGCCTTGAAGAATGTGAATACACTAAAAGCAAGTTGAATAGTAGGCATGCAAATTGGGTATCATTTTTGTAGGGTTATACTTTTTCTCTAAAATGTAAATCAGGAAAAAATAATCAAATTGCAGATGCATTGAGTAGGTGTGTGACTATGTATGCCACTATGGAAAATGAGGGTCGTGGGTTTTGAAGCAATAAAGGGTTTGTATTCTTTTGATTCTAAGATCTAAAGAATATCATTGAAAGTTTAAGCCATCCATTATCAAATGATGCAGGAGATGTCCAGTGATGAGTACACTTTTACATGATGGCTATCTATTCAAGGGATGTTAACTATGTATTCTAGCATGGGTCTATGGGAGATAATAGAGTGACATAGCTACATAATCAGAGTGATTGGCTGGGGCATTTTTGTAAAGATAAGATGATAGCCTTGGTAGCAGAGAAATACTATTGGCTAAAGTTTAAAAGATATGTGGTAAGATATGCAGAGAGGTGTCCAATTTTCCAAGTCTCGAAAGGTCATGCACATAATACAAGGTTGTATATGTCATTGCCTATTCCTAAAGGGTCGTGGATAGATTTGAGTATGAATATTTATTTGGAGTTACAAAAAACACATCGAGGTAATGATTAAATTTTTGTGGTTGATGATAGGTTTTCTAAGATGGTTCATTTTATTATTTGCAAGAAAACAAGTGATGCGACAAGAGTAGCAGATTTATTTTTCAGAGAAGTTGTTCGTTTCCATGGCGTTCCAAAAACCATTACTTCAGGTAAGGAAACAAGGTTCTTAATTCACTTCTGGAGGACTTTGTGGAAGAAGTTTTGAACTCAACTACATTCAGCAGTGTCTTTCATCCTCAGACCGATGGGCAAACATAGGTGGTAAATAGGAGTTTGGGAAAATGTTAAGATGTAGAGTTCAGGAAAATCCAAAACAATGGGACTTAGCATTACCACAAACTGAGTTTGCATATAACAGTTTCATAAATAGATCCACAGAAAATTCTCCATTTTCTATTGTGTATAGGAGTAATCCAAACGATGTGTTAGATTTGGTACAACTACCAGTTGATGGAAGAGTCAGTGATGATGCAGAAGCATTTTCCTAACATATACAATAATTATAGGAAGAAGTGCAGAAGAAGCTGTAGAATAGTAATGATAAGTATAAGGAAATAACATATGTGCATAAACAGAGAATGGTTTTCACAATTGGTGAGTTGATTATAGTTTTGATATTTGGTTAGTTGTGGAAGGAAAGGTTTCCAAAATGAACCTATAACAAACTAAAGTACAAAAATTTGGTCCCTGCAAAATTGTGAAAAAGATAAATGATAATGCTTATGAGGTAGAATTGTCAGGAAATTTCTATATTTCTCTAGTGTTTAATATTTCAGACTTGTATTATTTTCATGGGGATGGTGCAGAAGGGGATGTTATTGATTGGAGGCAACAGGTTCCAGTGAAGTAGAAAGAAGAAGTGGATCAGAGTCTAGACAAGAAAACAGTGGACACGCGACTTGGGAAATACAACAAATATTTGGTACATTGGAAAGGAAAAGAACAAGAGGACAACACATGGGTCACAAAGTGGGAGATTAAGAAGTTGGTTGCATATAAATGGAAATGATTTGAAGAAGACAACTTACAGGAGTTTGATTTTTTTCAAGGAGGGGAGAATGATGCGCCACAATTAGTAGGACCTTGAAAAGGTCATAACTTGTGCTCTAGGTGTGTTTTGAGTCCATTTTGTTTTAAACCCACTGTTTCAAAGAAATGAACGCGATCAACCACCCTACCGATTGGAGCACGTTTTGACACATTTTCATGCCTGAATTCCACCATCTTAGGGCCAAAAATTAGGATTTAATTTATAACTTAGATTTTTCCTATTTTAGGGCATTAGTTAATTTTAGTCTCTTAAATTCATAGCGAGTTAGAAAGTTGGAAATTCCTCTTATTTAGGCATGTGCAAGATGCATGGCAATTTTGTGCCCGTACAAACAGGCATGTGGACTTACTAAAAATAGTAAATTCCATCAACTATAATAGATTTAGTCAAAGATAGTGAGATTTTAATAGGAAACTCAAATTGGGAGTTGTTTTCTTATTTATCAAGCATTCTAATTTATTGTTGGATAACAAAGGAAATCTATTTTCTTTTGGAGTTCATATTATTTGTAGTATATTGAGTTTGTTGAGAATTTGGCTACATTATCTACCCAGAGTAGGGGGTTGGGAATACGACATCCAGCTAATTCCTCATGCAAACCAGCTAGATAAAGTTCTCTACTACTACCTCGACATATTTTGAAACAGGGTGAAGAAGAAGATAGTTTGAAACAAAGGCCGCAGCAATATCAAAATTGGCCCTCGCCCTAGGAGATTCCAGCAAATAGTCTTCGCCGAGCACATAATAAATCAAGTTGAACTCCTGAATAGATTCATATCGACATACTTCTTCTATGCACCTCCAAAAATTGGCCGAGGAATAGACCATTTCCTACCTATCACCACACAGAGAGATGAAGGGGAAGTTGAGAAAAACCATAATTGCCAAGACATAAGAGAAAAGGAAAAGAATGAAGAAGAAAGGAGTTGACATCCATTTAAAATACAGGAAGACACTCATTTCCATAATGTTGAGAGTTGAATCTACACCTCCCTTCTTGTGAAATGATATCTACCAGACTGGACCAATCTTTGTGGAGCCTCCCATCCTCATGGAACCTCCCATACTCTATCGCCAAAATGTATCCTCTACCCCTAGAAAATCCTCTGCCTCTTTGTTGATTTTGGAAATCTTGTCTCGTATCTTCGTGCTTGTCCAATCTGCAAGATGATTCTCCCCTACCTTGGTTGAAACCAACTCGTCCCCCAAAGGAAGATGAGGCCCCCTATTCATTCCAGATGATCTCCTAAAATTTTGACAATTTTTTTTTTCTTCGGCCTTTAAGGCTAATTGATAGGCATCCTCCATGAACTTAATCATATGCATACTTATCTCATCTTGAATAGAAAATTTTAATCCATTTACATACCTTGCAGCCATTTGTTCCTCAGTTTCTTCATGCTCTACACAAATGGACAACTTGTAGAACTCATCTATGTATTCTTGCATTGTTTGTAGGTTCTATCTAAAATTATGAAACCTCCTGTAAAGGGTTTGTGCATAATCCACAAGGAGAAATTTATCCCACAGCTTTTCTCCATCCCCACATCTTCTTCTCCATGACTCCACATCCTAATCTTTCTTTCCCCTTTCCTGACCTCTCTTTTTGTAGGTAATCCCACCATAACATAGCACGGCCTTTCAATTTCATGCATGTGAATTTTACCTTCTTTGTTTCTGACATAGCCTTCCACTCAAAAAATTTCCCCATACTAGCCATCTAATCTATCAGCGCCTTTGGTTTTAGACTACCACCATACTCTGAAACATCTACTCTTATCCCATCATTATTCCCTTCTAATGCGCAAAGCATCCTTTCTTCAAAAGTTAATGGTGGTGCTTGCGTTTCCTTCTCTTCACAAATTTCTTCATCTGTGTCATCTCCACCTTGTTTTCCTTTTTGGGTTATCAATGCCGCAAGCGCAGCAACTTGCCTCTGCAGATCTTGCATACTTTCTGATTCATCTAGGATACCACCTCCTTGAAATTTTACAGGGTGGTAGATATCCCTTAGTTTATTTAAAAACTTTCCAGCAAGCTTGATACCATTTAATGGCACATTTTTGGGCCAAACATTCTTTCATCTAGTGGATCAAATTGGCTCCAAAGATTTTTTTTTCGCTTTTGACTAGGTCTTAATAACTTTAATAACTTTTGTTGTACTTGTTAGGAATAAGTCAAAACTTTGTGTGAGCCTTAAGTAAAAGGCATAACTTTGGCACTGAAAATACTTGGGCCCATTAGTTGTTTTTAGTAGGTAATTTTTGGCTATTTTAGGGTTTTTGCTTATTCATACGGGTTTTTTGAAATTTAGGGTTTTTAGTGTAGATTGAAATAAAAGCCAGGATTGTAATGATGTAAAAACTATTAGTGTGGATTAACTAGAATGAGAAAAACTGAACTATTTTTAAAACCTAATTTTTATTTGCAAATTTTTATGTGTGTTTTGGAGGTATTTCAACCTCTTGCAGCTAAGATTCACATCAATTGGTATCAGAGCGAAACATTTTGATCTTGCAGAAATAGTTAAGGTAACATATTACAAACGAACACCTGTGTAATTTTTTTTTCCTTGTATTTTATATAATCATGGCTAGATCACGCGGGAGGGGAGGTTATGCCTAGATGAATAGGCATATGCAAGAGCTACAGAGACAGGTTGTTGAGCTCACAGGAGAAGTTACCCACCTTAGAAGGAGACATGCAAATGGGGATGCACAGACCTAGATAGTGATACTGAAGAAGTACCTCCATTAATGAATGAAGGAGGAGATGAAGAAGAAAATGAGAGAGATGAAGAAACATTGAATGAGAGGCCATTTGAGGAGAGATTGATCCAGGCTTTAGAGGGAAAGAATGATGGCATCAAGATTAATGTTCTTGATTATGGTGGAGGGTTACGACCAGAAGAGTTGATTGACTGGTTGAATCGCATGGAAAAATTATTTGAGTGGAAAAACCTTTCAGAGGAGAAGAAGGTTAAGTTTTCATGCACTAAGTTGGTTGTGCATGCATTGATTTGGTGGGATCACCTACAAAATGAAATACAAAGGAAAGGAAAGGGAAAGATCTAAAACTAGAATAAAATGGTAAAGAAGTTGAAAGAAAAATTTCTTCCTATAGATTATGCTCAGACACTCTTTCAAAGGTTCCAAAACCTAAGACAGAAGGATCTCAGCATTGAGGAGTATACCAATGAATTTTACAAGTTGTCAATCAAGGGTTGAACAGGGAGAGTCTGAAGAACAAAAGGCTACACGGTATATAAATGGATTGAGTTACACCATACAAGATGAGTTGAGTATGCTCTAGATCCATAGCCTAGATGATGCTTATCAACTCGCATTAAGGGCAAGAAGAAAAGAACAAGAGGAATAATTTTAGAAGAGGTGTTAAAAGAGGGCCATCATCATCACCAACGAGAGGCAGGGGTAGATTTGAATCTACAAAAGGTGAATCCTCTAATGCAAAAGGGCATGAAGATTCTGGTCAAAGTCGTGGTAACTACCAAAGAGGTAGGGGGTTTCAGAGGGGAAGAGGTTATAATGGAGGACGTGGCTGGAATAGCCCCCAAAGGCAATATACATGTTACAGATGTGGTGAAGAGGGTCACAGAGCCTTTGAGTGTCTGCACTATCCTACACAAGATAGATGGCAAGGAGAACAACCACGAGTAAATCTGGTTGAAGTTGAAGAGGAAGAAGAAATGGAGGTTGTTGCAGACTTGGGTGAAACCCTCATGATAAGGAGGATGATGATTTTCCCAAGGAAAGAGAAGGAACAAGATGCTGTTGGTGTTGATTCGTGGTTGCGAACAAATATATTTCAAACAAGATGCACCTCTGGAGGAAAGGTATGTAAAATTATTATTGATGGTGGTAGTTGTGAAAATATGGTTTCGAGTGTGATGGTTGATAAACTCAATCTGAAATGTGAGAAGCACCCATATCCCTATCGTATATCATGGTTCAAGAAAGGGAATGAGGTAACCATAGATTAAAGGTGCCTTATAAAGTTTTTGATTGGGAATACCTACAAGGATGAGGTATGGTGTGATGTTATCCCAATGGATGCATGCCATATATTACTGGGGAGGCCTTGGCAATACGATAGGAAGGTTACACATGATGGAGGAAAAAATACATATACCTTTTGGAAGGATGGTGTAAAGGTTGTCTTGTTACCCTTCAAGGAAGAAGAGAAGAGTGAGGGCTTATTGGCTACAAAAGAGTTTGTTACGGAAATGGAAGAAGTTGGCTGGTGTTATGCACTGATGTCAAAGAAGGTGGAAATAGAGGACTTTAATATACCTGTTGCATCGAAAAAGGTATTAAAAGAATACAAAGATGTCATACCAGATGAGCTACCAGATGGGTTACCTCCGAAGTGAGATATTCAACACCATATTGATTTGATCCCAGGATCGGCCCTTCCAAACCAGGCAGCCTATCGTATGAGTCTGACACAGAGTGAAGAGTTGAATAGACAAGTGACAGATCTAATATAGAAAGGATTAGTGAGAGAAAGCATGAGTCCATGTGCAACCCAGCCCTATTGACTCCTAAAAAAGATGGAGATTGGAGAATGTGTGTGGACAGTAAGGCCATAAATAAGATCACAATTAAGTATCGGTTCCCAATTCCAAGATTGGATGATATGATGGATGTGCTAGCTGGAGCCCAATATTTTAGCAAGATTGACCTGCGGAGTGGGTACTACTCGATCCGGATCCGTGAAGGGGATGAATGGAAAATGAGATTTCAAAACAAAAAAGGGTTGTACGAGTGGATGGTGATGCCATTTGGGCTATCTAATGCACCCAGTACATTCATGAGGCAATACAATTGTAAGTTTGTTGTTGTCTATTTTGATGATATTCTGATATTCAGTAAGACAATGGAAGAAAACTTGTTATATATGAAATTGGTGTTAGAATTATTATGTACAGAGAGTCTATATGAAAATTTAAAGAAGTGTAGATTTCTTCAGAAGAGTCTTGTTTTTTGGGGTTTGTGATATCAAAGGATGGAGTGAGGATGGATGAGGAGAAAGTAAAGGACAATTTTGGAATGGCCTATTCCAAGGAATGTGACAGAGGTTCATAGTTTTCATGGATTGGAAACTTTTTATAGGAAGTTCATCAGGAATTTCAGTAGCATTGTTGCACCCATAACAGAGTGTACAAAAGGGAGGGAGTATGTATGGACTAAGGCAACAACAAATAGTTTTGAATTTTTGAAGAAGAAAGTGTCAGAAGCACCTGTTTTGGTATTGCCATATTTTAGTAAGGTCTTCGAGGTTGACTGTGATGCCTCACATGTCGGGATTGGAGTTGTACTGAGTCAAGAAGGATGACCTGTAGCATTCTTTAGTGAAAAGCTAAATGAAGTTAGGAGGAAATATTCTACTTATGATGTGGAATTTTATGCTATTGTTCAGGCATTAAGGCACTGGAGACATTACTTGGTAGCAAAGGAATTTGTACTCTTCACTGACCATGAAGCATTGAGGTATGTAAACACACAAAAGAAACTAAATAGTAGGCATGCAAAATGGGTTTCATTTTTGCAAGAATATACTTTTGTCTTAAAGCATAAGTCGAGTAAGCAGAATCAAGTTGTTGATGCCTTGAGTAGGCGTGTAGCACTTTTGACAACAATGGAAAATGAAGTAGTAGGGTTTGGGGCAGTTAAGGAATCATATGAAGGTGATCTAGATTTTGGTGATGTTGTGAGAAAAATTAAGGATCCTACAGTAGGTAGTGGTTCTTCTGATTATTTGATGTAGGATGGTTATTTGTTCAGGGGGAAACAATTGTGCATCCCTGCTGGTTCAATGAGAGAAAATATTATAAGAGAGTTGCATAGTGGGGGGTTGGCTGGACACTTTGGTATAAGTAAGACAATTTCTCTTGTTGTAGATAAGTATTATTGGCCAAAGGTAAAGAGGGACATAAGTAGGATTGTAGCAAGATGTAGATTGTGCCAAATGGCTAAGGGCCATGCACAGAATACTGGGTTGTATATGCCATTACCTGTCCCTACAGGGCCATGGGTTGATTTGAGTATGGATTTTGTGTTAGGACTTCCTAACACACAGTGAGGGAATGATTCTATATTTTTTGTGGTTGATAGATTCTCTAAGATGGCACATTTCATTTCTTGTAAAACAACTAATGATGCTTCTAGAGTTGCAGATTTGTTTTTTTCAGAAGTGGTTAGATTGCATGGAGTTCCAAGAACGATCACTTCAGATCAGGACACGAAGTTTTTGAGTCACTTTTGGAAGACTCTGTGGAGGAAAATGGGGACACAGCTACAGTTCAGTAGTGCATATCACCCCCAGACTGATGGGAAAATATAAGTAGTGAACATAAGCTTGGGAAATCTCCTAAGTTGCATAGTTGGAGAAAAGCCAAAACAATGGGACTTGGCTTTACCACAAGCTGAGTTTTCATATAATAGCTCTCGTAAATAGGTCAACAGGGAGGTCTCCTTTCCAAATAGTATATGGTAGGAATCCCAAGGGGGTCCTAGATCTGATTGTGTTACCCAGTGAAGATAAAACTAGTGATGATGCAGAAGCATTTGCAGAACACATTCTACAGCTACAAGGATGAAGTGAGGGAAAAGCTAAAAGTGAGTAATGAAAAATATAAAGCAGCTGCAGATACCAAGTAGGAGAGTAAGTGTATTCGAAGAAGGAGATATGGTGATGGTTCATCTTAGAAAGGAGAGGTTTCCAAAAGGGACATATAATAAACTCAAGTATAAGAAGATTGGGCCATGTAGGATTCTGAAGAAAATGAGTGATAATGCCTACAAGGTGGAGCTACCTGACAACTTTGCCATCTCACCAGTTTTTAATGTTTCTAACTTATATAAGTTTCCAGGTCATGATCAAAATGTTGCAGAGGAGGAAGAAATAAACTGGGAGCAACAAATGCCGAAGAAGAAAAAGGAAAGGGTAATGCGTGTCTTGGACCAAAAGACAGTCACTACTAGACATGGGAGCTACAACAGATATTTGGTACAGTGGGAAGGTTTGCAGCAGGAAGAAAATACTTGGATTCCTGAGTGGGAATTGAAGAAGATTGATAGTACAAAATTAGATGAATTTCGTCAACTGAATTCGCAGGAGCTGAATTCTTTTCAACCAGGGGAGAATGATGCGGGAGCATAACTTGCGGAGACCATAACTTTTGATCCGACCGTTGGATCGTCTTGAAATTTTACAGGGTGGTAGATATACATTAGTACTATGCTGGGGTCAACTTTTCTTGCAATATTGTGGCCATTTCGGCACATTTTCGGGCCCAGATTCTTTCATCTAGTGGCCTCAAATTGGCTCCGATTGTTTTTTTCACTTTTGACTAGGTCTTAGAACTTTAATAACTTTTGTTGTACTTGTTAGAATAAGTCAAAATTTTGTGTGAGCCTTAATTTATAAAGGCATATTTGGCACGCAAATTTTGGGGCCCATCCGAGTTGTTTTGCTAGTAGGTAATTTTTGGCTTTTTAGGGTTTTTTGGCATTTTAGGGTTTTTTGGCATTTTAGGGTTTTTAGTGTAGACGTGAAATAAAAGGAGGATTGTAATGATGTAAAAGATTAGTGTGGATTCCAAAATGAGAAGAAAGCTATTTTGAAAATCCTGGTTTTTATTTGCAAAGATTTTATGTGTGTTTTGGAGGTATTTCAACCTCTTGCAGCTGGATTCACATCAATTGGTATCAGAGCTGGATTTTGATCTTGCAGAAATAGTTAAGGTAACATATTACATTTTTCTGTGTAATTTTTTTTCCTCTATTTTATATAATCATGGCTAGATTTGGGAGAGGAGGTTATGCCCAGATGAATAGGCATATGCAGGAGCTACAGAGACAGGTTGCTGAGCTCACAGGAGAAGTCACCCGCCTTAGAAGGAGACATGCAAATGGGGATGCAAACCCAGATAGTGATACTGAAGAAGTACCTCCATTAATGAATGAAGGAGGGGATGGAGAAGAAAATGAGAGAGATGAAGAAACATTGAATGAGAGGCCATTTGAGGAGAGATTGATCCAGGCTTTAGAGGGAAAAAATGATGGCATCAAGATTAATGTTCCTGATTATGGTGGAGGGTTACGACCAGAAGAGTTGATTGACTGGTTGAATCGCATGGAAAAATTATTTGAGTGGAAAACCCTTTCAGAGGAGAAGAAGGTTAAGTTTGCATGCACTAAGTTGGCTAGACATGCATTGATCTGGTGGGATCACCTACAAAATGAAAGACAAAGGAATGGAAAGGGAAAGATCCAAAACTGGAATAAAATGGTAAAGAAGTTGAAAGAAAAATTTCTTCCTGTAGATTATGCTCAAACACTCTTTCAAAGATTCCAAAACCTAAGACAGAAGGATCTCAACATTGAGGATTATACGAATGAATTTTACAAGTTGTCAATCAGGGTTGAATAGGGAGAGTCTGAAGAACAAAAGGCTACACGGTATATAAATGGATTGAGTTACACCATACAAGATGAGCTGAGTATGCTCCGGATCCATAGCCTGGATGATGCTTATCAACTCACATTAAGGCAGAAGAAAAGAACAAGAGGAATAATTTTAGAAGAGGTGTGAAAAGAGGGCCATCATCATCGCCAATGAGAGGCAGGGGTAGATTTGAATCTACAAAAGGTGAATCCTCTAATGCAGAAGGGCATGAAGATTCTGGTCAAAGTCATGGTAACTACCAAAGAGGTAGGGGGTTTCAGAGGGAAAGAGGTTATAATGGAGGACGTGGCTGGAATAGCCCCCAAAGGTAATATACATGTTACAGGTGTGGTGAAGAGGGTCACAGAGCCTTTGAGTGTCCGCACTATCCTACACAAGATAGATGGCAAGGAGAACAACCATGAGTAAATCTGGTTGAAGCTGAAGAGGAAGAAGAAATGGAGGTTGCTGTAGACTTGGGTGAAACCCTCATGATAAGGAGGATGATGATTGTCCCAAGGAAAGAGAAGGAACAGGATGCTGCTGGTGCTGATTCGTGGTTGCAAACAAATATATTTCAAACAAGATGCACCTCTGGAGGAAAGGTATGTAAAATTATTATTGATGGTGGTAGTTGTGAAAATATGGTTTCGAGTGTGATGGTTGATAAACTCAATCTGAAATGTGAGAAGCACCCATATCCTTATCGTATATCATGGTTCAAGAAAGGGAATGAGGTAACCATAGACAAAAGGTGCCTTATAAAGTTTTTGATTGGGAATACCTACAAGGATGAGGTATGGTGTGATGTTATCCCAATGGATGCATGCCATATATTACTAGGGAGGCCTTGGAAATATGATAGGAAGGTTACACATGATGGAGGAAAAAATACATATACCTTTTGGAAGGATGGTGTAAAGGTTGTCTTGTTACCCTTCAAGGAAGAAGAGAAGAGTGAGGGCTTATTGGCAACAAAAGAGTTTGTTACGGAAATGGAAGAAGTTGGCTGGTGTTATGCACTGATGTCAAAGAAGGTGGAAACAGAGGACTTCAATATACCTGTTGTTGTGGCAAAGGTATTAAAAGAATACAAAGATGTCATACCAGATGAGCTACCAGATGGGTTACCTCCGAAGCGAGATATTCAACACCATATTGATTTGATCCCAGGATCGGCCCTTCCAAACCAAGCAACCTATCGGATGAGTCCGACACAGAGTGAAGAGTTGAACAGACAAGTGACAGATCTAATACAGAAAGGATTAGTGAGAGAAAGCATGAGTCGATGTGCGATCCCACTATTGACTCCAAAAAAAGATGGAGACTGGAGAATGTGTGTAGATAGTAGGGCCATAAATAAGATCACAATTAAGTACCGATTCCCAATTCCAAGATTGGATGATATGATGGATGTGCTAGCTGGAGCCCGATATTTTAGCAAGATTGACCTACGGAGTGGGTACTACCAGATCCAGATCCGTGAAGGGGATGAATGGAAAATGGATTTCAAAACAAAAGAAGGGTTGTACGAGTGGATGGTGATGCCATTTGGGCTATCTAATGTACCCAGTACATTCATGAGGTTGATGAACAAAGTACTTTGAGAATACAATGGTAAGTTTGTTGTTGTCTATTTTGATGATATTCTGATATTCAGTAAGACAGTGGAAGAACACTTGTTACATATGAAATTGGTGTTAGACTTGTTACATAAAGAGAGTCTATATGCAAATTTAAAGAAGTGTAGATTTCTTCAGAAGAGTCTGGTTTTTTTGGGGTTTGTGATATCAGAGGATGGAGTGAGGATGGATGAGGAGAAAGTAAAGGCAATTTTGGAATGGCCTATTCCGAGGAATGTGACAGAGGTTCGTAGTTTTCATGGATTGGCAAATTTTTATAGGAAGTTCATCAGGAATTTCAGTAGCATTGCTGCACCCATAACAAAGTGTACAAAAGGGAGGGAGTATGTATGGACTAAGGCAGCAACAGATAGTTTTGAATTTTTGAAGAAGAAAGTGTCAGAAGCACCTATTTTGGTATTGCCAGATTTTAGTAAGGTCTTCGAGGTTGACTGTGATGCCTCACATGTCGGGATTGGAGCTGTACTGAGTCAAGAAGGATGACCTGTAGCATTCTTTAGTGAAAATATAAATGAAGTTAGGAGGAAATATTCTACTTATGATGTGGAATTTTATGTTATTGTTCAGACATTAAGGCACTGGAGACATTACTTGGTAGCAAAGGAATTTGTACTATTCACTGACCATGAAGCATTGAGGTATGTAAACACACAAAAGAAACTAAATAGTAGGCATGCAAAATGGGTTTCATTTTTGCAAGAATATACTTTTGTCTTAAAGCATAAGTCGGGTAAGTAGAATCAAGTTGCTGACACCTTGAGTCGGCGTGTAGCACTTTTGACAACAATGGAAAATGAAGTAGTAGGGTTTGGGGCAGTTAAGGAATTGTATGAAGGTGATCCAGATTTTGGTGATGTTGTGAGAAAAATTAAGGATCCTATAGTAGGTGGTGGTTCTTATGATTATTTGATGCAAGGATGGTTATTTGTTCAGGGGGAAACAATTGTGCATCCCTGCTGGTTCAATGAGAGAAAATATTATAAGAGAGTTGCATAGTGGGGGTTGGCTGGACACTTTGGTATAAGTAAGATAATTGCTCTTGTTGTAGATAAGTATTATTGGCCAAAGGTAAAGAGGGACATAAGTAGGATTGTAGCAAGATGTAGAGTGTGCCAAATGGCTAAGGGCCATGCACAGAATACTGGGTTGTATATGCCATTACCTGTCCCTACAGGGCCATGGGTTGATTTGAGTATGGATTTTGTGTTAGGAATTCCTAACACACAATGAGGGAATGATTCTATATTTTTTGTGGTTGATAGATTCTCTAAGATGGCACATTTCATTTCTTGTAAAACAACTAATGATGCTTCTAGAGTTGCAGATTTGTTTTTTTCAGAAGTGGTTAGATTGCATGGAGTTCCAAGAACGATCACTTCAGATCGGGACACGAAGTTTTTGAGTCACTTTTGGAAGAATCTGTGGAGGAAAATGGGGACACAACTACAGTTCAGTAGTGCATATCACCCCCAGACTGATGGGAAAATAGAAGTAGTGAACAGAAGCTTGGGAAATCTCCTACGTTGCATAGTTGGAGAAAAGCCAAAACAATGGGACTTGGCTTTACCACAAGCTGAGTTTGCATATAATAGCTCCGTAAATAGGTCAACAGGGAGGTCTCCTTTCCAGATAGTATATGGTAGGAATCCCAAGGGGGTCCTAGATCTGATTGTGTTACCCAGTGAAGATAAAACTAGTGATGATGCAGAAGCATTTGCAGAACACATTCTACAGCTACAAGATGAAGTGAGGGAAAAGCTAAAAGTGAGTAATGAAAAATATAAAGCAATTGTAGATACCAGTAGGAGAGTAAGTGTATTCAAAGAAGGAGATATGGTGATGGTTCATCTTAGAAAGGAGAGGTTTCCAAAAGGGACATATAATAAACTCAAGTATAAGAAGATTGGGCCGTGTAGGATTCTGAAGAAAATGAGTGATAATGCCTACAAGGTGGAGCTACCTAACAACTTTTCCATCTCACCAGTTTTTAATGTTTCTGACTTATATAAGTTTCCAGGTCATGATCAAAATGTTGCAGAGGAGGAAGAAATAAACTGGGAGCAGCAGATGCCGAAGAAGAAAAAGGAAAGGGTAATGCGTGTCTTGGACCAAAAGATAGTCACTACTAGACATGGGAGCTACAACAGATATTTGGTATAGTGGGAAGGTTTGCAGCAGGAATAAAATACTTGGATTCCTGAGTGGGAATTGAGGAATATTGACAGTAAAAAATTAGATGAATTTCGTCAACTGAATTCGCAGGAGCTGAATTCTTTTCAACCAGGGGAGAATGATGCGGGAACATAACTTGCGGAGACCATAACTTTTGATCCGACCGTTGGATCATCTTGAAATTTTACAGGGTGGTAGATATACATTAGTACTATGCTGGGGTTAACTTTTATTGCAAGGTTGTGTCCATTTTGGCACATTTTTGGGCCTGGATTCTTTCATCTAGTGGCCTCAAATTGGCTCCATTTATTTTTTTCACTTTTGACTAGGTCTTAGAACTTTAATAACTTTTGTTGTACTTGTTAGAATAAGTCAAAATTTCACGTGAGCCTTAATTTATAAAGGCATATTTGGCACGAAAATTTTGGGGCCCATCTGAGTTGTTTTGCTAGTAGGTAATTTTTGGCTTTTTAGGGTTTTTGGCATTTTAGGGTTTTTTGGCATTTTAGGGTTTTTAGTGTAGACGTGAAATAAAAGGAGGATTGTAATGATGTAAAAGATTAGTGTGGATTCTAGAATGAGAAGAAATCTATTTTGAAAATCCTGGTTTTTATTTGCAAAGCTTTTATGTGTGTTTTGGAGGTATTTCAACCTCTTGCAACTGGATTCACATCGCATATGTAGGAGCTATAGAGATAGGTTGTTGAGCTCACAGGAGAAGTCACCCACCTTAGAAACATTAAATGAGAGGCCATTTGAGGAGAGATTGATCTATGATTTAGAGGGAAAAAATGATGGCATCAAGATTAATGTTCCTGATTATGGTGGAGGGTTATGACCAGAAGAGTTGATTGAATGGTTGAATAGCATGGAAAAATTCTTTGAGTGGAAAACCCTTTCAGAGGAGAAGAAGGTTAAGTTTGCATGCACTAACGTGGCCGGACATGCATTGATCTAGTGGGATCACCTAAAAAATGAAAGACAAAGGAATGGAAAGGGAAAGATACGAAACTGGAATAAACTAGTAAAGAAGTTGGAAGAAAAATTTCTTCCTGTAGATTATGCTCAGACACTCTTTCAAAGATTCAAAAACCTAAGACAGAAGGATCTTGGCATTGAGGATTATACGAATGAATTTTACAAGTTGTCAATAAGGGTTGAATAGGGAGAGTCTAAAGAACAAAAGGCTACACTATATATAAATGGATTGAGTTACACCATACAAGATGAGCTGAGTATGCTCCGGATCCATAGCCTAGATGATGCTTATTAACTCATATTAAGGGCAGAAGAAAAGAACAAGAGGAATAATTTTAGAAGAGGTGTGAAAAGAGGGCCATCATCATCACTAATGAGAGGCAGCAGTAGATTTGAATCTACAAAAGGTGAATCCTCCAATGCAGAAGCGCATGAAGATTTTGGTCATATTCGTGGTAACTACCAAAGAGGTAAGGAGTTTCAGAGGGAAAGAGGTTATAATGGAAGACGTGGTTGAAATAGCCTCCAAAGGAAATATACATGTTACAAGTGTGGTGAAGAGGGTCACAGAGCCTTTGAGTGTCCGCACTATCCTACACAAGATAGATGGCAAGGAGAACAACCATGAGTAAATCTGGTTGAAGTTGAAGAGGAAGAAGAAATGGAGGTTGTTGCAAACTTGGCTGAAACCCTCATGATAAGGAGGATGATGATTCTCCCAAGAAAAGAGAAGGAACAAGATGTTGCTGGTGTTGATTTGTGGTTGTGAACAAATATATTTCGAAAAAGATGCACCTCTGGAAGAAAGGTATGTAAAATTATTATTGATGGTGGTAGTTGTGAAAATATGGTTTCGAGTGTGATGGTTGATAAACTCAATCTGAAATGTGAGAAGCACCCATATCCTTATCGTATATCATGGTTCAAGAAAGGGAATGAGGTAACCATAGACAAACGGTGCCTTATAAAGTTTTTGATTGGCAATACCTACAAGGATGAGGTATGGTGTGATGTTATCCCAATGGATGCATGTCATATATTACTGGGGAGGTCGTGGCAGTACGATAGGAAAGTTACACATGATTGAGGAAAAAATACATATGCCTTTTGGAAGGATGGTGTAAAGGTTGTCTTGTTACCCTTCAAGGAAGAAGAGAAGAGTGAGGGCTTACTGGCAACAAAAGGGTTTATTACGGAAATGCAAGAAGTTGGTTGGTGTTATGCACTGATGTCAAAAAAGGTGGAAACAGAGGACTTCAATATACCTGTTGCTGTGGCAAAGGTATTAAAAGATTACAAATATGTCATACCAGATGAGCTACCAGATGGGTTACCTCCGTAGCGAGATATTCAACACCATATTGATTTGATCCCATGATCAGCCCTTCCAAACTAGGCATCCTATCGGATGAGTCCGATGTAGAGTGAAGATTTGAACAGACAAGTGACAGATCTAATATAGAAAGGATTAGTGAGTGAAAGCATGAGTCCATGTGCAACCCCAGCCCTATTGACTCCAAAAAAATATGGAGACTGGAGAATGTGTTTAGACAGTAGGTCCATATTTAAGATCACAATTAAGTATTGATTCCGCATTCCAAGATTGGATGATATGATGGATGTGCTAGTTGGAGCCCTATATTTTAGCAAGATGGACCTGCGGAGTGGGTACTACCAGATCCGGATCTGTGAAGGGGATGAATGGAAAACGGATTTCAAAACAAAAGAAGGGTTTTACAAGTGGATGGTGATGCCATTTTGGCTATCTAATGCACCCAGTAAATTCATGAGGTTGATGAACAGATTACTCAGGCTTGTGTGTCCCCATAACACACCTTGGCTTCTCCTATGTAGATCATTTTCCATCTTTTGGCCTATTTATCTCTCTTACACACCTTTCATCACATCTCGTATCCCACTCCATATCTGTCTTTGTATCCCTCTTAGGACATCATCGCTCATCTTAAAGCCCACGTTGTGGCCATATTTTATCCTTGTACCCAAAGGGATGCATGTTTTCACTTCCTCATGTCTACAAGACAACGCATGCTATTTTTTCCCCACATTTTTTCCCGACCATCTGTCACACCTTGGTCTTGAGAACACTTGCATTTATTTGCACATAATTTTCATGTATTCCTCTTATTTAGGGGTCCCATGGCTTACACATCCACACGAGTGGACTCCCACCATATCACAGTGATATTTTTTTACTCATAGGTTTTGTAGGCCATTAGCGTCACCTCCATCGCATGTCGTGTTATGTTCCTATTAATGTGTTTCCAAGGTCATCACCATAGTTTTGTTTTACTTTTATTTTTATCATATCAATTGTCATCCCCCTTTACTTGGGTCATCTTTCTATCTCTTTCATCATATTTTCCCTCTCTTCCATCATCTCTCCATCGTCGTCTTTCAAACTCGTAATTGACTCCCCTTCATGTCATCGATCCCTAGTTTGAGGGGGAACACCTCAACCCCCATCATTTGAGCACCTCAACCATCATCATCCTTTATCACTTATTGTTTTTTTCTCACTCATTTGTTAACACAAATGACTTGAAAAAAGGGGAAAATGTAGACACCAATTCTTGGTACCCTTGTCCCCCATCCCGCGTTCACTCCCCTTCATTATCACCTTGTGCATTCATATTTCCTTTCCTATTTCAAATTTCTTTTTCCCCCCTAAAGTACTTATTTCCCTCTTAAATCCCATTACCCCTCTTAATTCCTATTATCATATCTTAACCCCACTTTTATCCTATCATTATTAATCCCCCTTTATCCATCGTTAATCCAATTTAATTATCCATTTATCTATTAACTTAATTACTCCCATAAATCACCCCATGTATTTTCCCCTAAATTCCATCCTAATATTATTATTACTTACCCACCTCTAATCACATTTAATCGCACATAAACCTATCAATTTTCCTAGGATTTTACCCATAAATACCCCCATTTATGGACCCTATGATTCCACTTACACCCATTTAATCCCCCCTTATCCTTCCACTACCATTTATTCCTCCCATGCACCATTAACTCGTCTCAAACAGCTAACCCTCGATTTTCGCCCATTCAGGACTCCTATTTTTGAGATTCCAAACACCTCCATTGCCTAAGTGGGTAGATTTCTACAGTCTTCAGTGACCTAGGCGGATCGCCATCAACCCTATTAATACACCTCCACCCCTCCTCTCAATGGGCTGGAAATTTTTGGGTATTCTTGTTATCTTGCGAGTTACTATGTTCCTTCCCTTCTCTGCAACTACAATTATCTGCTTAGAGTCTTTCTAGAATCTTTGCATGTTATCTATAGTAGCCTTGAAGAATTGAGATTGCTTAGAGTCCTTTTTCTTTTTCTTTTCCTTTTTATAGGTGTGTAGATCATCTTGAATCTCTTCCATTTCATCAACCATTCTCTAATATTCTCCATGCCCTATTTTCTATCATTTCATCTCATCAAAATCCCAAATCCTTCCCTAGTCATTGTACACCTTGCCTAGTCATCATCAACCCAATCTCTGTTAGCCCTACTTTTTGTCTGCATCACCATCTTCCTCTACCTCATAGCTCCCCCAATATTCAGAACACTCTGTTTCTGCCACCCATCTTCCTGACAGTCTGGATCTCATTTTCTTGGTCCCAATTACCCTCAACCTAGCCTGGTGTTTGTCAAGCCTATCAACATATTCATTCAAACTTCCTTATATTTCACCCTCTCTATTCCTCACCGCCTCAACATCAAACTTAGCATCCCAAACTAGGTTCTAGGTCTCTTGTTTTCCTATCTGGTGATTAGTTCTGCAGTAGTTGTCGTTGAATGTACCAGTTAGTCTTGGGTTTCCATCAACCTAACTGGGTTTGATTTTGTTTATCATCATTTACATTATCAAATCGTCATTTTAACTTCCCTAACATATTCTAGATATTTTTTTCCTTTTGTTATAGGTTGAACCCATCTTATCAATTATCATTTATCTATCTTTGTTATCAAAGTGGATTGACATCCTTCCTAGGAATTTATCACTTCTTGGGACTAGCCTTGTCAGGTGACCCACCATGTTATATACTAATAATTTTCATGTTTAGTTTCTCTTTTTTGTGCAGGTTATCAAGCTTTCCATGGAGAGGGTCTTGTACACCCGTATCATCAGCTCTATCCACATCATGGGATATCCTTAAACCCTCCCATATTTTGATTTTCTTGATTTCTTGTATCCTTTTCATTAACTTGTAACAGGAGTGAGAAACCTTGTCAAACATTATCATATGAAACAATAATGTCAATCTTAAGAATATCACTTGATTACCATTGACACATATCAGCGATATAGTACACATCTGAATCTCAATGTCTATGATATAAATTTTAAGGCACTCCACGAGTGTCGTATGGAGGGGGACAGTACTCCTCCTCTATATCTCATGTGAAAACTTAAATCACATTGCTTCCACTGCAACCCACACTTTACGATGCCTTTCTAAAAAAAATTGACCGATGATCAAGGTATTTCTTGTTTTTACAAGCCTAATGTTAAAAAATAAATAAATAAAAATAATTTATTAAAGATAGAAAACCATAAAATTTCTTGTACTAAATAAATGTTATGACTTTGTTGTTTATTGTGAGGATTTATTTTTTATTTTGGTAGTTTTCTTTTTACAAGGATGTTTTTAATTTTTAATATGCTTTATTTATTTTCGTAGGTTATTTTGCTAGGATTTTGTATTTAATACTAGGGTTTGTATTCTTTTTTTTAAGTTATTTTTTTGCTAGATTTTCTAGATATTTTTTCCTATTTTTTTAAATGCATTCGATCGGGTTTTCTTTGTAGGGTTTGTTACTTATTTTCATAGTATGTTTAGTTAGGGTTAGATAATTTTTTGGCTAGAATTTGTTATTTTTAAAGCTAGGTTTATTGATTTTTTACTAAACTTTGCTATATTTTTTACTACATTTTTCTTGTTAGGGTTTTTGTATTTTGGCTTAGGATTTACTATATTTTGGGCTAGGGTTTGTTGTTTTTGTTTTTTAATCTATGATTTTTAATTTTTCTATAAAATTTGGTATTTAGGTTAGGGTTTGTTGTTTTTAATCTATGTTTTTGTTATTTTTTATTTTGTAATCTATTTTTTTGTCTTTTCTATAAAAAATTTATTTGGGATAGGGTTTGTTTTTTAATCGATGTTTTTGTTTTTTAATCTATGATTTTTGTTTTCTATTAAATTTGGTATTTGGGCTAGGGTTTGTTGTTTTTGTTGTTTTTTAATATCTGAATTGTGCAAAAAATGTGATTAACAAAATGTACATACCTTTTTTCTTTTGTCCTTATATCATTACTCCTATTCCACCTACTCATTACACAGGTGTTTTGTTCTCCTCTCCCTGTCATGTTCTTCTTCCTCTTCAAATGTTGTATGCAGTTGTTTTCTCCATACACTTCTTCCTCCATGTTCTTATTTTTCCACACACAATATATTTCCTTTTTCCTTTACCCATTTTCCTATTTTTCCTCTTCTACATTTAAAACCTTCCATATTTTCTTCAAATCTGTCATTTTTTGACGTTTTGACAAAGTAATAATGAAAAGACATGGATGGGACCATCCTTTTTTAGTTTTTTAAGTTAGGGATTATTGCAACACAAGTGTGGTGCAATTGTAACGCTAATAGTGTCACCATTGCACCACATTTTCACATAAATTTTTGCTTAATTTTTGCATCAGAAATGATTTCGAAAATGAAAAAAGAAGATGAAGCACAAATTTTGATGTTTTTTGTACATTATGTATTAGTCATGTATACACACATGGGGATGTTTGATGCATTATGAACATCCTTTTTCTTTGATAAGATCATTCAACCATGAAACCACCTTCTCCACTATATTCCATAAGATATAGGTTTATACCTAATTATGGTATTATCTGTGATCATTTAATTATTAAAAAAATTCTAAAAGAAAGTGATAATGTTGTACAAAAAAAATTCAAAAAACTAATTAAAAACATTAGGCACAAACCAGACTTGCAAAAAATAGGGAAACAAATTTTACACATAATTTCATGTTGCTAGACTGAGCTTATTTTCCTATTAAGCCATATTTTTGTTGATGCAAGTTTGCATGTGAACTTATATGTTCCTACATCATGTGATGTAAGTAAAAAATATGTGTCATTATGGTGCTCACATAAGGGTTTTAGGTTGTATAACCACGATTTTGAGCTTTTGATAAGGTCTTGGCATGCCTATGCACAAATGGGTATTCATTGTCTTCCAACTATTAATAGTAGTTGGTTAAGAAACTGAAATCCTCTAAAAATATATTTATGATCTTTAGCATCCCTATTCATGTCCACCTCAAGTTGACTTCTTCCATATACACAAGGTGTCTCTTTCCTTAGATCCACTTTTCTTTTCTCCGTGGACTACTTATCATAAAAAAATCCCACTATAATCCTTGTATACTTGTGTATGTACAACATCCTCCCATACTATTTTACATAATAAATTTTCTATTCCATCCTCTCCTTTCACCCAATTTCTTTGTAGTATTCCATGTACAACACTTTGTTGTGTTATCATGCATGCTTGGTATTCTATATTTCATAATATATTCTCCTCTACATGTGTAGCCATATGACTTTAACATGCTCCCTTATAATCACTCTGTGATTTCATGATATGAATTTTTTCATCCTTTCAAACTCTTAATGTGTCCTCTCTTCCATCATACAACATGTCTCGTTAAAATTTCCATTGTCTCCATAAAAATCCATGACATGCATATATCAGTGAAATGTTGCAATAAACCTTGTCCATAAAACTTGCAATCCTCATCTCTGATATGCATTGTTATCACAAAATGCCTTGTTGCATTTTGTCATGCCTTGGTCAGCACAAGTTCCAAAATGGTGAAAATATAACCAAATATCCCAATCAAAGATGATAAAAATAATAAAGTTGGTAATAGTTTTTTTAAAAAGGTAACTATTTACACGGTGGTTAAGAATATGTGTTACATTAGTAACACAACTAAGTCACAACATATGGCAAGGTGGCATTAAACCGCAATCAAGAACAACATGAAGGATTGTAATAATTTTCACGTCGTTATTACAACGTTGCATTAACTACCATATAGGACAAGAAATTGGTTTAACGCCACTTCCGTAAGTTATATGAATTACAATTATTTATATAAGCGTCGATGATAAGATATCGTGATGATGGTAAAGTCAAGATAATCAACTAGAGATCAAGTTTATTGCACTGGGAGAGTAAATTTAAGTTTAAGAGTAAATATAAGTTTAAAAACAAAATCACAACAAGGTTAATAATCATTTCGAGAATGATTTATATTATTTTTTTAAAATGGTTCTGAAAATCCAAAATATATAAAATGGCCATGAGTCCCAATTTGTCTCCGAAATGGACACATGCCTTTGAATAATAAAACATAAATTATAAAATTGATTTAATTAAATAATACATTCCTTTATTAACGTTTGACCCTATTACCAAATTCTTTTCCCAAAATAACACATTTAAATATACCCCATTATAATTTATACCCTTGTGAATTAAGTCATTTTAAAATTAAATTAGAGCCCCAAGATTTAATAGATATCCACCATGAGATCATAAACCCTAAAATTTTAAATCTTATGAGGAAGAAAATAAAAACCTAAAGTATATTATTCGTTTTTATTCAACTCCTTCACCTACATGTCCTAGTTTTATCTTGTTTTACATTTTTCTTTTGTTTACAACGAAGGAAAAATCATGGAGATCTCAAGGAGGAAGAGATTTAAGGAAGGATTATCCACTCATAGATATTTGTATATTCATATCTGGTTTGCACACAACTGTTTGATTCACCATAGTTTTAAATCTATTGTTCTCTTTCATTCTTTTGTGTTTGATCCAAATGGATCTGCAGGTTTATAGTTTTGTATTTTTATTGATTTTTTTAAGATCTCATATAGAGAAATCCTTTTTATATTGAAATGGTATATACATTTTAACATATGTAAATATATGTAGATATATTCATAAACAATAGTTGTGGCCGCATTGTTGGAGGGCCCCAAAAATGGTGACTACAAAATGTGAAGCCCGTGAGGGCCTAATAGCAAAAGGGATGGTCGTAGGTCGTGGTATCAAAGAGAAAGGAGGGTTGTGGCCCATGCCACATCCATGGGTTGTGGCATGCGCCACAGCCCTCATGGTTTACAATAGAGTTTGGGGGATGGGTGGGACATCCGTCCCACACCCCCTGTCCACACACACACACACATACATACATATAAACAACAAACCCTTCATTAAATAAAAATATGGCTTCTTCATTATATTAGTTTTAAACATTCCATTATTTATTTATATATATAAACATTTTATTACACTTTATTATCATCAAAATATATACATTGAAATCAGATAGAAAAGATATAATTTTCCTGATGGAGAGTTTTACTCACAGTTGTTCTTAATATGAGTTTTTTTGTGATATTTCACTAAGTGTAAAGATATGTAAACTCAACCGGATTTTTGCTACTAAGATGAAAATAACAAGAACTAAAACTTTGCAAATAGTACATCAACCTCATTTTCTACTATTCAAAACAGCTTGATATGACTTTGAATACAACAGTTTCAATACATGTAAAAGAAATTCTTTTAAAATTATGTAATAATCATTTACCCATTGTATGATTTCATGAAGGAGGAATTTAAATACAACAGTTATCAGAATCCATATTTTTCCAACCTATCCCAATTTTATTCTACGCAAATAGCTTATTTCTTTCACCTTAAATAAGATATTCTAAGAAGGAGAAACATAAGTATATACAATAACTATACTTGTGAAATAAGATGAACAATTCCATTTTATAGCATGCAATAAGATGCATATTTAAAACAACAACTAGTAATCCTTAAGTAAGAATTTCCAACATCAAATAATTATTTAAACAATTATTTCCTTCGAATAATTCCTCACTTTTGACATATATTAAACAATAAGTAAAATAACTTAAGAATGTTAGTACAAAACCCATACACTTAAAGTGGAGACAACATGTCCAATTATTATCCAAAATGCAAACTCTTTTATAATCAAATCTCGCAACCTGCAAACTCAAAATAGGCTCCATCCATCTCCAAACCAAAAAGGTGAAACCTCCAAAATCACAAGAGAATGAGCCTAGTTTACCATCCAACCATTTGGCATCATTACATGTAACCAAGAAGATAAAGATGGCATACTAGCCGCCCCCCCCCCCCCCCCCAAGCCCATGGGAAAGAGGAAACGTATCTAACCAGCACATAAGAAAAATTCATATGCAAAAATCAACATTCAATACTTTGGTTCATCACAACCAAAACACAGATTCACCAAATAAATTTTTTCTGATAAGCACCATGCTTCTAATTTGGGAAGAGGGGAGGAAAATCCCATTTTTGAGTAGTCAAAATATCCATGCAAACAATAATTTATTCCACCTTATCTCTTCATAGATTCAACGCCCCTTATCACTCCATAAACAGTCCCCTTATCTCTCCATTGCCTCCCCTAAGAAGGATTTTAAAACACATGATTTCCTTCATTGAGGGTAGGGATGGATTTCCAACCCAAATGGAAATACATCCCTACCTACAAACCAAATGGAGGAGTAAAATTGAAAGAAAGAAACTCTTTCAAGCTTGTCAAAATATTAAAATGTAAAGGAGAAAATTCCTCCCTCCTCCCATGCATCTACAAAACCCACTCCCCTAAAGGGTGGGTGGAGTAACAAAAGAAGATAAAAAAGAATTCCATTTCATTAATTTGCATAATTACACTTATAAAAAAACTCTAAAAACCCAATTCAAATAATAATCAAAGGAGGTGCAAGATATTACCTTGCACTCAAGCACAATTTTAAACTAGAATTCCACCAAGTAATTCCAAGGCTTAAACCAAGCTCCAAGCTCTTTATAGTGCCCACCTCTTTTTGTACTCTCATTTTGGTTGCATTCAAGTCATTGTATCTACACTATTGTGATGACAAGGATATTATTACTTGTTTTGTTATTTTTCCTGGGACATTATCATCATGACATTGTTGCTTAGCAAGGATTTATTACTTTGGTACATTGTTATGATATGACACTATTCATGATATCGTATTGATAAAATTAGGATGTTAACACTTGATTACAAGTTGACTATGAGACACACGATTTCATTATTCATTGAAGATATTATGTTGTGACAATGATATCATGAGCTATTATTAACATGTTTTGGTATTGATGTTTAATCCATATTTGATGTATGATGATGATTATATTGTTTCATTTAGTGTATAATTCATGTTGTTGTTATACTTTTAGTTTATCCTGACTTGTATGGATGTTGATTTCGATGCATATTATCATATCATATTTTTTATCATGTTGGGAAGATATGAGGTCTGCATTGATTTGTGCAAGTGACAGGAAAAAAAATCCCGAGGAAAATGTGGGACTCAGGAAACACCAAACCTCTTCTTCTTCTTAGAGATTATGACACTGCCCTTTAATCTTGTTTTGGTTTGTCATGTTGGTTTTTTAGTTTTAATTTTTTAAAGCTTATCTTCCCTTCATCTTGGTGATGAAACTTGCATGTTGATTACCTGCTTGTTAAAGTGTTATGCTTCCTTGGTTTATTGCTAACCAGTGGTTAATGTTACCCCCATTTCATGTGGTGTTAGCATCTTATTTTGCTGTGGTATGATGTGTAGAATTTATGTGGATTAGGCCACCTAATCATGGATTAGGTGAGTCTAATCACCCCTCCTAAATTCCACATTTTTCCCAAACTCGGATTTGGGAAAAATGTTCCATTTCGAAAGGGTAAATGGAAAGCAAGGGACCTCATTTGCTTGGAAAACATGCCCTAACCCCCATACCTATTTTTGGGTGGGATCTTTACAATTAAAATGAGGCCTATTGGCTCATTTTTCCTCCCCACACACTTCACAATCTATGGGCTCTTTGATTTTGGGGATTGTATGGGATTTGGGAAATTCCCTCATCATTGTTTGGGCTATTTTTAAATTTTTCATTTATATTTTTTGGGTGGAATTTTTTGGATTCTCCATTGGCTGGGTTTTTTATGGAAGGTGATATTTGTCACCATCCCATTAATTTTCTTTGTTTTCTACCTCTCCTATTTAAACCATCACTTCCATGGAGATGGGGTTCTTTTGCTTTAGGAATTTGGGGAAGGATCTTGTAAACTTGGTAGAGGATTGGGCTATTTGAAATACATCTTTGGAATTTCGATTTGGAAATACAACGTATGTCCTTGTATCTATTTTTTATCTCACTCCTTTTTTCCTTACATGTGTGAGTAATATTAATGGTGAAAAAGTACATTTTGTATTGCTCTTTTCATTCCGCCCACCCTTTAGTGATGTGGGTTTTGGGAGCTTGTATGGGAAGAGGGATGAATTTTCCTCCACTCTATTTGGGAACATTCCTACATTTGGTTTATAGGTAGGGCTGGATTTCCATTTGGGTTGAAAATTCATCCCTACACTCAAGAAGGAAACATCTATGTTTGAAAATACTTCTCGAGGGAGTTTGGAGGGATAAGGGGGATTTTTGGAGTGATAAGGAGATGGTGAAAATATGGAGAGATAAGTGGTATTTTTTATGGATATTTGGTATGTTTTATGAAACATGAAATTAGGGATTCCCATCCCCTCTTCCCAAATCTAGAATAATGGAGCTTCTTATCAAGTTTTTCTTGTTTAATGTGTGTTTTTGAATGAGCTTCAAATGGAGCCAAATTGTGTTGTGTGCATTCAAATTTTTCCATATGTGCTAAGTAAAATGTGTTGTCTCTTTCCCATGGGTTTGGGAGGGAGGCTAACATGACACCTTGGATCCCTTGGTGGCATGTGATGATGTTAATTTGTTGGGTGGAAAACCAAGCCTCTTTCTTGTGTTTTGGAGAAATTTTGCATTACTCTTTGGGAAAAAATTGAAATGGCCTACATGTTGAAGAGTTAGAGATTTTTGAAATTAAGCATCCATACAAGCTCTACTAAACTAGAAGTATATCAACAACATGAATTATCTTCTAGATGAAACAATATAATCATCATCATACATCAACTATGGATCAAATAGCAATACCAAAACATATCAATAATAGCTCATGATATCATCATCACAACCCTCATAGTCAACATGTGATCAAGTGTTAGCATCCTAATTCTATCAATATGATATCATGAATAGTTTCATATCATAACAGTGTACCAATGCAGTAAATCCATGTGTTAAGCACTAATGTCATGATGATAATGTCCCATCAAAAATTTAAAAAAAAAGTAATAATGTCACTGTCATCACAATAGTGTAGATATAATGAGTTGCACTCAACTAAAATGAAATTACTAAAAGAGGTGGGCACTAGATCCCCCTCCTATAGGAGTTGACTTCCTCTGGGAAGTCACTAGAAGAGGTAATGATATAGATCCCGTAATTGTATCGCATCCTCCCAAGTAGCTACAGTCTCATCAAATCCATCCCAATCAACTCTAACCTAGTCCAAGTCACTCCCCCAAAGGGCCAGACTCTTATGCTCCAGAATATACACGAGATCAAAAGTACACTGACCTTCGGCCTCCACATGTAAGGCCGACCAATCCAAAACATGATCTATATTAAGAACATACTTCCACAACACAGAGACATGAAACATGTTGTCTTCCTGGGATAGGCGTGGTGGTAGAGCTAGGTGATAGGAAATTGGACCAATAGTCTCCAAGATCTCAAAAGGTCCAATAAATCGAGAGGATAACTTATATCCCTTCTCAAAATGGATCATAATTTTCTACAGACACACCCTGATAAATACCTTGTCACCCATAAGGAAGTGACGCTCTACCCTCTTCATTTTAGCATACACCTTCTGGCATACACTAGCCTTCTCTAAACACTTCCAAATAAGAACCTAATACTCTATATCTTGAATATATGTGGGACCAAGAACAATCATGTCATCTAACATGTCCCAACTCAATGGTGTTCTGCAAGGTCTCCCATACAAATCCTGATAAGGCGTCATGTTGATGGAGCTATGAAAACTATTGTTATAAGAAAACTCGAATAGATAAAGGTAATGTTCCCACTTCATTTGTCGATCCATCACATACATCTGAAACATTTCCTCTAATACCTCATACATCCTCTCAATTTTTTCATCTGTCTGAGGGTGATACATTGAACTAAAGTTTATCTGAGTAGCCAAAGCTTCCTGAAAAGAGATCCAAGACTTATATGTTTATACTGATCCACGATTGCAAATGATCATCCTAGGTATACCATCCAATCTGACTAAATCATCCATAAATACCTGAGCAATGGAAACCATGTTATATGATCACCTTGTCGAAGAGAAGATAAAAACCTTGGTCAACTTATCCACCATTACCATGATGGCATCATCATGAAATGATGAAGTGGGAAGACCAAAAATAAATTCCATGGATGTCACCTCCGAGTTCCACTCCGAAATATCATGATGGTATAGAAGACCGACGGGATGAGAATGTTCGGTCTTCATCCTTTGGCACTCAAGACAACAAGATACAAAATTTACAATATCATGGCATAACCTTGGCCAAAATTAAACACGCCTCAAGTTTTCATGCATCTTCTTCAACCCAAGATGGGCGGAGTAAGGTTACTGTTGTGCCTCAAAAAGAACCAATTTGTAAAAATTGTCTACTCTAGGCAAATAAATGTGCCTCTAAAAACAAAGAAGACTATCAAAATCCAATTTTCACACTGCATACTTGCCCACTAAGTGCCCCTAAGACTCAACCATCTACCGGGCTCCCTCATAGAATCTGTCACCTGGAAGCTGCTGAAGTATCTTTCCTCTAAGATCTGGTCGTAATGTCAAGGCAGGAATCTCATGTAATTGTCTACAAAAAGTACCAGAAATGAAATTTTCCTTCCCCTTGATGTACTATATGTCTAGGTTGTACTCACAGAGAAATTCCATCTAACACTTATGTCAGGCATTGAGGTTGCGCTACGAAAAGATATGTTGAAGGCTCAAATGATCTGTCCTCAATACAAAGGGCCTACCTAGAAGTAAATTCCTCTAGTGAACCAATATGTGAACCACTATTGCAAGCTCAATATCTTGGGTGGGTTAATGAAGCTCGAAGTCTTTGATCTTACGAGACTCAAAATCAATAACATGATGCTCTTGCATGAGCACTGCTCCAAGTCCCTCAATAGAGGTTAGGTGGATCCCCTTTTCATGTGGCGCTAGTGTCTTATTTTATTTTGGGGTGATGTGTATAGGTTTGAAGGATTAGGCCACCTAATCATGGATTATGTGAGCTTAATCACCTCTCCTAAATGCCATATTTTTCCCAAACTTGGATTTGGGAAAAATGTGTCATTTAAGAAGGGTAAATGGCAAGCAAGGGACCTCATTTACATGAAAAAATGAGACCCTAACCCCCATCCCTATGGGTGGGTGGGATCTTTTCAATGTAAATGAGGCCCATTGGCTCATTTTTCCTCCCCACATACTTCATAATTTATGAAATTTTTTATATTTAGGATTGTATGGGATTTGGAAAACTCCCTCATCATTGCTTGGGCTATTTTTGAAATTTCCTTTTATCTTTTTTGGGTGGAATTTTATGGATTCTCCATTGGTTGGGGTTTTTGTGGAAGGTTACATTTTTCACCTTCCCATTGATTGCCTTGGTTTCCTACTCCTTTTTAAACCCTCACTTCCATGAGAGATGGGATTCTTTTGCTTTGGGAATTTTGGGAAGGAGCTTGGAAACTTGGTAGAGGATTGAACTATTTGAAAGAAATATTTGGAATCTGTATTTGGAAATATAAGGTAGGTCCTTATATCTCTTTGTTATCTCACTCATTTTTACCTTGCATGTGTGTGTTACATTAATGGTGGAAATATACATTTTGTGTTTCTCTTTTTGATCCACCCACCCTCGAGGGGTGTGGGTTTTGGGATCTTGTATGGGAAGAGGGAGGAATTTTCATCCACTCTGTTTATTAACCCTCCTACATTTTCTTTGTAGGTAGGGATGGATTTCCATTTGGGTTGAAAATTTGTCCCTACCCTCAATAAGGAAACATCTATGTTTGAAAATTATTCTTTGGGGAGTTTGGTGGGATAAGGGGAGTTTTTTAGAGTGATAAGGAGATGGAAAAAAATAAGGAGAGACAAGGGGGATTTTAATGGCTATTTTGTATGGTTTATGAAACATTAAATTAGGGATTTCCATCCCCTCTTCCCAAAACTAAAAGTGTGGAGCTTCTTAGCAAGTTGTTCTTGTTTAATTTATGTTTTTGAATGATCTTCAAATGGAGCCAAATTATGTTGAGTGCATTAGAATCTTTCCCTATGTGGTAAGTGAAATGTGTTTTCTCTTTCCCATGGGATTTGGAGTGAGGCTAGCATGCCACCTTGGACCCTTTGGTGGCATGTGATGATGCCATTTGGTTGGGTGGAAAACTAGGTCTCTTTCTTGTGTTTAAGAGAACTTTTACATTACTTTTTGGGAGTAAATTGAAGTGGCTTACACGTTGAAGAGTTCCAAATTTTTAAAATTCAACATCATTGTGTTTTGATCCAAAAAAAATTCATGTTGTCTCCTCTTAAGAGGAGAGATTGTCTACTTGTATTTATTACATTCTTGTAAGCATGATATTGACACATTATTCTCATTAAAATTGTTCTAGTTATGTAATTCAAAGGGGTGGGAAAATATGGTTGAATTCCTATTATAAATATGAAAGTTTACTCCAATTTCAAGTTATAAAAATATCTATTTTAAATTTCAAAATGTGTATCCTTTCTTGGAATGAATAATTAAATCGAGGGAAGAGAGAAGCGATATAATGTGTGAAATGAAATTACTCTTTCTTTGTTAGAAACTAGAAATTTGAGTGACGGTATTTGTTGCCTTGCATGTGTGGAAAAAGGTTGTTGTTTGGGATATTTGATAACTCCTTCATGCTCAAAATATTTCCTCTTGCTTTGCATTTTAATTCTGCACTTCTATTAAAAAAAATTGTTTTTTGTTAGATCAACAAATTGTACTTGCTTATAAACTTGAATTAATTCATCCTTATACATGCTCACATGTTGTAGTTATATTCACATGCTATAATTACACATATGTGTGTTTTAAAATAATACCTCTATCCTAAATGAATTAACTTATTATAATTCTAATTTTTCCAGAATGTTGAAATGAAGGTGTTTGGAGTATGCCAATTAGAGAAGTTACCATTTCCATATTTACTCTACTTTACATACATACATAGATATATATATATACATACATATGCATATGCATATGCATATGCATATGTATATGTATATATCTATATCTATATCTATATCTATGTATATATATATGTATGTATGTATGTATGTATGTATAAAAATAAATTTCTAAATTTAAAATAAGTGCAAATTTCTCTTCAGATAAAAAGGATTAGTAATTGTAAATGTGTCTGAGACTTTTCCAGGTATTTCCAAAATTAAAAAATATAACTATGTTTGCAAATACCAAGTTAGAATCCTTGCTTCTAAATATGGTTTCCACCAGATTGAGTGTCATACATCATACATACATATATGTATATATATACATATATGTATATATATACATATATATAGATATATATATATATATATATATATATAGATATACATATATATATATACATATATATATATATATATATATAGATATACATATATATAGATATCTATATGTGTGTGTGTGTGTGTGTGTGTGTGTGTGTGTGTGTGTGTGTACATATATATTATATATAAGCATTAAGTTTAATGAATGAAATAATTTGGGTAAAGTCATGGACAAAATGGGGGAGATTTTTTTTAATAAAAGAATGTGTGTGTATGTGGAGGTGGGACAGATGTCCCACCTACCCCCATGCATTTGTTTTGCAATGGAAGCCCCTGCGCAGGCCTTACGTCCTTAAACATTACAAATCACCCTCTAGGGGTTTCAAAAAATGTGTCCAGCCATCTCTATATATCATATCAAAAAAAAACCAGAGAACTCCTCTGAACTTTGCCCTGCTATGGGCTCCAACAATGAAAATTGTAAATCAAAAAAATATAGATCCATGTGTCTTTCCTTGGATGGAATGATAAGAAGCATGGCCTTGATAACCTGGGCATGAGCTCTCCACAATCCTTCATACTTGAAAATAAAAATAAATAAATAATGGAGAAACCTTAATGAAGGAGGAGAAATAGATGAAAAGCTTATGTTTTGATTAATATATCCTCATCATTTTAATTTTAAGGCATTCTAATCATACGTTGGAGATTAAACATGATCCAAGGGTTGTGAGTGAGTATGCACAACTTAGGTGTTATGGGAACTTAATTAATTATTATGATATTTTATTAAAAAAATATTAATTAAACGAATTTATTTATTTTTAGGTAAGTTTAACATAATGGGTTGATTAAATTTAAATGGTTTAAATTTATAGAATTAATTTAACCCTTATTATGGAATCCCCTTAGCGGGATAATTAAAATTATTTTAACCTGCGTTTTCATTCTTGAGGGCATGGGCCCATTCTGGGGGCAACATAGGACCCATGACTGTCATGGTGATAAATTGAATTCCCGCAAACATTTTATCTCACCTCACCATATTTTCTGTGTGATATGTTATATCGCAAGTGAAGTGTTTTCATACCGTCGTTATGATAGTAATCGTCATTTTATTTAAAATTAATCATAAACCGTATAACTAGTGAAAGCGGTGTTATGTCGACTTCTTTTCTCTTGTGTCATTATCGCAACGTTGTAGTAACTACACATAAATTTTTTTAATCCTCCAAGTTGTTCGTGATTGCGGGTTGGATCCACTTCGACAAAAATTTTAACTTAGTCACGTTACCCTCGTAATGCATAATCTTAACCATCATTTAATTATTTACCCTTTTCTAAAAAAATATTACCACTTTATTACCTTTCCCATCTTCAATTGGGAAATTTGGTTATCTTTTAACGTGTTTTGGAACTCGAATTGAGTGCAGCGCAACACTCTTCCACCAATTTTTTTCAAAAAAAACCCATCACTAAGGACATGAGGGGTTAAGAAGGAAAGAATGCCATAAATTTCAAGTAATGGGAGGGTGACAAATGTCACCCTTCACCAAAACCACATCCAATCAATATGATACAAAATGCGCAAAAAAAATAAAATAGTGGAAATCAAATTTGGCTCCAATCAATCATGAGAAGATTTAGATTTCAATAATCATTCCCAAAATAAAAACTCCATAAATTTGGATTATGTGGGAGGGTGGGAGGAAATGGGCCAATGGGCCTCATTTTAATTGAAAATATCCCACCCCCCATAGGGATGGGGGCTAGGACCCATTTTCAATGCAAATCAAGTCCTTTGCTTGTGCTTTACCCTCCCTAAATGGCACATTTTCCCAAATCCGAGTTTGGGAAAAATATGACATTGAGGAGGGCCAATTAGGATAACCTAATCCATTATTAGGTGACCCAATCCCTCCTAACCATGACACATCATCACATACCACAAAATATGCCAAGGACCACCAAATATGACATAAAACACCAAGTTAGCATTAAACAAAAGGAGGTTAGAAATAAACACATAGTATAATACCACATGAGCATACATCACAAGGGTAAGAGGTAAGCTAATAACCACATATCCAACATAATAAAATACATGAACAATGCACAAAATGATGAGAAGGTGTCATAAATTTATAGAAGAGGAATGGTTTGCCCTCATGGGCCTTTTGTGCTAATTTGAATGCATTTCATGAATCCCAAGTTCTCCCATGATCGAACACCTCTCACCTGCACATTCAAAGAAAACCTCATATCTTCCCAATACGATAATCAAATTATGACAATATCATATGCATAAAATCAATCGTCCATAAATACTCATGCCTACTACACAATATAATAGATAATGAGTCATCTACAAAATAAAAGGATTAATGACCATGAATCCCATATGAATACCATAACAATACACAATCGAGATCAAACCTAACCATGATATCATCTAAATCAATATAATCAATCAATGAAAAGTAGCACCGAGTGTGGGGCCATGTTCCCATACTTTCGTTGCATGCAACCCAAACAATGGGAGGAATGCATTGGGTGAAAAAATCACCCCTACAAAATCTCAAAGCTACAGTACAACACAACATAGTATAAAATAAGCACAGGCATACAGTCACAGAATGGTCCAGAAATAGACTTGAACCTCACACACATATTGGATATTGGTGCCCAGTATCAGACAGTAGCACCCAGGTGCCTATGTCCTACCATGGGAACTTTAGTGCCCACTTCCCTTCGACACTTTTGATATTGATCATGATACTGCTGACTATATTATGGACATTATTATAGTTTTGATTTAGTATGGTGTTAGATATCAGAGCATGGATTATTTTTGACTCTGATTCATATATGATGCATGATGATTGTTAGAGACATTTTATATAGATGTTGACATGTTGTTGGACATGGTTATATATATTTATAGATGTTGTTAGGAAATGTGATATTTGGATATATTGAGTAGACCAATAAAATTGAATTAAAATTGATGATGATATAGGTTCTGATGAAATTGTAAGTGATATTGTTGATTGTCTAGATGTTATTGTGATATATATATATATATATATATTGATGATTTTGAAATTATATTTATATTCATTTGGATGTTCTGATATGGCCACAAGGCCAAAGGAGGTATTTTTATTTTGCAGGTTAAAAATATCACAACAAACATGGGGGTATTGGAGACCAACCACATTGGAATTCTAGATGAATTCAACAAGGTCTCCATGGCAACTTGTAATTGTTGTGTGTGTTTGATTGTTGTTAGGGATTCCCATGGGGGGATCACCTTCGAATGTGACCAAGGCATTTATGTTTTTTTTTTCTTTTATTTGGTTCCTTTGTTTAGTATGTATGTGTTTTATAAGTGATGTGTTCCCCTTTTATTTAAATAAATTGTGGTAAAGTAATATGAGTAATCATATTGGTAAAAATTAATTAATCAAATTGGGACATAAGAAAGTAATTATTGGAGTTGTTGGCTCTTGTATTAAGTGTTGTGAGATAACTGTAAGTAATGTGTCAGTGATTTGTAAGAGATATGTAAGTAAATTTTGGAGTATGAAACACTCCACCTTCTTTTGAAATTCGAATTTTTCCTTGGAGGCTGATTTTGGAGGCTTGTGGGACAAATTAAACTTGTCTCATACCTCTTAAATTTTCATACCAACCTTACCTATGGTTGGAGAGTTTAAATATAGCCTTCATTATGCATTTTTTCAAGTCAAGTTGTATGCTTTAATTGCACTTTATTTCATGCTTTCAATTTCAGTCCTTATGGGGTGTGGGCTTGATTTGAGTGTGTAAGTAAAATTGTCATTTATTCACCTACTTATTTATTGTTCCTTAGATATTGAAGTTGACTTATGAGAATTGGAGTTTAGGATGTGTGATGTGGCATCCCACTTGCATCCACCTCATCCTCTTCTCTTCCCTCTCTATATACTCGAATTCCTTAGCTTGTTTTGGGGTTACTGGGACTTGCATTGCTTCATTTTTGGGTGAATTATTTTGGTTTAAAGGGTGCTTGCTTTTGGATAAGATTGGAGACTATTGCATACTTGTTGATTATTGATCTTTTGGATTGTTTTGCATTGGAAAGCTTGTTGTTTTGGAACCTTGGAACAAACTCCATCATGGAGAGGTAAGAGCTTAGCCCTTGGAAATCCTCTCCTTTCATTTTTATGCATGTGTGAATGGTTGAATGTTTGAATGTGTTGTTTTAGTTGTTGGCTGGTTGGGTAGATGGCCTAGGAATTGTGTAGGAGAAGACTATGGGGTATTTTGTGGGAGGCATAAGTGTTTTGGGGAGGAATATGTGTGGAGGGAGTTTGGATTTGGGTTCCACCTTACAAAGAAATAGCTTGCATTTCTTTACTCGTTATAGGGTGCCATAAGAGGTTGGGGAGGCATAAGGAAATGGGAGGAATAAGGGGTACTTGGGGGAGGCATAAGGGCATGTCAGGGTTTTTTAAATGATATATATTTTGGTGGTGTGTTCTCAAGTGGTGATACCCATTTCCCCTTTGGGAGGCATAAGCAACATCCTCCATAGTTTCTTTCTCCTTTGGCTTGCATGATGAAGCCTGAGTGTTGTTTGTTGTTTTTTTCTATGGTTGTAAACTGTAGTTTTGTTTTGGACTATGTTTTGAATGAGAAATATGTCTTTGTGTTGTGGAATCCTGTTGTCGCCATGTGTTGAAAATTAATTCTAATTACAATATGGTTGGGGCTCGGGGGCCAATGAAGAGGGTGGCTTCCCCTTGTCATTGGATGTCTTGGTTGGGTGGAGAGCATTGCATTTCCCCCTGTTCTATTGTGATCAAATTAAAATAAATAAAATGGAGGATATTCATGTTGTTGTTCTGGAGGAGAGGAAGAAGACAGAGTTCTGATAGTCGCTTGTGATATTTCTATTTGTAAAACCATTTCCCACTTCAAGTGGATGACAATGTAATATGTTTTGTGTTGAAGAGTTACTATGTTTTCGAAATGAAATCTCATTTGAATGTGAAAGGACATACTCTGAAATTTTATTTGGTGAAAGGAAAAGAAAGATTCTATGATGTCTTTTGGAATGGAATGGAAAAAGACAAGTTTGACGGTCCTTGTTGAGATTATTTCTTATTGTAACATTTTCCCACTTAAAGTGGATGATCTTGCATATTATTTGTGATGGAAAGATATTCTATATGGGCTATGAAAGTTGTAATTCAAATTGTGAAAGAGATATACTCTGTTTTTCTTCTTTTGAAAAAATGTGAAAGAAATTATATTCTGTATATTGTAATTGAGGAATGAAAGAAGAAATTGTAAAGGTATCTCTTTGAATCAATAAAATGTTGTATTGCTTTTCTCAAATGGCATTATTGGGTATTGAAATATGATTGTTGAATGTATTTTGAAATTATGTTGGAAGGATGAAAAATTGAATACGTATGGAGAAATTTCATAATACTCTGTTCTTTAGAAATGAATGTTTTAGAAATCAGAATTGTAATTTAGCATTTGAATACTTTTCTTGAAATTGATAAATTTCGAATGCAAATCAATCAAGAAAATTTAACCCTGAAATTTATCTTAAAATCTTCCAAGTAAAATCCTTCATGCCTGTTTGGAAATTTGAAAAAGAATTAATGACAAATTTGAACAAAATTGATAAGTTAAAAAAAATACCAGTTCACTTCTAAGTGATAGAAAAACATTTTCTCAAAATTTACCCTTAAAACTTTGTCAAAATAAAATTCCTATGGTTACTGTACAAAGAGGACATCGAGAGCTTTCCAAAAATTCCTCGTTTTCCAAAAACTGAGTTCCCAAGTCAAATCCTCCATGTTCCCAAGCTTCAAAAATAATCTAACTGACAAATTTAACAAAAGTGATAAGTTAAAAAATACCAGTTGCCTTCTAAGTGACATAGAAAGACATGTGTGCTTGCCCACCCGGTTTCAAATCCCCCTGAGGCACAATCCTCCTCGGAGGTGGTTTCGCCGCTTTTTACTCCTTGTGGCTGCTCTGCTTGCAAAGAGGATTTGAGCTTCAAAGTTCTCAATCAAAAGTTGCGGCCGTTATCTACATCTTCATTGGGGCTTCAAAAATAATTGCTGTCAAATTTAAATGAATAAAATATTCTTGGGGCCGATAAATGAATAAAATATTCTGGCTGGCTGGTGGTTATTCTAATAGTTGTCCCACTCGTTGCGGTCGTTGTCGACGATCGCTACATCTTCATTTCGGTTTCATGGTTGCTTCACCCCCTTCATTATAACCAGGTTGTGGATCCTCTAAAAAATCTTCAAGTGTACAAGGATGTGGGTCCTTTCAAACACCCTCAATTTACCCTCAATCCAAAAAAAAATAAAATATTCTTGGGCAAACCCGCGGGCTAAAACTTTCCTTTTACACTTTTTTCCCAAAAAGTGCAAATTCATAAAGTTTCCCGCCGCTCCGCTAACCCGCAAGCCTTCATTTTGTCTAAAAATAATCTAAGTTCGAAAAAGGAAAATTTGGAAAAATTTCCCCGCGGCCTTGCCCTTCACTGTTGGAAGCATTTCCACTGGTGCGCGGGCCCGCAACCCTTAACTTAACCTTTCAAAATATTTTTGGCAAAAAATTCCTACTTTTCTCTGCGGCCCCGCATCCCCACCCTTGCATTGGAAAATCACTTCAGCGGGCGTGTAGGCCAGCATTCTAAAACTAAACTTTTTTAAAAAAATTGGGAAATTTTCAAAAAGTTTCTCTGTCAGCCCGCCTCCCTGCAACCAATGATTAGTTGACACATTGGCTTAACAAGATGACGGTGGAGGAGCGGTTGATTTCTCAACCTTGACATTTTAAATTTTTATTTTTTTGGTGAAAATTTGAAAGTTTCCCCACAAGTCTATTTTCTCCGCACGAATCAGGGCTTGACACATGGCACCTTGGGCGACGGTGAAGGCGCGGATCATTTTGAACCCTTAATGTTTTTTTTGATAAAAAGATAAATGTCTTAATTTCTTCCAAAGACATGCCTTCCCTTTGGTTTGAAATTTTTGGACACATGTCCCCTTACAGACTCGCGGGCACGTGGAGGTAAACTGCGCCTTTGTCCCAAAAGGGAAAAAGTGCTAAATGTCTTCCCCACTCCGCCGGCCCGCATCTCGGAAAATTTTGCTTTCCCTTTCTATCATTCTACATTTCTCCTCCAGGTGAAATTTCTCTCTGAATTCCACTGGCCTGAGTTGGGAAAAAATTTCCTCCCTAGGCCCGCAAGCTTGCTCTTGGGAAAAATTTTACCCCAAGTTTCGTCGGCCCATAACTCGAGAAATATGAGGAGTTAGGAGGACTTATTTATATCACCTGAAAGGTGATGAAATTCCCTATCTAATGGGAATGTTTTCAAGAAGTTTTAATTGCATTAATTATGAGAAAAATAATATTGAATCCTTAACCGATTTCTAGGAGTGGGTAAGTAAGAATTTACTTTCATAATTTTAAAACATGTATTCTCCCCCCTGTAATTAAACCTTGCTCTTGTCTTGGATCTTATGGAATTAAATACCTTGGGTACTTAATTGTTTTGGTCCCTTAACCCTCAAATTTTAATCAGGGAATATTTAGTTAAAATGTCAATGTAATTAGTGATTAAATTAATCCCTAAGGAGATTTGAGCTAGGTATGGATGTATTACACTTATTGCTTTATAATGTGGAATTAGTAATTTTTATAATGGGAAAAGTTATTAGTTGAATTTAATTGTCCTTGAGACTTTGGTTGTTAACACTTTAAAAAAAATCCATAATTTTCTAACTAAACCTAGGTTTTTCATGGGTCTCAAGTGGGAGATTTTAGCGGGCGTTAAAGGCACTAATGTTCTGGGGGCACAAACAGTCATCTTATCAAATCATTGTAGTTTACAACAGTCTTCAAAGTAGTTCTACAGTAGCAGGTACATGCCTCCAGTCACAAAATGCATTTTATCTCCTACAATTGGTATAATTAGAACAAATCAGAAAAAATAGAAACTAATCAGAATAAAATGGAAATTGGGATGTACCATCTATAGTGGTGCTTGTAAGGGAAGATTCATGGAAGGAGAGTAAAGTTAGACCTCTCTCCCCAACACTCGCTCTTAGCATGGGATCGCCCAAAAAACTCATCTTTGGCATGAGATAACCCAAAAAACTCGCTCTTGGTGTGAGATTGCCCAAAAAAATCGCTCTTGGCATGAGATCACCCAAAAACCTCACCTTTAGCATTCAAATAAGAAATCTCCAAGCAACAAGTTGAATTTATATCTTTTACTCTCTTACATATCATGTGCATAATTTCCTTTTGCACACTCTATTACATACATATACATATGTTTCTATGATATATCATATAGAAAAATTTGACTACTTTCTTGATCATATTTTACAGGTCCGTCCTTACATGAAGAAACTCACATCAAACAATATAGATACAATGCAAACGCTTCACCCCTAGGGTCCACTTCCCTTTTCTTAGTATCCACACTTCACTTTGTGATCACTTCATGCTTCACGTGTCCACTCATCACGCTATTCAATGTGCTCTCTATGGGATCATAAGGTATGCATCTTCTAAATTCTTTATGATATCGATCATTCACTCAACAACATCAAGTGGGGCCTAAATGTAAACACAAAATCTATGCACTTGGTTACATTTTTAGGTCTTAAAAGCATGCTAGCATTTAAATGATTCATAAGCAGGAAAACTAGTAATTGATAACTCCCCTTAGCCTTTTACTTTGTCTTCTACATTTTAATTGGCTTTATACATCTTACACTCTTACCAGTATTTGACTATTTTATACTTCTATTGTCTTGGACACTAGTGCCTAGCCAGGATACTAGCACCAAGTGTTCCTGTCCTCTTTGGCGCTCATATCCCTCTTTACATATTTCTTATACTTTTTGACCCCTTTCACTTCTTAACTACTTTTCACTCCTTTGGTTCAGCCTTTTGGTTTTCAATTAATAAATTCAAATAAGGGAATCATATAAATATATAGTTATGTTTTCAAAATCAAGGTCCAATCACTAAGCATTGCTATTATCACCTAATCTTGCATTCAAAAGGCATAAAGAGCACTTCAAAGGAATCCATCTAGCACTCACTCAAGGGACAAAGATTGCATACTTCTGCATACACATCATAGGAAGGGGAAATTTATTCTATTCTATCCACACATTTTACGTCATTGAGCAGATAAAGCCCACTATCAAGTTTAACTTTCACAAGGTCATCCTAGGGCATCATTTCTACACACACACAAAAACTACATGGAGTCTGAGATGTAGTGCAACACTTAGTCATAATTTCACTCTTCAGGTGACTTCTGGGGTCAGTATGACTCCCCATTTTACATTTTCCTTTTTAGGTTTGATGTGGTTTGTGGGTATGTGCAAGTGAACTTCTTTCTTGGAGGTTACAAGTACCTTCAACGAGCAAGGAGCGAATATCAAGCGAAAGATAGGAAAAAATAATGAAACCATTCTGACACAAAAGAAATCAATTCTTAAGCATTTGCATGGCCACAAGTAACCAAAATCAGTCTCCAACATCCCTATCCTGCTACGGGTGCCCCTGTCCAGCCTTGTTCTTGAGTTACAAAATTTATAAGGAGCATTTACAACGCTATTTACAGTTTGTTTAATAATTGACACTGTTAATATCATCTCCAATTTGCTCGGAAATTAGCTAAGTCTTCCTATCTCCCTATTTTGCTTAGGGTTTTACATTATACATGCTTGTTTACTTGTGTCTTAGTGTATATTAGCATTTGCACATCATTATTTACAGTAGTTAATCTGCAATCAAAATTAATCTTATTATAATTAAATCACATCCCTGCACACTGAAACAAACTTTAAAACCTTGTTATGAATTTTCTCTGAGTCAGGGTGAGTGTTGAACTGAGGATAGGCTGGCCGGAGGAAGGATGCATAGTGACTTGGAAGCCTAATTTTCAATTAGGGGCTTGGTTTTCATTCTTCAAAAATTTCAATTTTCATGCTAGCTATTTTGCATGACAACATTTGGCTCTAGCTTGGGGACATTGGACTGTAAAGGGAAATAGGGAACCTTGGGTATCTCATGGGGTATAATACCAATGCTTTGTTCATTGGGTTATAGAGTCATTACACCAATCAACAAGAAAAACTATAAACACAACCAAGAGAGGAAGATGACTAACACGCAATAGGGAAAAGAAACATAAGATAGACATGGAAACACACAACAGAAGGGAAACCATGACAAAACATCCTAAACCACCTATTTTACATGCAAGGGACAACCTTCTTTTGTTGTAGCAACAAATCTTATTGAAAATTTACCCATATATGGGTATCGCCGAATGCCTTTCTTCTGCAAATCCATTGATGCGTTGACTAAAATATGAACCCTTTCTTAATTTCTTGAGGAATTTTTCATGGTTGCTTTTACAATTAAGGGTCAACTCGATCAATTCATTTCCTTTTTTGTTTTGACACTTTTCTCATTGATTCCCAAGATCATCTCAATTTCTTATCTTCCTTTAATGTTACAAGGATGAGTTTTGATTACACCAGGCCTATTATTTTCACAATGAGGCTCATGATCTCTGATGGGCATTTGACCTTCACTAGTCACCTTCTTCATGACAATCGTTTCCATGAGTTGATTCTCAAGAGATGTTTTAGGAGTTCCAACACTATATCACAAACCTCTTCATGTTCCATGTTTACTAGTTATTCAAAGATGTCTTCTTTCACACACACCATTTCATTCTTAACTCGTTTCTTACTATGGCGTGACTGCACAACAGCTTATCCTCTTGAAATGAAAATGGGTACAAGGTCAAGTATTGAGAATGAAAGACATCACCTTCTCCACCTTGGTCATTTTGAGTCTCAAAATCTGGGTTCACTAAAATGTACATGTGGAAAGTGTATTTATACATTAACAATGTATTATAATTAATATGTACATTACAACTCAAATGTAACCGTGTATAATTACTAAACCAAACCTAATTGTATAAATGAATGTTTGTTGAAGTAATTGTAATGACACAATAGATTGCATTCTTCAATTATCCTAAGAGCATTATGGATGCTCATGTTGGATTGATGCTCCTACATCCCTAATATGTAGCTACACTCTACTAATGACACCTTGCAATGCAGTAAAAAATTAATTGTGAATTCAAATGTTTGTGCCTATTAGATACCTTTGAAGGAACAAGTTTTGAAGATAACACATTAAAATTTATAGGACAATCTAGTGTAATGCAACACTCTCAGTACTTATTCTTTCATTGGATAGTTTTATATATAATCCACAATAAATAGTTCAATAAATAAATCTTTGTTAATTTTTTTATGTAAATAAACTAGTACGTCTTTTTACTAATAGATAATTTTTTGAAATTAGATTAAGTATTATGTACACTAAAACCGACTTAAATGGATAAAAGATAAATACAATACACATGATGTATAAAGAATCACTGAAAACTAACATATCAAAAAATGTGAGGATAAAAAAATACTTATAAAATGATATGGAATAAACTAGATGGTGTAAAAGAAAAAGAAATCAACACATCAGAAGTTAACAAGAAGGCTTATATTTCCATGTTGATCAAAACATAACACAAAAATATTCAAAAAAAAAAATTATAGAATTAGAAAAATGCGAGAGTAATTGTAATTTATTGAAGCCGACCAAATTAAACTACGAAAAATAAATGAGAAAACCGCATATATAAAAGGATCACTAATCCAGACACTTGGATGGTATACAAACGAGGCTACATTTCGAATTAGGTTAAATTTGAGGTTAGAAATAGAGTGCAGGCAACAACAAAACGTTTTGTGTTAATGGAGTCTAATTCCAATATGGAGCTAATTATATGCCAGACGAGCCAGTTTGAAGAGGAAAATAAATTCGAACTGGAAAAGTACATGCTGCACAAAGTAATTGAGACGTTGCCAGCAAGCATAGAGTTAAACTCCTGGAAAACAGCTCAGTCATCATCAAGAAAGGAATGTACTTTTGTTCGCCGGAAGATCCGAACCACTCGGAGGAAGACTACAGGCGAAGGACTCCAACAATGGTTTAGCAAATGGGAAATGGAGGTTCGGAAGCCTGAGAAGTTTGTAAGACTTCAGACCCTACATAACTGGAATAATCTAAGAAGATCGAAAGGGTTGCCTGATTTCAGCGATACAGAATTTGAAGAACTGTACAGATTAGTGAAGAAGAAAGAAGTTGAGGAAGGGGATTACAGAATAGTGGGCACCCGCATGGAGATGAAAGGAAGATTCGAGGTGGATATAGAAGCAGAGATTGCAGGTACTGTGCTCAGTATTTTGTATGAACCGTATCGAGTACACAACACTTTGAAGGAATTGCGCTTCTACTCAGCTTGCAGGTGGGTAATACATCATTTGCAGGAAGCAAAGCCTCCCAATTTGATGGACGACCATCATGTTAAAAACTTTGTTATTGACTGCACTAACAGTATTACTGGTTTTGCAAGGGCGATTCAGGAGAAGAAGAACTGTATAGAGCATGTTCCAATGGAGCTTCAATTGCCAATCATGGTGTATTTACAGAATGGTATCAAATATAATGAAGTCTATGCTAATGGTAGCTTACCCGAACCCGGGGGTCCGTCTGAGGGGATCGGAGCAATCTTGGAAGATAAAGAAGTTGGGGCAACCGACGTTGTACTGTTTGAACATTAGGGACTCGGAAATTCAAAAAATAATTTATTTTCTGAGTTGTTGATTTTTAAAATTTTCATTTGTATGTTCACTCGTCATTTGTTCATTGATTGTAACGAATTTAAATTTCTTGAATTTGGTTTTGCTAATTATGTACATAATCTGCCTGTGGTTTGATTCGTTTAGTGGTAAATGTATACATTTTGTCAAACAGAAATTGATGTTATTGCTCTACTGTCAATGTTAAAAGGACAATTATATTGGATTTATTGTCCATTTTTAGATTTTGAAATTTAATTTCTTGTTTTTTTCATGAATTTGAAGTTTGCATGAATTAAGTGTACAGAATTATTAGGTTTAGATGTTAACAATTGAGGGGTTTCCATTCCATTAAGTTTGTGTGAGACATGATCTGGGCCTCGTCTCTTGGTTGACACGATTTTATTTCTTTCATTGATATTTTTTTCTTTGTTGGAGTTTATTTTTTATTTTATTGCCAGACACTGTCTCCCTTGTTTTCTTTTGAATTAGAGATACTAACACCTTAAAACTAAGTGAGAGTTGATTATTTAGTCTTTTTTTCTCTCTTTTGTGAATTAATAGTATTGAAACAAACTTTGTTCAACCTTTTCTATCTTCTTAATTATTTGTACAACTGTAAATATTATCATGTAATCAAAAACGAATCCTGCATTGCTTAATTGACTAGGACAAACATATAAGCTCGAATATCAGAACTCTCTTAAAAAATAATATTAATAAAAAAATTATTTATAACCATAAAAAAATTAATATATGTAGTTATTTATTTTTCTAATTGCATTGGATGAACTTGGTTTGGGTTCCGCCTTAAACATTCTAGTAGTGTGTCAAAGTTATATATGCAAGAATAACAATACTAAATTGTTTAGAGCACTCCTAATTATGACATATAACATGCATGCACAAATTGGTGATTGTTTGATATAATATGAAACTAGTGTTTTTCCTAAAATGTTATAAGAATTATCAAAGCAATGGCCTATATATGTTAGAAAATTGAATTAAATTTGTAAGTAATTTATTTTTTGAATATCAATATTAGAAGATCTAGATAGAATGGAAATTTTAAAGAGCTATTTGATTAAGCACAAAATAATTCCTTAGGTGAAGATTAAGGAAAGTTGATGTTAGATATCAATAAGATAAACCCTAAAAACCCTAAATACAATTAGGAGTATATATACCAAAATCAGAAATCTTTGATAGTGTTCTCTCATAGTGCCAAAATGGAAGCTTTGGACCAAGGCTTGAAAATCATCAGCAAATTAAATAAACATGTATTTCCACAAGGTTGAAGTTTAGAAGGCATAAAAGGATTGTAAAATGTTTAACAAAATTCCTCAACTAGAAATTGGCTTGAGGATTGTAATCAATAGTGGATATGGATCGAGGCTGGAAAATATAAAAAACATTAGAATATATTCAAAAAAATTAAGAAACTTGACTTGCGGTGAATTTTGAAGCTGTCAAAAAGGGATCTACAAAATGAAAGTTGTATTTGGTTCTTTTAAAAACAAAGCTTGATTGTTTACGTGAAAACTTGTAAACAAGATTCGTAAATATTGAATCCAACGTGTCAATTTGATTGACAAGTAGATCATCACTTCTCTTTAGACTTCCTGGTACCGATGATTCCTTTGGCTACCAATCAATGGGTGGAGATATTTTCAGTAGGAGCGCACAAAAGTTACATACAATTGCAAGTAGAGCCCTAGTGGGTTGTGGTGGAAGAAGATATGAATTAGTCGAAGTTTGTAAAACTCGATTGATTGGTGAAAAAGTATGTGTATTGTGTGTAAGTTTTTTGATCCAATAGTTTTAGTCATTTTAGATGACTCGTTATCTAGGGAATGGATGAAGTTAATATGCCTAAAAAGTAACAACACATCATTAATATTATAAGGTATATGTGTTAGATATGTGACAAAAAAGGTTTAATTTTGGATCATTTTTGAAGGCGGGTATAGAGCGCTTGCCTCTCATTATTGTCGCAGAGGTTCCAAGGGGGTGGCGACGTGTTATAGAGCTCCCCTGGAGTGGGTTTGGGGGCAGAGCCCTGTAAACAAAAATTAAGGAGTCAATCCCTTGTTTCTAGAAAAACAAATTCCACTCAATTCTATTTTCAGAAAGGGAATCCTGATGGCGTTTTTTCACTCTATTTTTAGTTTTGTCAAGATCCAAAGTAGCTCATAACAAGTTTGCATGTAATCTGTTCATTTTGAATTAATAAAAGTTTGATATCTTGTACCTTGGATGTTTCCCTAAGCACTTAGCTGGAGTTTTACCATGTACATATGATGTTCTGTCTCTTACTTGTTTGGTATTTTGTATATTTCTTTCATCTCTATCTCGATAAAACATTGTTTTGTTGTTCAACTTTCTACTTATTCATTGCTGTAAAGTCTGTGATTTCCTAACAATATGTACTTATCATTCAAAATTGAACACACTGTGAATGATAAAATATAAACATTATATACTGAAAATTACAAAGTTGAGGCTGAGTAGAAAGTTTAGTTAACTGTAAACCTCCATGATAAATAGGCGTGCATAACCGAAAAAATACATGGTAAAACATTCTTCTAATGTGGGATGTGCAAGCATGAACTAAGCGTAGTTATAATAAGATAATGTTTTTGTAAAGATTAATATATAAGTTTCATTTCATAACATATAATACCAACAGAGCTTTTTAATCATAGAGAGTTCTGAAAAATCAAGGGAAAAACACAAAGAATGTTCCAAAACAAAGAAAACGAAGGAAGACATACAAGATTGAAGAAATTGAGCAGAAAAATGACAAATGTCCCATACGACGTTCTATTTGTTCTGAATAGCTCTAAATTTATCCAATTTAGCTAAAACAACAGTTCAAAAATGCCTATGAATTTAGCAGAACAACACATTCACTAATTTCTGTTGGGATATTAAAAAAATCACCACCTCCTCAATATTTGTTTTCCCTCAGTATATCCGTAGTCTTCTTGTGTGTTTTTTAGGGGGGTTGGGGGGGATAAATCTGTCTGCTATTTAAAATAATACAACTATGTGTCGATGTCATTTTAAAGTCGCTTTTATCTTTAATCCAACCATTTTTTAAAAAAGTTTTCATTTAAATTTTAATTTACTATTTTTCATTGAAGTTATGAACACCTTTTTCTATATATATTTCGATTTTTTAAATAGTGGGTATGATTAGTTCTGTTAATCTATGGATAGTGTATAATAGTATAGGGATATATTATTTTATTCTCCAAGTAGTTTATGTGTGAGAGTTGTTTGGTCGGTTTTTATTCTCTTTTCAAATTTTTTTTAAGATATTCTATTTTTCCTTTGTGATTTTATAATACCAATAAAACTTATTTAATTAATAGTTTCTAAATACATATTTTATTAGTTTAAATTGTATATACTTTTTTAATGTATGTGTACGTTTTAAATTTATTATTCAATTCTTAAAAAATCATACAATTTTTTCCTATAAATAAAATTAATGTTAATAAAAAAAATTATATATAAAACTTTAGAAAATACTTTCAACATGTATTTTATATAATATTTTAATAGAAATAAAATATATATTTTATATTAAAGACGTAACCAAAAAAATTGATTGAAAAGTGCATATATATAAACAAGATAACATACAATGCTAATTGTACAAAAAATGGGTAGAAAAAGTCACACCCCAGAATGTTAAGCACATTGAGTCAGCTAGGCCTCAAGAAAGAGACCACATTACATCAAAACCACAATAAAAGTGTGAGTATCAATCAAAAAAGAGTGAACAAAACAAGGAGCCAAAAAACTAGGCCGCAACGGCAAACATGGTGAAAGGAGGAGGCGGGGGGCAATTAGTCTTGTCACCATAGCCAGAACTAGGATGAGCCGAGTTCATGAAGGGTTCCAACCCACTTTCATCTTCTCGTTGTTGTTTCTCGGGATTATCAGAAGACAGTCGCACGAGAGAAATGGCAAGAGCCAGCCATGGAAACTTTCCCTATTGAGGGGCATTCTAACCAGCGCCACTAGAATCACCATGTCGATTAAAGACCCCTCCATGAGCAAGGGAAGGGAGTTGAGAGTAAGGAGACCATCGACGTCAAGGAGAAGGGCTTTTCCGACTCTGTGAGTGTCTCCTGTAAAACCCTTGGCCCCATGGCAGAGGAGGGGAGCGATGCAATTGAGGCGGCGAGTGGCGATGGGTAAGAGCATTCGAAGGCACAAGAATGACTGCAAAGGGAGTGATGACCCATTGGTCGAGCAAGCGCTAGAGGTGTTCAACCTCCAATCAAACTTTCTCAACCTGGAACCTAGATCTGGAGCATCACAGTGGAGAGAACAACCACTTTATTAGTAACTGAAAAAATTCTATCCAACGGAACATTATTAAAAAAGGCATTATTGTTGTCTTTGCAAAGATGAAAATGAATATCACTTCTGAAGATATCCCAAATTTTGTTGTAAATTGTGGGTAACAAGGTCGATTCCCCCAAAAGAACCATTTTCTAGTTGAAGAACTCTGGAGAAAAGGGTTAAAAAAATGAATGAATCCATTTCTAGGTTGACTAAGCACAAGGGAAAAACTAAAACAATGTGTGTGATAGACTCTGGTTGATGGTAGACCAAACACGTGGGGTTAAATCCCATATACTTGAGTCGATCCCCATTTGAGAGCCCCTGGTGTAGAATACATTATAAAAAATGATCTTTTTTAAGCTCGACAAGAATGTTCCAAACTCTCTAAAACCGGTGTTTCCAAACAGAATACTGGGAGGAAACATTCCATCGAAGATTAAGAGGAACAGTGGGCACCAACTGAGGGGCAAGTAATGAGTATCCCAAGTGGGTTTTGTAATGGCAGAGAGGCATATTAGTGGGCCAATTCCAGTCATACCACCACAGAACTCCAGAGGTGATGCCAATTTTGTGCACATATTCATCACGTATACAAGCAATGATTTTTGTGATTGGTTCTACATCTTGATGTTAAAGATTGAATTTAATAATGAGGGCCCCCACAAAATCCAAGATATAGAGTTTCTGCAAAATAAATCACCCACCACTTTGATTCCTTTTCTAAAAATCTGAATGGATTTAGCCCACGGATCCAAAGCCAGAGGGACATCATGAAAAGTGAGAATAGAAGACCACCAAAGAGAGTGAGAGTTAATAGATAGACCGGTTCTGAATCCATCTCCCTTCCAAATTAGGTGTGGTTTAAACAACTCCTGAGATTTTCAAATGCTTTAGGAAATGAAAGTGTTCCCAATTTTAACTAAAACAAGGAAGATAAGAAGGGATTGGAAGTTGATACGTTTCCAAGCTTGTCTACCCAAAGGAGATCTATGAAAAATGCAATGCTGGAGAAAAATCTTCCAATGATCCGTAGGGATCTAAAATAACACCACTTCATCAGAAAAACTAGGATCAGAAGGAAAAATGATAAGAAGCGGAGAGAAAACATGTTAAGTTATTAAATCATCGACACTTTCTGTTGAGCAAAAGTTACGTAACCACCCCTCTGCGGTTTCATAACTGACCCTCTACATAAAACCGGAGGTTGCATAGCCATCAATATGTATCCACTGGTGGTCCTGTCACTAATGTAAAACATAAAATATAATTGACACGAATAGTCGCGGATTTTGAACGTCTGGGTTGTGTCTCTTCCTTGGGTGTCTCTTCTTATTCTCTAGTCCACTGGGAGAATATAGGGAGCAATCAATAAATAGCAAGGGGACGTAGCATGTGTAATTTGATCATTGATGTTTGAATGACGTGTAGCCAGCTAAGATCAAGCAATGTGATGCTGGAATTGTTTAGTCATGAAGTCTCAGGTACTGACAATTCATATGGAAACTTAAGTAGAAAAGAGTGGAAGTGACATTGTTCACCATGTCTTTGACCATTTTTCTATTGCTTACTATCATATTTTCTATCTTACACTTGACCACTCGCCCAATATTGGGAAGAAAGAGAAATTTCCCTACCGACTAGTTTTCTATTACCGACTGGGGGTTTCCATCCTTAGATATAGTGTTGTGCCCTGAAGTGTTTATGTTCCCATTCGGGGTGCATAATGATTCTAAGTTTCACACTTTCCCGCAATAGCATTTTGAGAATTTTTCTGATCATTTGAGATTCTTATATTTGAAGTAGGAACAGACATTTTTGGGGTTAATTATGAAATTAGAACAAGTAGAACCATATAAATCATAAATTGGTATGTGAGCTTACAATATAATGAGGGACCAAGTACTAAACACTTACTATCACACATCTAGGTTACATCCATTAAAGGCATTTAAAGCTACATTTGCATCGAAATAGATCCATCACAAAGCACACAAGGTTGGTTCATCTGCATCACACTTCATAGGAGGGGAGTCTATTGTTTCCATGTACACTTTTATTACATTTTACATCTACTTATTACTCGCTACTTGACAAAATGCAACTGACACACGATCAACCTAGGGCACGATTTGCACACACACACACCTAGAACTACATTGGATTTGAGATGTAGTACATCGCTCAATTAGTAATTCCACCATTATGGTAGTTGAGGACAGTCTGACCTCTCCATATGCATCTTTTTGTTTTAGGGATTTGATGTTTGTCTTGGGGTTTCGCATGTTTCTTCTTCATTTCTGATTTGAAGGATAACTAGATGCATAGTTGTTAGATAAATGGTTAAAGTGATTGGAGGTTTATTTTAGTGTGCATAATGTCACCGAGGCACAAATGATTACCTTTGCACGGCTAAAAATGGAAGGACATGCTCTGGTTTTGTGGGAAACCCATCTAACCACTTGTGAAAAGAAGAAGCATCTTATTGTAAGTTCTTGGGAGGGTTTTAAAGAATTGCTTAGAGTAAATGTTTATCCTATTGGCAGTATTTTAGACAAAGCAGTTGTCAAAGTGTGTAGGATTACACTATGGAATTTTGGAGACAAGCCATGTTGCTCAATATGGACTTGGAGGATGATGATATTTTGACCAAGTATTTGGGAGGACTTCACACTTACCTTCGAAGGAAGTTCATCTCCATGAAGCCTAATGATCTCAATGAAGCATGTGTGCAAGCATATTACATATATGATGAGAAGAAGCAAGGAAAAGCAGAGTCAAGGAAAAAACAGTCAACAAATCAACCAAAAAAAAGAGCGGGGACAAACAAGTAACAAAGGTAAATGGAAAGTTAAAAATAAGGCTACAACTTTTAGTACTTGTAAAGATCCTAATAATTTTTTCAAGAATTGTGATATCAATGGTCATATTGACGCTACATGTTAGAAGTTACTCCAAAATTACATCCAAATAACTGAACCAAGGACTCCAATAATTCAATGACTGTTGTAAGGACATATGAGGAGGTGGATATAGAGGACGATTCTGATGTAGATGAGAGGCTAGGATGCACGGCCACGAATATGGACAGCGAAGAACCAGAGGGGGAGACAAGTAAGTTATTTCATATCAAAATCCCAATCAAAAGGACAAAGGTAAATGCTTTTGTTGATATTGATTCTCAATCTACTTTGATTTCTGATGTGGTTATAAAGAAACTTGGTCTTGAAAGCTATGAGCATCCACATCCTTACCCTTTGGGATGTGTGAAAAAGGGTGTAGAAATTCAGGTAACAAGAAGATGTAGGTTCAGGTTTGGGATAAATTCTCAATATATAGATATATTGGAAGCTGATGTAATTCCACTTGAAGCATTTTATGTTGTTTTCCGGATTCCTTACTTATATATTGATGCAGAAGCATCACTCCATTATGTAAATATGGTTAGTAGTTAGGAAATTTTGGTTTAAAAAGTGTCAATAGGTATAGTAAGACCTTGTGATTCCTTTAGGTGTGCTAGTTTGTGCTTGAACTTTTCAAATTTTGAATCATGTACTTTCCCTCCAATAGAAAAATTCAAATTTGAGGACCATTTTTGGTTTTCTTAGGAGTTTGGAAGCATTTTAGAGTTCATTCACAGTGTGCCAAATTTGTAAAAGGAGGCTTAAGAGTCAAAACAAGTGTGTTAGGGGGTTAAGGTCTTGGAAACTAGTAAATCTCAATGATGTATACAAGTAGTCATGTGAACAAGAGGTATCTAATTTCTCTTATTCAAGTGAAAACTAAATTGGAAGGCTATAAAAGACATTATGTAACTGTTTTTCAACATCATTCGAATGATCAAAGATTGGGAGTTGGAAGCTCCAAGATTTGGAAGACTAAGAAAACTAGTTTGTAAACTTTGGTAGGATTTGGTTCAAATCTATGTATAGTGATTGTATGATAAAATTTTGATGGTGAATCTCGATCAAGTTGGTGGTTTTAAACTGATAAGGAGAAAATATTAATTCTTTCATTGCATTCCTAAAATGTGTGTATGTTTTTATTGTTGTTTTAGTGAGATGAAGCAATTTCATGAACACTCTGTGACAGTGTGTTTGGAGAAAAGTCAAAGATAACAGACAAAGGACAAGTTAGAATGGATACGGTGATTGATATATTTCATAGATAAGTTTGATTCATGGACAAAGCTCTGAAGTAGGGCTAGTAGGAGTTGATAAGTAAGTAAAGCAAGAATTGGGTTTGAGAAAGAAACTGAATGAGATCAGTGATAAAAATTGGCATGCTTCTCATTAGGAATAAAGGGCACTTAAATAAACTTCCACTTTTTTTTGGGTCAATCTAGCTTATCTCAACCATGATTTTTCTAGGTGCAAGCTCTTAAAGGTAATTAGAGGGCAGTTTAAGAAAAATAAGAACAAGTTGATTAATTCTTGAGTTTAACCCAATTTGATGGTGGAATTAACATGTTGGGAGGTTGGAAAAAAAGTCTCAAGCATTGAAGGAGTTAATTTGGAAATATAGAGAAAATTTTCTTGTTTTACGGGATTCTTAAGTTGTGTGGAACAAACAACTTGCAAGCTAATAGTGTTGATTGGATTTTTTGAGCTAAACAATTTGGTTAAGTCTATTTAAAATAGGGTGTGCTCTACATCATATATCAGGCATGCTATATTCATGAGAAGGGAGAACCGATATAGATGGGTCAAGTATGGAGTCAGTTACAACATCCAGGCACACCAGCATAAGTCAAAACTTGCTATGGTAAGTGCTAACCAAGAAAAGAGACTAATTCAGGAAAATCATAGTCAATTTTGTTTACTTTTATTGAAAGATAAGCAAGATAGGGTAGAAATTTCAGATATTTCTAACAAAAGGATGAAGGATTTGGATAGCACAATTAAGTATTTTCAGGAAGTGTTCCATAATCCCAATGGATTACCACCAAAGCAAAAGGTAGAGCATGAGATTCAATTGTTTCCAAAGTCTCCTCTACCAAATATCAGATTTTATAGGCAATCCTTGTTGGAGAATATAGAGGTAAGGAAATAACTCCAAGAGCTATTATACGAAGGGGTTATATGTTCAAGAACCTCTCCATGTGGTTCTCCTATTGTGATGGAGCCAAAGAAGGATGTTTCTTGGAGGATGTGCATCAATTACTGTGTTTTGAACAAGATTACCATAAATAACAAATATCCACTCCCACGTATAGATGATCTCTTGGACCAACTTCAGCATGCAAATTTCTTCACTAAGTTAGATCTCAAGTTGAGTTATCACTAATTCATAATGAAGGAGGAGGATATATGGAAGACTGCCTTCAAGACAAAATAGGGTTTGTATGAGTGGTTAGTATTTCTATTTGGTTTATGAAATACACCTGCTACACTTATGAGATTGATGAATGATGTATTACAGGAATTCATAAATTCCTGTTTCATTGTATATTTTGATGATATTATTATTTTTAGTGGCACATGGGAGGAACATCTAACACATTTGCAGCAAGTTTTGCAAGTTCTCAAGGAGAAACAATTGTAATGTAATATGAAGTGTGAATTTTCCAAATAGTCACTTGTCTATCTTGGGCATGTGGTTAGAGGAAGAGAGCTACGATTGAATCCAAAGAAGTTGTAAGCCATCACCAACTGGGCAACACCAATGGGATCCATAGATACTAGGATTTTTGTGGGAGCATTGATGTACATGAGGAAGTTCATTTCAGTCTTCTCTGTTATTGCAACGCCTCTACACAGCAGCCATAAAGAGTAAGGGTTTTTACAAGGGTAAGGAACAAGAAAAGGCTTTTGAGTTATTAAAATACAAAAGCATTCATGCTCCAATACTTGCTCTTCCTAATTTGCAACATCCCTTTGAAATAGAGACAAATGCCAGCAATTATGATATGGGAGCATTGTTATTACATGGAGGTAAACCAATATGATATCATTCTAAAACTTTCACTGCATCAGCTAAGGGATATTCAATATATGATGAATAAATGTATGCACTAGTTCAGGCAATAAAGAAATGGAAACACTATTTGTTAGGTAAAGAAACTATTGTGCACAATGACCACAAACCTCTATAATATTTTCAAGCACAATCTAAATTACAGAAGACAAGGCACTACACGTGGATGGGGTTCCTTCAATAGTTCCATTTGGTGATCAAATATAAGAAAGGTAGTACAAATTTGGTGGCAGATATGTTGTCTAGGCCACCCACATAGGAGAAATTAATTGAGTTTTGGCCATTATCTCTCATTTTGAGCCCTTCATGAAGGAAGCTTATGGAGAGACATATACTCGAGACAAAGATTTTGGGGTGACATATCAAAGTCGTAGTTAAAAGGGTCTAAAAGGATGGGTATTAATGATTGTTATCTCAAATATGGGCTACTCTACTGATGGGAGAATATTTGTGTGCCAAAAGAAGAAAGGATTTTATTGATGAGGGAAGCACATACATTGAAAGTATCAGGACATTTTGGTGTTGGTAATCCCATGGACCACTTATAAAGGTATGTATATTGGCCCAATACGATAGAAGAAGTATATAAATTCATAATAGGATGTAAACTTTGTTGTACAAGCAAGCCTAAAATTAGGAAGAAAAGTTTGTATATGCCTTTACCAGTCCCTACTCGACCTTGGGAGGATATCTCTATAGATTTTGTAGGAGGACTACCTATGTCTAAACATGGTCATGATTATCTATATGTTGTTATCGATAGATTTAGTAAAATGTGTGTTCTTGTGGCATGTAAAAAGATAATAAAAGAATATGAGGCAGCTGAAATTTTCTTTACTAATGTATGGGTTGATTTTGGTTTGCCGAAGTCTATTATTTTTGACACAGATTCTAGGTTCTTGGGGAAGTTTTAGACTACTTCATGGGACAAGATGGTTATCAGATTACAAAGAAGCACGATCTTCCATCCCAAAACATATAGGAAAACAAAGGTGGTAAATAAGACTTTGGTGCAACTGATTAGAGGGTATAATAGAAAATATCCATGGACTTGGGATGAGTCCTTAGCCTACATTTAACATTCCTACAACATGACAGTACACAAATCCACTATGCAGTCACCTTTTAAAACATGCTTGGGATATTTACCTACTAATACACCAGACATTGTGGTTGGGAAGCAGGAAGAATGAGAGATACATGATTTAAAATTGACTAGAGTAGCGAAGTTCATTGAGAGGATCCGGAAAATCCATCTCAAGGTGAAAGAAGAATTAGAGAAGTCTCAAGCCAAGTACAAGGCTAGGTATGATCAGCATCGTAGAGAGAAAAAAGTTCATGTTGGAGACAAGGTTGGGCTTTACTTGAGAAAGGAAATACTATAAGGAAAAGTAAGAAAACTCAAGCCATTATGGTATGGACCCTTCACTATACTGGAGCAGGTTGGAGAAAATGCTTTTAGACTTGATTTGCCACAATTCATGTGGATGTACTCAGTAGTAAATTGTGATAACTTACACCTATATGAGACATCCATTCTTGATGAAGAAGACAAATTTTAGTTGCTACCTTCCATAGAATATTACGACTTAGATTCACGAGGTGAGTTGGAGGAGGATGTAGTGTTACAGCAAAAGATTAGAGAGACAAGGAGAGGTCCATAGGAATCTTGGAAAATTGGACTCAAGTGGAAGATGCCAAGATAGGCATGGTGGTACTCGAAGGAGAAATTGAGGGAATTATTTCCTCATCTACTCCCCCATTAATATTTTTGGGACCAAAATCCTCCTTATCAGGACAGGTGTGATCCATAGGGATTTAAAGAAACACCACTTCATCAGAACAACTAGAATCTGAAGGGAAATTAATCGAAAATGAGAGTAGATTGTTAAATTACATAACCGATTCCCTGTGCAGAATAGAATTTACGTAACTACACCTATGGTTGCGTAACCACCCCGAAGGTTGCGTAACCTCCCCTTTGCACAAACCGGTGGTTGCATGACCACTAATCTGCATTCGCCAGAGGTCCTTTCTGATTAACAAAAATAGAAATATTCTTATTCTAGTCTAATCTAATGTTATGCAAAGTAGTAAATAAATGGAATAATGCAATACTAAAATATAGAAATCAACCTAAGAAAACTAAGATAGGAAATGTGAAACCCTAATGTTTAAGATAAGGATTACGAAAGGCCTTAGCTGATTAGCAGATACTACGGGATTGTGTCGCAGTGTAGACTAGGTGAACAAGAGGAGGGAACGACCACGCAGAATCTTGAGAAAGTACAGATCAGAGCTTTATGGTTGGATTGGGGTTCCTGGAAAGGGATAGGGACACCTGTGGGCACCTTGGTCTGAGATCTAGGCACCTTGGTCTATGGAAATGGCCAGGTAACCTCCTCTAGAGTGTCGTTGGATGTTTTCGTATGTTTACTTCATGTCGCATGAATGTCACTTAATGTTACTGGATTTTGTTATAAGACCTATAATAAATAATCACTAACTAAGCATTGCACTACATCTCATAACCAATGTAGTTATAGGTGTGTGTGTGCAAAATCGTGCCCTAGGTTTCTCTTGTTTCAGTCAAACTTTGTGAAGTAGCAAGAAAATAACTATATATCAAATGTAGTAAATGTGTGCATGGAAACAATAGACTCCCTTCCTATGAAGTGTCATGCAGATGGACCAACCTTGTGTGCTTTGTGATGTAGCTATATGGATGCATATGTAGCTTTAGATCCCTTTGATGGATGCAACTCTTGATGGTGATAGTATATGCTTAGTGTTTGGTCCCTCATTATAGTCACATAACTTTATATTTATATGGTTCTCTTGTTCTAATTTCATAATTAACCCCGAAAAGGATGATCACTAAAAATATAGAAAGCTCAAATGGCTAGAAAGTGTCCAAAAGGTGAGAGTAAAGTGCAAAGAGGATTAGGACTCCCTAGATAGGACCAGGGTGCCTGGGGTGGCCCAGTCTTGGCTAATCACCCAAGTCATAAATAGGAAGAATGAAGAATGACAATACAGACTGGGAAAGCGAAGGTGTAAGATAGAAAATAGGATATCAAACAATGTAAAAATGGCCAAATACATGGGTTAATTATTAATTTTTTCACTTGAGAACCATATGAACAGTATTATGAGATCAAGACTAAATAATGACTCAAAGTGCATGATTTTTTGTCTACATTTGCCCCCACTTTATGTTGGTGAGTGGAAAGCTTGGTAACTGAAAGTAGATAGAGATACGTACCTGGTAATCCATGCAAAATGATGTAGCAAATGTGACAAAGGAATAAACAAAGCATGGAGTGACAAAAAAGATGGAGCATGGAAACTATAGATGCAAAAGTGTAAAAAGTGATGAAAGTGAACCTAGATTAGAAGCGTGTGTGTAGATTCCAATGTGTGTCGTGTACCTACATAGTTAGTATCATGTGTGTGATGTACTCACCATGTATGTGTTGTTATTAACTGTTTTCTTCCCACACGGATGAATCTACAAAAGATAAGATGATTAAGTAGTCAAATATGCATGTATATGTGTAAAAATGCATGTATATGTGTAAAGAAACATGTAAAAATAGTATGAAAATGAAAATGAAAAAGGAACATGTGTATATGATCCATGATGAGACAAAAGGGGTGTAGAAAGGATATCCTGTAACTGTCGATGAAGTGCAAGTTTTTTGGGCAATCTGATGCCACTATGGCCAAAGAAGTGTAGGGAGAAATTTTTGTTATTCTCCAACATATAACTGCTTCCCTAATATTGGTGAAGAGATCTTTGTATTGTCTGGTTTTTTAGGTTATCTGACGCCACTAGTTGAAGTAGTGTAGGGAGGAAATTCTGATGTATCCTCCAACCTATAACTTCTCCCCATAATGTTAAAGACAATCTGCCCTGTAAAAGATGTTGTGTATGGGGTTCATAGACTGGTCTAAACCCACTTGTTGTAAATTGAACTGTGACATGGACAAATATTGTAGACTAAACTATAGATTGAATTGTAAACTGAACCATACTATATTGGTACTATGTGTAAACCAAAATGATGCCCCCCCTCTTTGGAGGCACATACGACGTCGTGGATAGGAGAATGTGGCCCCAAAATAGGAATGACCATGGATACTGAAATTTTTCCCTACAGGGGAGGATGTGCTTCATAGAAACCAAGCTACAAATAAACAATGTAGTTAGAAAGCAAGTGTTAGTACAATCATGCATGTAGAAAACAAGTGTTAGCCAAACAAACAATGTGTAAGCTATAGTATAAGCAAACAATGTAAATACCCAAAAAGACAATGTAGGCCGCACAAAGTGGGTTGCAAATATGGGACACTACTCACGGTGTCGTAAGACAATCAAGGCCGTAGTGGCCACAAACAAACAAATATTCACACTAACTAAAGGGAAAAGCCTGCAAATAATAACAAGCAATAATAGACAATGTAACAAACAAGTATGGAATAAAATATCACTACATAACAAATGGTGTACATGAAGCACCCGTTAGTATGTCAGAAAAATAACAAGTATGTCAAAGCATGTATAAACCAAAGTAGTGTGTTATGAACAAAAATGAAATAATAGCACCTGTAATGTATGTGGATGCCCCCAGAAGGTAGTATATCAAGCATCAGTGATGTGTATAGAAGCTCTATATCTGTGATCACAACTAGAAAAGGAAGTGAATGTGCATATGTATATGGTAAAGATAATGACATACAAGAGATATATCTAACATGTGTATTAAAGTGAACATGTACGAACAAGTGCAAGCAAGAGTAAATGTAACCATAAAATTCAGTATGTTGTGGATGGATGGAATGAAATGTAATGTGGATGATAGTATTCACGTGCCCCCCGATTGAATGGAATTGTATGCAGTGACGTTCATTTAGTATGCCCCCTCAGTAGTCAATAATGAACCACAAATGAGAGTGCATCATCAGGAAATGGTCAAACTATATGTTGTGTGTAATGTGATATGATGAGTGTGTAATGATGAAATGTGACATAGAGATGAACTATTCGTGACTTAGCCTAAATCATATACCGCTAAACAATGTAAGAAAAATTGATGATGTAGCCTATCACGAGATGATGTTAGGAGAAGTGACCCTACAGTCTAAAGCATATATCACTAATCCTAGGAATTTCGCATGAGAAAAATAATAGCGAATGAACATGTGAGTGTGATGTGGTCCATTTGTGTTGTATACCCTCAACAGTCTAGTATGGACCATGAGACTAGAGTGTGTCATCGGGTAGTGAGTGCAACGTGTAGAAGTGAATATGCAAAATGTATATTATGTGTGGTAGGATGAACAATATGTAATGCAGTATATATAGATAACCTAAGATGCATAGCATAGTAGATGTAAGATTCAAGATGTAAAATGATACTAGAAATTCAATGATAAAGAAGACTGTATTGAGATTTTTTGGCCCTACATTGATAGGAAGAACAATGTGACCTACACATGGGTGAACTGAACCATCATAAGCACAAAGTGAAAGAGGTGGTGGACAAACGTTGGCAGCAGAAAGACCAAGATTTTCAAGGAATGACATAGGACAGAGATTAAGTTCATATTCATTATTAATTAAAGTGCGTTTGATACCCACGTTGTAAATGTGAATCATATTACGCAAGGGAGGGTCATTGTAAAAAAGTGTTAAGATCAGTGGGAAGATTAGATTTGAATGATAAGTGTTGAGAAAATGCATCTTTGAAAGTATTATATACTAATTCAGGATGCATGTCATCATGAATGTGAGTAGTAACAAGAAGATGTTGGACTTTATGCCTTACATAAGGATTTGCAAGTAAATAATCATTGATTGAGATACTCATGACAACTAGACTCTAGGATGACAAGAATGAGGATCCTAAAAGCATGAATATTGAGTATGGGTTCACCAAAATGATTAACTAAAGTAGAAATATTCTTATTCTAGTGTAATCTAATGTTATGCAAAGTAATAAATAAATGGAATAATGCAATACTGAAATAAATAAATCAACACAAGCAAACTAAGCTAGGAAATGTGAAACCCTAATGTGCAAGAGAAGGGTTAGGAAAGGCCTTATCTGATTCACGGATACCACAGGACTGTGTCATAGTGTAGACCAAGTGAATAGGATGAGGGAACAACCACGTAGAAGCCTAAGAAATTACAGATCGAAGATCTCTGGCTGAACTAGGGATCGTGGAAAGGGATAGGGGTGCCTATGGGAACCCTAGTCTAAGATCTAGGTGCCCTAGTCTACGGAAATGGCCAGGTAACCTCCTCTGGAGTGTCATTGGATGTTTTCCTTTGTTTTCTTCATGTCATGTGAATGTCATTGAATTGTACTAGATTTCATTGTAATACCTGCAATAGAGAATCACTAACTGAGAGCTGCATTACATCTCAGACCCACAGTAGTTCTAGGTGTGAGTGTGTGTGTGTGTGCAAAATTGTGCCCTAGGTTTCTCTTGTGCTAGTCACACTTTGTGAAGTAATGAACAAATAACTGGATGTATAATGTAGTAAATGTATGCATGGAAATAATAGACTCTCTGCAGACACCAAAATTGGGTCACACTCCCCTTGGCCCCCCATCGAATAACCAACTCAAACATATTTACCTAACCATGGCCCCTTCCACCCCACATTAATATTAATTTAATTATCTTAATTAAATTAATACCCATCCTCACAACATTCATTACTTAATTGTTTTAATTAAGCTAAATTTCCACCTCACCCCTCCACCTCACCTAGCCACCTAACCCTAGACCTATTCTTGGCATGTTTCCATAACTAGCTAAGACCTGATCTTCCTTGCCTTAATGAGCTAAGATTTTGTCTAACCCCAAAATCACATGCCTAAGATTTCTCTAACCACATTCCCGATCATTAGAAGGGAAGCTTCCATTTTGATCCATGAGAATAAACCAACCTAGCCCAAGAAATCGGAAAGCTCTGCCATTTTTAGTAAACCTAGGGAATCCCATCGTAACCGACGCCGGTCAACCCTAAACCGACGCCGGTCAACCTAGAACCATCGTCGGTTACCATCTGTTCACCTTGGCAACCTTGTTTTTGGGTTGGAAAATTCTGAGATCAAGGAGACGCGAAGAGAGCTGCATGCAAGCAGAACTAGAGTCTTTTCACACACCCAAACATCCACAGCCAACACTAGGAAAGATCTAGAGGTATTGCACTCACAATAACATTCTGGGAAGCATCGCTATTGCACCAAGCTCCACCTCACCAACCGATCATCACCACCAACCAACCATTGGACCTACAACATTGGTAAGTTCTTTTATCACATATCACTTTCCTTCTTATCTTAGCCATAGGGTTGTTAGCATTTTTGTTATCATTCTTCCATTAATATTCCCATTCCTTCATAGTCTATTTTTTTACAAACTCGAACCTCACCCACCCTTTTACCAAATCACCTATCCTGGCCCTTCTGCCTCTCTAAGTGTTCTCAACACTCCCACGGACCTCGCCATCCCCTCCTTTATCTCTATCTAACCTCACCCAGACTCTATAATAATTTTTTTATTGAACTACTATCACCCGACTGTACCGATGTCGGTTACCCCTGACCGTCATTGGTCTCTCCTAAACCATCACCTGTCATACTAGACCGACGGCAGTCTCTGTTTTTTACACCTCTGTCAATAACAAAGCCAACCTACCTTTTACCAAGTGACCCAAATAACCCAGAACCTGACCCTGACCAGTTCCAACACCTTGACACCTACCCACCCTTCAGATCTGACTATATCCTAGCCTATTATATTAGATTTACTTATTGTGTTTGAATGATATACCTAAATCATATCAACTACAGTAGGACATTGTTTATTTCTCTCATTAAGTTGTTTTAAACAGTGGATTGACAGTGACCTAGGGAGTATCACACTTCCCGGATCTAGCACGCACTAGGCAGTCCATTGTCATATATTATTTAACTCATCTTTTGTGTTCTTGTTTTCTATCTCAGGTAGTTCCTCCCAGCCACAATGAAGCTCTCACAATCAGCATTGGATCGAGAAGTTAGAACGCACGTGACAACCATCAACTGACTAGCATAAACAGGTATTCCTCCTTAGCCCTTACCTTTATCTGTTTCTTCTCAATGAAGTAAAGAAAATGGTGAAACACTCTCATCCTATAAAATGTGATGCACATGAACCAGCCTTGTGTGCTTTGTGTTGTAGCTAGATGGATACAAATGTATCTTTAGATTCCTTTGATGGATGCAACTCTAGATAGTGATGGTATATGCTTAGTGTTTGGTCCCTCCTTATGGTCACATAACTTTATATTTATATGGTTCTCTTGTTCTAATTTTTTAATTAAACCCAAAAAGGCCAACCACTAAAATATAGAAATCTCAAACAACTAGAAAGTTCCAAAAAGGTGAGAGTAAAGTGCAAAGAGAATCAGATCACTTTATTGTAAGACTTGCAATAAAGAATCACTAACTAAGAGTCACACTACATCTCAGACCCATAGTAGTTCTAGGTGTGTGTGTGTGTGTGTGTGTGTGTGTGTGTGTGTGTAAAATAGTGCCCTAGGTTTCTATTGTGTCAGTCACACTTTTTGAAGTAGCGAACAAATAACTAGATGTATAATGTAGTAAATGTGTGCATGTAAATAATATACTCTCCTCCTATGAAGTGTGATATAGATGAACCAGCCTTCTGTGCTTTGTGATGAAGCTAGATGGATACAAGTGTAGCTTTAGATTCGTTTGATGGATGTAACTCTAGATAGTGATAGTATATGCTTAGTGTTTGGTCCCTCCTTATGGTCACATAACTTTATATTTATATGGTTCTCTTATTCTAATTTTGTAATTAACCCCCAAAGGCCGACCACTAAAATATAGAAATCTCAAATAGTTAGAAAGTTCCCAAAAGGTGAGAGTAAAGTGCAAAGAGAATCAGAATAAAATTGATGAATGATTAGATAAGAAAGAAATGTCAGTAACTATAATAGGCATGCCTAAATTGGGGGAGAGATAGAATAAGTCTTGACTTGGCATAAGAACATGGTCCAAACATTGAACAATTTGATCTTGACCCTATCAAAAATTGGATGAGGTGAACTAGGCAGAATTGGAGCTATCCTTAAAGGGGATGTTGGGGTCAAATAGTCTGATCTTGTGCCTTATATAGAATAATCCATCCCTCTCTCATGTGTGTCAATGCATGGGAAAATAACGAACCTTTTATTTAAGGTATTCAATCATATTGAAATCACTACATATGATCCAAAGAGCATTAGGTAAGGATTCAATAAGCCACTGCCAAAACATAACTCATTCAAGATCATTGGAAGGATAAATATTGGCTAACCTGAGGATACACCCATCAAAATTGAAAAGTGTCTGAACCACTTGATGAGTGGGGTCAGAGCCTCATGAAATCACATGTTTTGTAAGATCAGGGAAATCTAGGTCATGACCCCTCCACGTCTAGGGTCGTGATTGGACGCATGTAAAATAGCATTGATCTAGATGGTGCGAGAAGAAGAATGGAGTAAAAATAATGTGAGTTTAACTTCTTGCAAACAAAGAACATGCATATGATGAAATTGAATACAATTGTCCCTAACTATATATCTTTGGGTGGGCTCAGTATGGACATGTATATTCCAAGAGTACACAATCATTAGATGGAATCGAGGTACATATATCCCTCATTATCAAGAATGGAGAGGGTGAAAAACTAGTTGTGGGATGAAGTGATATGAGGAACATCTGCCACTGACCAAGGTCTTCATTTTTCTTGCACAAAATCTCCATCTTTTGCAGGGGCTATGCTATAGGATTGACTGGGGTGAGATTTTCAAGAAAAAGGAAGTTGATTTTCTTCCATGAAATGCACTTCTAGAAATTTGAGGGGCAAGGATGTTGAAGTAGTGTGAAATCTTAAGGTAACAACCATAGACGAAGCCATCGGGAAGTAGGAGGGAGATGGAGAGGTCATGGGTGGATGAGGCGTAACTTGTTTAACAAGAGTAACAGAGGAGATGGCTTCATTAGCATACAATGGTCAATAGGATGAAGTTGAGGGTTTTGCAGGACCACGAGTGGCACCCATTTTATTAGTTATCATGGTCCATCCATCATAGGATGAGGGGGTCTTGGCATCGATTTGCACCTTTTCTTGTGCCATAGGGAAGGATTTGGCCATGAGAGGACACCCACAAAATCATGTGGTTAGAAGCTTGATAATGGAAACAAGTATTGGGTAAGTTAAAATAAAGCATGCGCTGAAAAAATGGGTATATCTAACTTGAATATCAATGGTGTCTTTTAGGTCTTTGGATAAATCCACCTCAATGCAAACATGCTTTTGAGGTGAGTGTTCAATAATTCAAGTTGTTCTAGACAAATAAGTCGAGCCAAGGGTTTGATCATATGTTCGAAAAATCCCCACAAGGGGAGAAGCTACCCAGGAAATTCCACCCATACTAGGATTTTAATCTTAGCTTTTTCCAATGAGAAAACACCACTAGTGTGCCACAAATTAACTAGGGGCCGTGGTTGACAATGGATTTTTAATGATCAGCATTGTTGAAACAAAACAAAAAAAACCCTTGGTGAGGTTTTGCACTCCCTGAAGCTTGACACTGCTATTTCCAATGGTTGTCAACCCATTGTTTCAATAGTATTTCACGGGGGACTCAACCAATAAAATACCCAACAAGGGTGAAAGATTCAATCTAGTTATAAGCTTTATCAAAATTACAATAACTAATAAAAATAAAAAGTAAATGTATTACATGTTCCTTTACGGAGAATAAAATATTTAATATATTGTGTTTTTTCTTTTCTAAACTCCATTCAATGTACATGATTTTGGTTCCACCTTAGTCATTCCATTAGATTTTTTCATATATAATATACATATTTATCTTTTTTTTTAAATGGAGGTTGTATTATCGTGTCGTGGGAGGACCATGGTAATTTGCCAATCACATGTTTATATATTTCAAATGTTAAATTTTTAATGATAATATCATAAAATTACTTTTTTAATAATTTTCAATATAATTTTTTTTATACTTAATTAGTTCCTTTAAATTTGACAATCTCCAATATGTGTTTATATTGTGTTGGAATATATATAATATTGGTTATTCATATTGATTATCTATAACTCTTTCATATTTAAATTTTGTTATATAAGATATTTGGATTTAATAATGATAATTTTTCAACACAAATTATGTGGAAAATATTTTGTTGTTAATGTAAATCTACTCAAATCCCTAAATGTCATCACATTTATGTAGAGTCTCAACCACATCACCTTTTCTTGTGGAAAAAACCTAAAATTCACTAAAAGGTTGAATACCTATCTAAATAAGAGGTGTCACTTTTTTATTTTGGAAGCAAGAAAAAAAACACCAAAGTGTTGCAAGATTTTCAATAAAAATATTTGATTGTTTATGTTGAGTTTTATTGTGTTTAGAATTTCATGTATAACATAGAATAGTACTTTCACGTTTTACTTATTTCAACACAAACTCGAATGAAGGATTTAGACCCATTTTTCTTCAAATTGGTATCAAATCCTACGTATATGATTTCTTTCGCAGTATAGTTCAGAATTGCAAGAGTAAGTGGCAGAAACCTTGCACAACCTCAAATTTTCAAATTCAATGGAAAGAGTTATGCTTGTTATAGTATCAAAATGAATACTATATTATGCTCTTAATATGTATGAGAGATAGTTAAAAATGGGTTTTTGATCTTGTGAATCAGGTGGCACTTTGAAAGCGTTGACATAAGAAAATAACTTTTTTCGGAAATAAAACTAAAAGAATGATGCAAAAACATCATTCATCGTACCAAAAACAATGGAAAAATCCTTTTTCGTGTGACAACATCATCGAAATCTAAACATCCATGAAATGTCCTTCAAACTACATACCAAAGTACAAGAAAAGTTAAAATTGTTAAGTTAAAAATGTTAAGGAGAGATTTCAAGAATATTTGTATGAAGGATTCATACTATAGATTCATTTCTATTCCATGTAATATGTGTAGTTAATCATATCAGATCTCATGGTGAGATGTTAAAAGAACAAAGGATTGTATAATTATATTTAAATTTCTACCTGATAAGTTTGATTCAATTGTTGTCCCAATAGAAGAATCCAATATTTAACATAATTTTATGTTGATGAGTTGATGTGTTCACTATTATCCCATTAGTAAAGATTGAATAGATTTATAATTCTCCTCTTGAACATACATTCAAAACAAAAATAGTCATTTTATTTTTAAATAGATTTATAATGCTCCTCTTGAAAAGATGGTACGATTAGATGAGATGCGATAAATAAGATGTGACCAGAATTGAGTGACCTTAGATAGAACAATAAACTTTATCGTAGTAAAGATCAAATGTAGGGAAGATGTTTTTATATTGGATTAGAGGTAAAAACGTGAAAGGGAACACACACACAAAGCGATGCAATTGTAGCCTATGGCTAGTGCTAACACATAACTAACGATAGTTAGTCATATTTTAGATTATGAGGGGAGAGATGAAAGGTATGCTTACATACCTAATATAGACATTACAAAGAGTTTTTAGATGTTTCTTAAACGGGGGAAGTAGATTCTACTTAGGTGGTAGTCCTAGGTTTATACCCCAGCACTGAGCAACGTGGTGCAAACTGATCAATGCAGGAAGTTTGTTATAGATGGGAAAGTTGATTGATGCAGGAAGCTTTCTTAGGATGATTTATTTTGAATATTTTCCTTTTTTCTTATTGGGTATTTAGAAGGTTGATCATGCAAGAATACTTCATTTCCATGATATAAGATAGTAGCCATCCTTCGAGGGAGTGGTTTCCATTTTGGAATTTTTTGCTTTGGATTTTTTATTTTTTATTTGGATGGTAGGATATATGATAGTTGTCCTTCGAGGGATCATTCTATGATTTTAATAAAAAATTTCTTTACATGAACAATTGTCCTTCGAGGGAGTAGTGTATTTTTGGATAAGATAGCTATGATATGAGCATCCAATTTTTTTGATTTTTTACTTTTACAAGAGAGCTGGGGATAGCCAAGTAGACCACTTAGGGAGGGGAGAATAAGGCATACAAGTGACACCAATGAACCCTTATCATGGTTCTAGTAGGTGGATAAGAGGGATGTGGATGTAATGATTGCGGGGTTCTTATAGAAAATGAGGAAATTATCCATGAGGAATATACTATGAGTAGAGCCGTGGTGCCCATATTCAAGGTCATAATTAAAATAGTGATGGAAGACCACATAATTCCAAATAATTATGATGAAAGATGGAGAAATCTGATGGTGGAAGAAAGATCGTGGAATATGACTAAGGTCACATTGGTAGTTGTCTTAGCAATAGAAAGTTCACAAGTGCAAGGCGTTGAGAGGTTTCATTTCCGATTTAACATTGAGGGAGGCCAAACAATAGGCCCAAACCCATACTTATGCATGATAATATATGGTCCAATCTAGTTGGGAGAAAACTTTCCACATTGGCTCTTTTCTAAAGTAGTGACATTCTGATTTTCTTTCAAGACTAGGTCACTGATGTTAAAGTCACGCTAATTAAGATGTTTATTATGGGCATGTTTAATGTGCTATTGATAGACATGATGATGTTGGAAATCGATTAAGTGACATCCATCTAGATATTTAAGTTGTGCTAGACACTCTTGGCGATAGTCTTTCTCAGAGGCAGTCGCAAACAGAAACATGTAAGGATGGGATTTGAAGTTTGAGAGGAAGGATGGCTTTAGAATCGTAGACGAGAGAGAAGGGAGTAGTACCCATAGAGGTGTGGATACTATTATGATAAGCCCAAATAGCAAAGGGGATAGGAAGATGTCAATCTCGACCGACCTTATCAAAAAAATTAGAGAGAATGTTGTAGAGAGTTTTATTGGTAGCTTCGGCTTGGACATTAGCTTGAGGATAGTAAAGGGATGAGAAGCTAAGATTGATATTGAAATAGTTGCAAATATTCTTAAGATCTTTGTTTTTGAATGACTTTTCGTTGTCCGTGATGATTTTATGAGGAACACTAAAGCGGAAGATGATGTGTTGATAGACAAAATCGATGATCTTGTTAACTTTGGTAGATGTGAGTAGAATGGATTTCACCCATTTAGTGAAGTATTCAGTAGTGGTGATGACAAATTGATGACACTAAGAAAAACGTGTATTGATGAGGTTAATTAGGTCAAGTCCCCATTACAAGAAATGCCAAAGATCTTGAGCTGGCTATAAGGCCTAGCTAGGGATGTGGATAAGATTGGAATGTTGTTGGCATTTGATGCACTTTTGAATTATTCATAGCAGTCTTGATTAATGGTAGGCCAGTAATAACGCAGGCAAAGAATGCACTTAGCGATAGCTAATCCGTTAAAGTGTCCACCACAGATGTCATCGTGGACTTTTTAGATAACACAGATGGATTCATGGGATTTAAGGAAATGTAGCAGAATACCTTCAAATCCATGCTTGTAAAATATTTTTCCAAGGATAATATAGAGATTAGCACATTGAAGGAAGGACATCTTACCATTTTTGGATAGGTCGAAGGAGATTTTGGATACAGACATATAGTTGAAGATCTCAGAGTACCAGATGTAAGATTGATTGGAATCTAAGAGTTTGATGCAGGGAAGCTCACTCGTATGAGATGGTTATTCAATATGATGAACAACAATGGAGAGTTTGGATTCTTCCATTGTCCAAGGGATGAGAGATGCAAGGGACACCATATTGTCCATGAAATGATTGGACGAATGAGGGATAGATTAGATGTTGTATTGATTAAAGGATTCAAGGAGAAAGTTGATGACATCCTTGTATTTCTAAAGGACTTTGTTTTTACATTGAAAGGTTCCCTTGCCTTGATTAATAATAATCTAAGAATCACCATAGATGTCAAGGATTTGAATGCCTAACATGATAGTGGTTTGGAGACCTAGGATGAGCGACTCATACTCAGCCATGTTATTAGTACACTCATAGTTAAGCTTGTAAGCAACAGGAATAGGATTTTCCCAAGGAGGAATGATGATGACACCAATGCCTCCCCCTTTTCGACACTTAGATCCATAAAATAAAAGTGTCATTTTGAGGGGAGAGAATTCGTGATCGATGGTATGGATAGATTCGGCAGGGAATTACTCATGAGGAAGATGATTGTCAAGAAGAGGGGATTCAATAAGTTTATTGGCAATAGCCAATCCCTTGATTATCAAACTCATCCATGAACATGAACCATCGAGTGATTCAATCATTGTGATAAGGTTTGGAATGCATGGTTTTAAAGAGGTTGAAGCTAGTGACCATGTAGGTTTTGTGATTAAGCAAATAATGATGAAGTTTGAAGGTGGTGAAGAAAAGAGTGCAACACAACTTTTCATCTTCATTGTAGTGGGTTTTCATAATCATGAAGGGTGCAGATAATAAAATAGACAAATTTCTCCCTGCCCTGTTCACCGCAGTATACCAACATGGCACCTAGAGCATGATCGATGATAGAGATGTAGAGATAGAATAACTCCCTCTTGTATGGAGGCATGAGCATAGGTGGCGATAGAAGATACTATTTGAGATCATCAAAGGCATTCTAATAATTGGCATCTCATTTATAATATTTCTCCTATAAAAAGGAGGAGTGACCTCTTTTGGAGTTTATTTGCAAGTTCTTAGTGAGACTAAAGTGTTTTTTTAGAGCTGTTGTATGTGGGGCTATTTGGCATATTTTTATACCTAATTTCCAGCACTTTGTGGAGGGTTTTAGACTGATTTTGTAGCTGCTGTAATAAACATGGCAGATTTGAAATTTATCTAATAAAAAAATCATTATTTTATTTCCTGAAAATTATGGTTTTTGTTTGCGAAAAATCCATCAATTACAAAAGAGGAATCAGAAAGGGTTAGGGTGATTGGTTAGGGTTTTTATTTCATTGAGATATTATCAACACTCAAAATCATCTAATTTCAGCACTCACTCACTTCTAGCATAGACCACATCGTTGATCTCCACAATCAATCCTAACATGGCCATGGCAACTCAGCCAAAATGTTGGGCTATTTTTGGTCACCAAACATGAATTTGTGCAATTTGGACCTTGCTCAAAAGATAACCACCCGTGCATTGCATTTTACTCAAGCATAGAACTTGAGCACTCTCTTGAAGTGCCATGAGGGATCATTGGGGTCTTCATGGTATAAATAATCAAGGAAATAGACAATTTGCATGAAAAACCAATAAATATTAGAATAAATAATAAAGACATATGCTCATGTACACACACAACTCAACATAAAGAATCGTTACTTCATTAATATATAATGATTTTTGAGTTACATCAAAGGCTACATTTTTTGATGTGTGATGCCCAATACAACATACAACACAATAAATAGACTTTGCTTAACAAAGCCTCGACACTTGCACATTACTCAGCATTCTTCTTACTACTCACACCAGCCTTCACAAATGCTTCAACCCACAAGCTTTCCAAAAATTCCAATTTCCAATATCTCACATGAATTGACTCGTGGTATTTATAGGTTTCATAGACCCCTTTGACCTACCAATTGAAGCATAGTTATATTTGGTTGTCAATTTTCTGGAACCTTACAGATCTTTTTTAGTTCTCTTAATTGTTTCTTATCTAAATAGTTTTAAAAGTCTCCTATGTTCCTTCACATGCTTATGTTTGCATGTGTTCTTGAATCATCCACGTCCTTCATTACCCAATATATGTACTTTTTCCTTTTACACCATCTTGCACGTCAATATTTCTTTAGTCTACTTGCACAAGATAATGTGGTGTTGTTCGTATCTCACTCATAAAAGACTTCGTAGTTGCCTTTGTGATTCGTGCCTTTCTAAGGATCAACACAAATACAAGCGTCATCATGATTTGCACAAAGAACCACACCAATTCAAAGGTTTGTAATATTTTTTAATTACATATGCAAAGAGGAAAGGGTCTTAGGTCCTCACAAGAATAGCATGCATCTTCCCTTTGTGCCATATATCATCTTGAAGCTAGAGAGGGATAACACAATCACAATCTTTCCATCATTCATTGGCTTGCACTTGTTTTCATTCTCAAACTTTTGCACCCACATTTTCACTCTTTACTAGATACACCATGGTAACACAACAACAAAAGAAAATCACATAAACACCAGTAAAAGCACTAAAAACCAAACTTCATTACATCGTACAAAGTTGTCACAGCAAAGTCATATCACTCACCAAGGGAAACAATGGACCATAGCTTTCCCATGTAGACACTAAACAAGGTGTCGAGTGATGTCAATAGGATACTTGATTTGTCTAATATCACCCCATAGTTTATCGTTTTCTAAGAATTGATATATGTAATGATTTTTTAGGCCTAAATTGAATTGTACATTCATATGCATTATTGTACAAATGTGTACACAACTTTCAATAATACTAAGATACTTGAATGATCTATTGCTACCCCATATTTTTTCTACTTCAAAGAATTGATGTATATAACATATGAGGTCCAAATCGAATTGTGTGAGCATACAAATATATTATTGTACAAATTGCACACAACATTCAATAACACAATTGTAAGATAAAATTCTAGAACTTGTGTTCTCTTCGTTTAATGAACTTGTTATTGTCTGAATTTATACACAAATTTCAACAATGCCATTCTAAATTATAGTTTTCAATCTTGTATTCTCATGGCTATGCACTCAAATTTTTGTTCATAAGTGGAAGTGTAAACTGCCTTTGGACCATGACACATTAGACTGCTGCAGTTTAATATGTTGCCCTCCAAATTGTTTTAAAGCCTTAATCATGCCAGCCATCTAGTATGAAATGCACACCATGAAATTCTCTCTGCATAATGTCCCATTGATGACAACACAAACATTATGCAAATACAATGCAATAAATCATATAAATAAATATCTTTGTTCAAAATGGTATAAGTATCAGAAGCTACAATTTGTTAAAAACCTCCATAAGCATCTACATTGTCGGATAATTGCAATCTGTGTACTTATTATGGAAAAAATAACCCCAAAATCAAGATGATACAAACCAACATGCTCTTTGAAAACATCAAATTTGTCACATTAAAATTGTTCAGAAGACTAGTGTCAGTTTGATGTGATCTTAACAACGTTGGTCCACAACACATATAAGCAAAGCCAAAAAAAAAAGAGAGCAGTTGAGGAGCTGACTTCTGGCAAATGCTATTTCAGAGCTGCACGCCAAACATCTAAATAGAGTCTAAATACTGAAATTGCCTCATTACTTGGTAATTGCAGTGCAGTACAGTTCACTGATTTCCTAAACCTCTTCCATCAAATTGATTTCTGCCGAGTAATATACATTAATCACCTTTAAATGGGGCAGGAAAATAGTACATATTTACTTATACCTTATATTCTTTTGAAAACCTTATGAAGAAATCCACCTGAGATTGAATGCACCCACCGGGATGCTAAGCCAAAATTTGGACCAGAAAGAAAGGCATTGCACAAAAAACAGAAAAACTTCATTCTGCAATAAGGAGTGAATGATATATAACCTAGGTTTTGGCTCTCAGACTGCGGGCCGCCTTATTGTATCGTGGGGATGAGATTGTGGGCCATATTTTAGAGGTGTGAGAGTGATGAGGTTGTGGGCCAAATTAGCGTGCTGTGGGGGTTTGAACCTGGTCTGCACAGTTATAAATGTGCCCCATTCAGTACTAAACCTCTGTTACATGAAATCCGGATTGTGGACTGCCTTAACATGGTGTGATATAATTTTCCCCTTTTTCTTACACCAGAACACTTTGGCACTTTGGACTGATATCTAATAAGACATTTTATATTAATCACCTATCACGCGAAGCCACAGTAAAGGGTTCTTACCATCCCCATTCCCATCTGAATGGCCAAAATAAGGTCCCGTGAATCAACTCCTTTGAAAACCTAGAGAAAGAAAACAAACCTCAAGGCCAAACATATTAAGGCCCTGGAAACAATTTATGCTCAGATGAAGATCCATAACACAAAAAAAAGGAAACTGAAACTAATTTATTCCAAGCTATGAAACAAGTTTGTTTACAATGTGCCACCTACAAAATAGAAATCATGCTTTAATTTCATCTGTAAGAAGGATACTATCATTAAAAAACAGTTAGTATTCTATAGTCCAAAGGCTTCTTTCACAGGGATCTGTACCAAGCCCTCTTGTACCACAATAATTGTATGGTACAGAAAATCAAGTTTAAAAAATCCAGCCACAGCCTGGCAGAACCATATGCAGAAGTAACTGGCATTACGTAGTAATAAGAAGAAAATCAGTTGTGTTCAAACATATTTTCATTTGCCAAGCATCAAGAATTCCTTATCTACAGTTTGCCACTAGTGCTTGAACTTTGACTTCTTGCTTCTTTACAAGATAAACGTAATGGGAAAAATCAACCAAATCAGACCTACAACTTCCATGTCAAATCAAAGTAGAGACGATATCACTGTGCATGATATGCAGCATCACTTAGGATAAAGAATGTCGTAATGCCCCGGTCGATACAATAGGACAACATACGGCTCAACTTTCTCTGGTTCTTTGTCTTTTACAAGGCGATTGCCAGGTATGAACTCATGATAATTCACTTCTCTCTTATTTGGATCACATGAACTTCGGTCAAGATACATAACACGAATTGGCACCCCCAGTGCATCAGATAATGCAATAATGTGGACATGATCACTTTCTTCACCCATAGGTTCCACCGATGTTTTGCAGAACTGCAGTCAGTATGAAACCACACAAATTAGAGGTAGAGTTATAACTTATAGCTATACCATAGAAGAAATTAATTTAAGATAATTGCAATGGCACATAAACTTCTCTATTACCTGCTCCACACTTGAACTGCTGCTTACACCAACTATAAAAGGCTCAAAAAACTCAGCCCTTCGACGAATTTCACCAGCCGTGACAAATCTTAAAAACATCACAACTACAAAACACGGAACAAAACAACAGCCACTGTGATGGTAAATCAACAGAACTCATTTTGAACAATGACAATTCTTAAAATTTCACTTACTGTAGTTCGATACTAATTGATCTCGACTCTTCTCAAGAAGTGTATCAATACTGCATAGGATAGCCGATTATCAATTTTCAGTAATAGTGCAGAAGGCTAACCAAGCAACCTTCTAAAAAGGAACAAGACTATTAAATTGAATGAAGTCAGGTAAAAACAAACTATCTGAGCAAAAATATAAAACAAAATTATATTGGCAACAAAGAACCTTCCACATTAAATTAGCACCACTCACTACAGTACAAAATCCCAACTCAATGGAATCCAGCATATCACCAAGTAAAAACAGTGATGAAAGTCTGAATAACCAGTTCCACAGTCAAATGGCATATCTTACCTTGTAGATGATTCACTGCCTGGAAGCACACTCTCCAACTGATCAATGAATAGCTGAGCACAAATTTTCAAAGGTACAAATTAACACACAGATAATTTTACAATATTTTAAATGAATTATATATGCAGTGCAGTTCAAAAAACTCCTAGAACTTAAACAAGGGCACATTTAATACACTGAAGACGAACTCCATGAAGTTTCTGGACCAGGGACAGCAGAGAGGTGGGGGGGAGGTGGGGGGAAGAGGAGACAGTGGGGGGTGGGGGCAGTGGCAGACAGAAAGCCAATTTCAGTTATCCAGAAAACTAAATTTCGGTTATCAGAAGGGAACATCAATAAAAAACAATTATAGAACACAAATAGATAAGACAACTGTGCAGAACTATAAATTTTCACATCAACAAGCTTTCGAAAGTCTGAAAAGTTATAACTGACTCACTGAAAACATGCAAAGACATCCATGATCCATGAAATAAAAATCTATAGTGATGCATACTAAACTTACATTGACACACTCTCATACCAAATAAATGCACAGAATCCTATCTAGATGGAAATCTTAAATTTATGGCATCTCCAAGTTTACTGAGTGTAAGGGAAGAACCAGACAGGAAAGCAGGAAGTAGCATTTCAGCAATTTTCAGGAAATTGTGACTGGAAACTATCCTGAAATAAACATCCGAGTCAAAATAGTCACTTTGGATGGACATTTAAAATATGAAACAATTCTCACTGACTGCCATAGAATTTCATTTCTATAGGATTCTAATTCAGTGTAATCTCCTTCCAATAATGTAGACAAGACATACAGAAAATCACTTCCTCACGGTGAAATCATTTTTACAAGATTAAATATAGCTACTGTTACAAGATTAAATATAGCTACTATTACAAGATTAAATATATGTCAAGTAGCTAAATCAAAAGAGCCTAACATAAATCTTCAAAACAAAAATAGAATTTCAAACAGTGTTGTCTAGTTGCTGTTAAAATATAACACATTATATAGAATGTATAAACAGTTATGTAGTTGTTCGGTTGGTAACTGTTCAACCACCTCTCTCTCAATAAATAAACCTCTGCCTGTATCATTTGGACAGTGCAGTTTTTGCCTTATGTATTCTTTCTTCTCTTTGCATATTCCAACATTGGTATCAGAGCCCCAAAGGTTGTAGTTCGAGGAAGCCTTCAAGAGGCATGAACAGCAAACTCGAGGAAGCCCTAATAAGGCACAAGTTTGGCAAAACGGTTCGAGGGCATCGTGGTTCGCTGGAGGAAATAACACAGTCGCAAATCATGTGAAAGAATACACCACACAGTCGCAAAAACAGTCACGTTTTTCCGACGGAAATACAGTCGCGAGGACAAAGAAAGCCTGTTTCACGAAGGGTCTGAAGGGTTGTGGTTACACGAGGGCACTTCTTACTGATTTTCGTGGGCATCGTTGGTGGTCAAAAATCGTAATCGCTGGAATCGCTGGGAGTTGCAAAAAACGTGGGCATTGTTGGTCACAAATCATGGTCGCTGGAATCGCTGGGCCAGAAAAATAATCAAACCTGCAAAATCGTGGCAGAGGTAAAACTTGCGAACAGCAAAGTCATGGAGAGTTTTATTTTTATAAATCTATTTGGTGTTGTGTTTTAATATTTTCCTGGCACATAAGATATTTTCCCCACAGCCACGTATTTGCATAGTTTATTTCATACGATTTGGTGGAAAAATTAATCTCATATTATATGCTGGAGAAATTAAAATAAATATATTTGCTGGAAAAAGGTATTTTATTAAGTGTGAGGCAAAATTATTATTTTATTATTTTCCGTTACTTTGGAATAATAAAATGGCAAATATATCACACTTGACGTTGCTGGAGACACAAAAATTAACAGGCTCTAATTTTAATGTATGGAGTCATAAGATTTTAACAGTTGCAGAGTTTCGTGATTGTGATAAAATAATCAAGGGTGATGAAAGTCGACCAGCGACGAACTTCGAGGATTATGACAAACGTCATAAGGAAGCATTATTGCTTCTCAAGTTATCAGTGTCAGATAATTTGATACCGGAAGTGTGGAATGCCATTGCGGAAAGCACGTTGTGGGCCAGTTTGAGGGATAAATATCAGACGTCAGAAAAGAGTCAGGTTTTATACCTGAAAAATATGCTCTTTTCCGTAAAGTTACAAGAAGGTGGATCGCTGTCTGAGCACCTACTTCGGATGAAAGATCTCTGAGACCAGTTATCTTTCATCAATAAAAAGGTGGACGACGATGATATGGTGGCTCTGGTTTTGAACAGCTTACCTTCTTCGTATGAGTCATTTGTGGAGGCACTCCATTTAATGGCTGAAAGTCAAACACTCACGTTTGACAAGGTGAGTTCCTACCTATTGCAAAAGGAACGGAGACAACTTCAAGCAGAATCTAATTGTGACCATTCAGAGAGTGCTCTTGTCACTCAGTCAAAGGGAAAGTGGAAACATCAATCTGGTGAATCTTCCACTCGGTATCAGGTCACATGTTGTTACTGTCACGAGGTTGGGCACCTCAAGAAGGATTGCCGAAAGCGGATGTATGATCTTTCGAAGCAGAACAAAAAGCCATGTAATGAGGAACATGTGGCAGTAGTTGCAGAGGAACGAGATTCGGATGACGAGTATGCTCTTTATTGTCTTACGACATCATGCTCAAATGACAGTGGTACTAGTTGCTGGATTATTGACTCTGGTGCGTCTACACACTTTTCATGTCATAGGGACTTGTATGTTTCATACTGCAAATATATGTTTTGAATCAGTAGTACTAGCTAATGGAGAATCACTTGCAATAGAAGGGATAGGAGATATATGCATTGTATTGAATAATGCTCATAAATTGTTGGTACGAAATGTTAGATATGTACCTTCTTTACAAAAGAATCTTCTATCTATTCATCAATTGATTGAAAATCCCAATATTTCTGTGGATTTCTGTGGAAAGAAGTGTGTTGTCTCTAATGGGAAACAGAGACGGATAATTGCCTTTGGTATTGGGGTAGGTGGTCAGTATCAGCCTGTTGATCCGGCTGCGATCAACATGAATGCACGTGTGGAGGACAGCTCCACCATTCAGGATGTGCAGGAGGCTGCAATACCTTGGGAGGAAGGCATTCCTCACAAATCTGTTGACTTGGATACAGTCAACCTACATGCACCTATTGTGGAGGGAATATCCACTATACTAGGTGTACGGAAGGCGGACATGCCTTAGAAGGATGGATTTCCTCATTCTAAAGAACAATTTGTTGTGTACGGAGACTCCACTATTCCAAATGCATTGACGGTGCATGGTGAGATGGCATGCCCAGCCACTCACTCAGGGGTTCTTGCTCGAAGGACAGTAGAGCATGACCAGTTTGCTCATTGTGTTGTGAACGATCTTTCCCAACAGAGGGGGATAGATGAGCAAATAGATAAGACGGACGAGTTGGTTCTCACTCCTACCACTGCAGTGATGGAGATGGTTATTTCTCCTGTTGAGACGGAGACCACTGCTGAGACGGAGATGGTTATTTCTCCTACTATTGAGGAGTTGGTTCTAACTCCTACTGCACAGATGGTCACATTTCTCTTCTTGAAAAAATCGGATGAGCACTACATGGTGGTGCAAGGACGTGATCGAGGTGACTTCGATTATAGGATAATTGAGTCTTTGTACAGACTCCAGCAGGCTACACAAGCCTGGAATAGATTTTTCAATCCACATCTTCGAGGTTCTAATTTCAGTATTTTGGAGATGGGGCTGACACTCTCAGCCATTGGTGATTCATCACTGGTCAATGAATCACGAAACAGAGAACTAGTGGACCACTTGCCATATCTTTTGTTCATGAGACCAAATTTTTGTTTTGCGGTTTGTCTTCATTCGACAACTACATCACAGTTGAGGACTGCTGATTTTAAAGTACAACTTATGGCACAGTCTGTAAATGTAATGACTAAACATATGGGCTTTGGGAAATTTGTAAAATTTCGGGACAAACTTTGTCTTGTTTCCAGTTTAGTCATTAAGAGGGGGTGTTAAAATATAACACATTATATAGAATGTATAAACAGTTATGTAGTTGTTCAGTTGGTAACTGTTCAACCACCTCTCTCTCAATAAATAAACCTCTGCCTGTATCATTTGGCCAGTGCAGTTTTTGCCTTCTGTATTCTTTCTTCTCTTTGCATATTCCAACAGCTGCCTCCAGTCCCTGAAGGATGAGTGGTTTGTTTATGAAAAAGATACTTTTTTTCTTTAATTTTTATATGTTTCATTGCCAAACACTGTTGGGGGCGCCTAGACACCCCCTTGAGGCACCTACTTTTCTCTGCAAATTTCAAAAATTATTTTGGTGCCATCTAACAAGGCCCGGGGAGGGAGAAAACTTGAGTAGACATAACAGGGATGGACCACAGACATTTTGTCCCCATCCTAACATTCCCAAATTGATATTGGATGCTGGTTCAGCTGTCCCATGCATGGGGATGCATCTCTATATATATGCCTGAATATGGAATAATAACAAGATTTTTAAAAGCGTCAAATAACTTCGTCAGCAGTGAATTGTAAAAGTCCATAAGAATGGAACAACATAGCTTGTGTAAGCAATAAATAGAAGCAAAATCCATCGAAGAAAACAAATGATAAAGTCGAGTGAATTCCAACAACTTACTTTCGTTAAGAGACAAGAAATTCATATGATATTGATTCTACAAACGACCAAATTTGGCCCATTGAATGTAGGGAGCATCTTAAAAAAGAAAATTAGGCCCCTTAAAAAAAGAGAAAGCTCTAAACTAAAAGAGGGGTTTGCCCCGAAAGAAAAAAAGTCTTGAAAAATAGGTTACAGCTTACAAGGAATTCTGAGCATTTATTTTTACAATTATTGCACTTCCTGCATTCTCTACAAGTGAAGTTTCTATGAAAAGGATATTTGTGAGAAATATATCCTTTAAAGAATGTGTTCCAAATTATCATTTCTAGCACCATTTACTTATATCTCAGACCATGCTACTCCACCTAGACCCTCGAGTCACTAAAAGACCATGACCAAAAAACACAGAAGACATATATAAACAAGAAAATAAGGCTAATGAAATTTGAAGTAGCACATGGAGCTTACTTGAAAAAAATCTTCAAAAGTGAACTCTTGATATCCCAGGTCCAGAAGTGTTTTCCTGCATTGCTCAATATTCTTCAAAACATGCTCCACCTCCGCTTTGTCTTGGGTTTCCAGTATATGCTCCTAATCCGTAACCTCAACATTCCTGTTATTAGTCGAAATCGATGAATAATGTTACCCTACCCCTACCCACTTAATACATGAAAATAATTGACCCCCAAAAATACCGAAGGAGCCAACACTCCAGAAAGTATTCCATTCTCTCGATTACCAGGTACGAAAACATGAAAGAACGAAAGAAACAGTTCCCATCACCACGTGTACGTCGAATTTCCCCATATGTCTCCCCCAGCAACTGCACAATTAATGTCATTAAACTTGGAATATGGCTTCAGATTAAAATAATGAAATGCTCTCAATTAAAAAACAACCCAAAATATCACACCTCAATTTTTTCCCTTAAAATTTGAAGGCCTGTTTCATACTCAGCTGCCAAGGTAGATAGAGGTTCCTGTAATAATGACATGATAACACATATTAAAAGAATTATCTTACAGCCAAAGTTAATCTACCTTCAAATAGTAAATCAAAAACTTAAATTTATTTCCACTTTCCAAGATTTTGTTGCCAGTTTTGATTGTTCCCATTAATTAAACTAGCTTACCTATTTTCAAAACAGATAGGAACAAGAGACATGCTAGATATTGTTATAAACTGGGTAGCAAGATAGTTGAATCTTCACAAGGCACAGAAGAACAAAGAGATGTTTCATTTTCCAAGCAATCGTTACCAGTTTTGATGGTTACTTATTTTCAAGAAAGATAGAAAATTGCAATAATGAAGAGGAACAACATACTTGTGCTAACTATTGCCATATCCTGGACAGCATGACAGATCAACATCCACAAGTCATGGAAGAACAAAGATTGTGATTTTGCAGGTTAAATTAAAGATAACATGTTAAAGAGACCAGCGCATATCAAAAGATAAAATATCAGGAAGAAAAAAAATTTAAGCACATCAGCAAAGAGCATCTTACCAGTATGCTCTAAACAATTTTTAGAAGTTACAAAAAAATCACAGGACAATAGAAAGAGCCCTTTGCCTCTTTACCAAGAAAGAGATTTTTTCTGCATAAATTGGGGGCTTAAGATATAGAGCAGTTTTTCAGTTAAAATGGTGTCCCAGATCATTTGTGTTCCATAATGAACTACAAGTCCCTTTTTTTACCATCTATTTTACAGATGCGGTCAATAAAATTGTATTTGCATTGGAGAATGGACAGACTGATGATCACTGTAAACTGAAAATCTTTATGTTGATAAATATTGCAATTTTAACATCACTTGACAGTTGGGTGTACGTCATAATATCTATGTTCGTTTCAGATCCACAAGAAAATCTCAGCTAGTCAACATGATGATTTCAGACTTCAGTAGTTTGATATCATGCTGTCAAACAGGAACGCAATTTGATGTGCCAATGACCGCACCAAAAGTGCTTGAACTCCAAACCAGTTATTACTAGGATACGTTAAGACAGAGGAAAGTAATATTTTGACAAGATGTCAGCCACTAAGAAACTAAAATCAGAACATGCTTTGCATAATCACATTGAAATCATCTGTCAGGCTATGATCTAGTGGCAACTTAGAGGTGCTACTGAGTAAAGGACTCAGGTTCAAATGTTCATGGTCTAAAGGCTGCTTCCAATACCAAGCAAAAATCTAGACACCTTTGATGGCCCATGGAATGCAGCAGAGTAGAAGGGAAAAAGGCACAGCTCAAGGAAAAGAGACCATCATAATACTGACCCTTGGCTACTCAAAACAAAAGAGAACACCAGCTCAAGAATAATGAATAAATGGTGCTGCAAATTACATTGACCAAAGAAAAAGCACGACTTAACAACAAAGAAATTGAGTAAATCGCATTACAAGCATCTCATCACAGTTTGGTAGATCAACTTATATAACTTTGGTTGATGTGATCCAAAAAACAACAGAAAACAGAACTGCAAATAGAAAGTAGAACGAGTGATAAAATGGGAACAATGAGGGCACCTGCTCACCTGAGAGTGGATTCAAATCCATCTATAACACAGGAGTCTCACACAATGGAAGCTCTCTCCTTGCATTAGCAGTTGAGATAAATAAAAAGATACATTCTTTAGGGTATTTTCCACCCTTTATATCAAAACCACAACAAACCCTACCTTACTAATGACCTAAAACCCTTCACTAACTCTAGGCTCCCAAAATATAACTTAACTTGATGGCAATCCTAAGACTAATGACAAATTTAGGGACAAAGATCTGTAACATATGTTGTGTCTAGATACACAACATGCCCTCCCCCTCAAGGAGTTTTGTCCCCAAAGCTAGTAGAATCTCTGAAGTTGGGCATGCTAAACATAGAATAGTACTATAGGATGGGTGACCTCCCAAGAACTTCCAATGCGAAATTTTGCTCCATGGATTTTAGTACATGTGAAGGATGCACAAAGGATGGAAATTGAGACCGCTACATCATAAAAAAAAATTTATAACAAACACGTCTTATAATACTACTTAACCAAATACATGCATGCAAATAGGGGCTGCTTCTTTTTTTTTCTAATTTCTCGAGCTCCTCTTAGCTTTTAGGAAAATTTTGCAACCATTCAGAATGTTTCAATGCTTTCCTAGAGAACCTCTTTTACATGGAAGTGGAGGCATTGGTTTCAGCAATGTGGCTAGTTTAGATGCTTACATAAAAATCTCTCTGTAGTTGGCCTTGAACATTCACACAACCCAATTCCACAGCTTTATATCCTCTCCCCAACAATACACTCGAGTTCCAACACTAGCTTCCTCTCTTCATCTATGACAGGAAGTTTTGTTCGTGGCACAGAATGCACCCCTAACTTTGTTTTCAAACATAATACATGGAAAACATCGTGTACTCTACCCTTGTTTGATATGTCCAATGCATATGCAACTTCCCACTTTTGCTCGCCATAATATTTGGGTTGTAATATTTTCTTCCTTGAATGCTTCAACATGGCTTGTTTATATGGTTGTAGCTGAACAAATACCATGTCTCCAATTTCAAATGTCCTATCCTATGTTGATCTGTCTGCTGTTTCATCATGTTGAGCCTCGCTGCCAAGTTGAACCTCAAAATTTACAGTGTTTTGCATCTCCTCCAATACTTCCTCTCTCGCTAGTACCTTGCCCCTTTGGATTACCCAATCTACTTTTTGATGGTAGAGGGAAATGTGGCGTTGTTTCAGTACTCAGCCAAAAGTAACCAGTCCACCCACTTGCTCTGCTTATCCCCCACATGCATTCTCATATGCCCTTCCAAGCATTTGTTCACCACCTCCATTTGACCATCAATTTGAGTATGGTATGCAATCCTCATGTTAAATGTAATCCCTGCATTATAAAATGGTACCTGTCGAAAATGACTTTGAGAAATCTGATTCTGATTGCAAATGATCAGCTTTGAGATGCCATGTAGCTCAAACACATATCGAAAATTAAATTTACCAACATTAAGACCACTGTTCCTTCCTTTCTCATAGGAATGAAGTGGGCATTCTTAGTCACCGATCTACCACAACAAAAAATTTCATCCTTACCTTTAGAGTTGGGAAAACATGATATGAAGTCCATTGACACAATTTTCCACTTTTAATTTGGTACAACATTTCATTGCAGAAGTCCAAGGGAAGTAACACTCTCAAAACTCCGCTCCAATCACAGATGATCTTCTTTAGGATGCCATGTAGCTTAAACACATGTTGGAAATACAATTTACCAACCTTAAACTTATTGTTTCCTCACTTTCTCATTCATACTTAGCCAATCAATGTACCACAACAAAAAAACCCATCTTACCTTTATAGTTGGGGAGACCCGGGATGAAGTCTATTTGCACAATTTCCACTTCTTAGTTGGTACAGCATTTGATTGGTGAAGTATTGGGGAATCAACACTCTCAACCTCATTTAGTTTCTAGGGATCACACTCAACTACAAATTCTAGGATACCTGCCTTCACATTTTTCCAAATAAAATAGAAATGATGTTGCTATAGGTTTTCTGGAATCCAACCTGGCCTGAAAACAGAGACTTGTGCCCATGCTCATGTGCCTTCTATACAAAGGGGGATTCACCCCTTTAGTAATGCATCCTCAAAAAAACATGATACCATTCTAAATAGGCCAAGCTTTTCCTTTTTCCCTTCTTTGATTTCTTGTATGAGCTTGGTTGTAGCAGAGTGAATCGAGTAGTCCTTCCTGCAGTAGATCTTGTATCCAAGCAGGTTCACCGATGGAGATGGCATGAAAGACACTGATTCCTCTAGGCGTGATAATGCATCTGCATCCACATTCTCCTTCCTTTTCTTATAAAGGATCTCAAGTTCATTGTCTTGTAGGTGATCCATCCAATCCTTATATTCATAAGTTAATGTTCCCTGGGTCAGCAAGTGCTTAACATTGAGATGATCAATCTTAACTACAAAACTTGCTCCCCAAAAGAAACTAACGCAATTTGACCACTCGTACAGGGTGGCTAACATCTTCTTGTTTTACATTGGCACCCAACATCCCCTTTCATTCAATTTCTTGCTTTCAAATGCAATGGGATGGTCATCTTGAGAAATTAATGCACCAAGTCCAAATCCAAAAGCATCACATTCAATGACAAGGGACTAGAAGAAATCACGAGTCTCTAAAACTGGCGTAGACAAGAGCTCAAGACGATTTTTGTGTCTTAGTGGACCACTTGAAAGCATCCTCCTTGGTAATATTACCCAAAGAACACACTATTGTGGAATTCCTTACAAACCTTCTATAGAATCCTATCATCCTAAAAAACCACAAAGATTCTCGAGAGTCTTAGGCACACGCCAATCATGGATGGCCTTAACCCTTGTAGGGTCAATGTGCACCCCATGTGTAGACATAATTTTACCAAGGTATTCCAATGATGCCCTACCGAATTCACACTTTCATGCCTTGGCATAAATTCTCTTTCACCAAGATATTCAAAACAATGTCCAAGTGTTCAATATGGGACACCAATGAATTGTTGCAAACAAGAATATCATCAAAAAAACTAAGGACAAACTTACATAGAAATGTATTAACTACCTTGTTCATCAATGCTTGCAGCATGGCTAATATCTCCTTGCCCTACATAGACACCCTTAGTTCCTTGTCATTCAATTTCTTACTTTCAAATGTGACGGATGGTCATCTTGAGAAAGTAATGCACCAAGTCTAGATCCATAAGCAAAGCATTCAATGTCGAAGGACTTGGAGAAATCGGAAGTCACTAAAACTGGAACAAACAATAACTCAATTGAAACCCTCAAAAGATTGTTGTATCTCAATGGACCACTTGAAGGCGTCCTTCTTGGTAAGATCAATCAAAGGACATGCTATTATGAAATTCCTTACAAACCTTCTATAGAATCCAGTCAAGCCTAAGAAACCACAAAGACTCTTGAGAGTCTTGCACACAGGCCAATCATGGATGGACTTGATCTCTATAAAACCAGTGCACACCCATCAACATAAACAATTTCATCAAGATATTCAACGCAATCCCCAAATGTTCAATATAGGATGCCAATGAATTATTGTAAACAAGGATATCATCAAAATATACAAGGAAAAACTTACGGAAGAATTCACAAAATACCTTGCTTGTTAATGCCTGAAATGTAATTGGAGCATCACTAAGACCAAAAGACGTGACTTGAAATTAGTAATGGTCCTGATGAATTTTGAATGTAGACTTCTCCTAGTCTTGAATCCAAATTGGTATCTAATAGCATCCAAACCTGACATCTATCTTTGAAATATACTTCCCCCGTGCAGCTCATCAAGCAAATCATCAATCTTTAGCATAGCATATTTATTTTAAATGTAATTTTGTTTAGGGCCCTATAATCAAATACGCAGTCTATACAACCCATCCTTCTTGGCTAGTACCATTGGAGAAACACATGGGTTCTAACATAAGTCACCACATTCAATTTTATGTTCATATCCATGGAGTATAAAATTCTTCATATTCATGGAGTATAAAATTCATAGCAAATTTGTTGCTAAAAAATATTCAAGATAAAAGTCGTGAATAAATTTAACTAAGAGAAATACACTAGTTACATCATTAAACAATTATAAAGAGATATAATTATAAACTCCACCCATGATTAATTATAAGTGATATTGTTCATTTTTTTAAAACTATACATTATCAATTATAAATTTATAATGTTGTGTGGGATTTATATATTACTATAAATTATAAACTAAACAGCATCTGCAGGATTTTTCAACAGGAAAGAGGTCTGTATTTGCAAGTCCCGACTAGGTCACCATTCTTAGTGACATATTCTAACAAGTTGTAATTTTAACTCTCCTGCAGGCTCACACCTGGAAAGCACTAGCACAACTGCCAAATGGGGAAAGAAGAGGCAAACCTTGGAGGAGAATGGAAGGAAAATTGGGTTAATGTACTAGCAGCACTAAATGGGGGAGAGCAAGAAGCAACATAAAGAGAGGAGCAGATTAAGTAAAGGGAGAGGAAGGAGAAGCACTCGACACTATCTAACCAGCAAAAATCAACGATGTCACAAACTCACTGTCACGTTTTAGCTGGCTTCTGTGACTTGTGGCTGCAAATAAATCGCGGAGATTTCCAGCACACTCTGCAAAGTCAAACTGAAACAGGAAACCAAATTTGTGAGTGGAAAAAGGCAGAATCGTGATGAAAAAAGGTAGAATAACAAGTGATATAACGAACTGATAAACAGCACTTTCAGACTGGCAGGATGACCTCAGAAAAACCCTAAAAAAAAAAAACATGAACTTTTTATTGTATTTTCCCTTGATATTTGTGATTTGTACCATACAAATTTAGTCGCAAACCAGGGTAAATTTTCAGATTCAATTAGAAATTCGGCAAGTTTAGAATTTTTAGGTTGAAATTCACCGAATGCGGTGACTGAGGTTCTAACTACGGACAATGATACTGGCCTCCAAGGGTTTGCTTACCAATTTTTCTATTTGACTTCTAAAAGAGTCCATATTTGTATGGGTGTACAACAGTTGTGCCCCTCGTAGGGTCAAGCTCAATAATGTGTTCCAATTCCCTATCCAATGGCAAGCTCTTTGGTAGATCTTGAAAACCTACCGTATATTAGCAAAACAGCTCTGAAATCCCCGAGGCCTATCCATGTGAAGCAGAAGAGTCTACATACATACAATAAAGGTGAGCCATAAACCCAAAATGCGCCTTCATAACTTTATTGATTTGGCTAGAGTCAACAATTTTAATTTCCTCGTAGGCAAGGACTTGGTAGCATACTGGCAGTACACTTGCTTGAATGTCAAGAATCTCTCATGATGATTGGTAGAGCATGTTCCAAGGGGGTATAACTATTGGGCTCCAAAAACATCATCCACTCCCCCAATATCAACAACATAAAATCCATCCTTGAGAACACACTCTCCCATTGAAAGTTTCGCATCATGCACTACTCCTACGCATGCAATACTTCGGTGCCCTGGAACTCAAATGGGAAACATCTCAAAAGTGTCTAAATGGAGACCTAACCTATGGACTAGTTTCTTATTTAGAATATTAAGTGCATTTACTAGATCAACCATGACCAAAACTAGACTGCCCGGAAACGCCAAGTACCCCCCGTACCAGGCCTGATACATATTGGGTATGGGTACGGGTATGGTTCAGGTACATACCCACATGGTTTTTTTTTAAGTGCAAAAAAATAAATAAAACTTGAAGGCTTTGACTGGAATTGAACCTTGGAAAGTTCGTGTGAGATTCAATATAGCCAATAGGCTCTGAAGGGTCAAGAGAGATGAAAAGGACTTCATTTGGTTGACTTACTATTCGGTTGCTTTCTTGTTGTTCCTCATGGGTCCTTTATTCTTCAGTCGATTTGGAAGGCATGGGAACAAGTGAAGCACTTGGTGGTTGGGCAGCCTATCTTCTCTTCCTTTGACACTAGGTTCCAAGCCTACAAATCGATATTGTCGAATCTGAAATATAATTACAAGATCCTTGCCTTGACAAGAAGCTGCTCTGCCCTCCTTTGCTTTGAGAAAGGAATTAAAATATTTCATGACTTGTACAGATTTGGGAAGTGGATGGAATGGACAGACCTTGAAGCTTTCTATAAGCTTCCTCAATCTCAGTTCAGAATGTATACAATGCTCAGAAATGCTTTCACAGCTCCCTCTACTGGACTAATTATGGAGGATGAGAATGACTTCTGGGATACTATGAGGTGGCTCAAAGGGCCCCTTTTACAAGAGGCTACCTCCAAACAACTCTATGAAAAGATTGCCTTCTCCCTAAACCTTTCCTTGGGCCTTAACAATAAGTGGAATGTTTGTGAGCCCATTAGTAGATGGACTCATAGATTTAATGTTTTGTGGTCTTCTTGTATTCAGTCAAAGAAATCTTGCTTTAGATGGCTTCTAATTCATAATAAGCTTGTTGTTGGCTTCTAATATTTTATAGGTTGCTGAGACTATAAGCTTGTTGTTTTCTTTAAATTTTTATATATATTTATATTTTTTACTTTTTAAAACTATATTGTACGAACGTACCCACAGCGTATCATACCCAAGGTTCTTAAAAATTTGTCATTTCAACATACCATACCCATACCGGAACAGTTTAGGACCAAAACTCAAGCTTTCTTGATATGCGCAAACAGCTTGAAGGTGTCCAGACAGTCCAAACCTATCGTGGTAGAATGCTACACCAATGGTTCCCCTATTTCTACTTCAGAAGGAGATATATTTTGTCATCAGGTTGGTCAGAGGCATCCTCATTATCAGACTCTGACTCTAGATGACACACATCTTCTGCCATATAAAATTTTTAGTATCACATACACGACCACAACTTATTTATTGAGAATACTTTCGACAAGGATTTACAACGATAGACATAGGGGCAGACTGACTACCACGGGTTTTAAACAATTACGCAGAGTTGCATGGATACGGATACAAATGTAAATATGGATACGACCAGTTTATAATGCCCCCTGATATAAATTACAAATATATTAATAATAATTATCAAATTTAAATTATAAACGAACTTATACATTAGATTAAAATTACACACAAATTATATACTTCCAACTCAAGGGAAGGTAGGAAAATCGGTATTCAATGGATTAAAAAATTTGCAGATTGTAGGCCAGCAGAGAATAGATCAAATGAAAAAAAAAGTAGGCCAAAAGAAACAAATCAAAAGAATTGCATGTTGATCAGAGTCAATTTGAAAGCTTGAAGTAAAAGAGTGAATCAACAGTCTCACCTACGTGTCATCAATTGTTGTTATTAAATGTATTATAGAAGGTCACTTGCAGTTTTTAGCATTTTTTTAGCCTTTTAAAGGGGTTTTTTGTTTGTTTTTTTAACTGTTAAATCAAATACGGCTATAGTTGCCATGCTTACCGTATCCGACAGTATTCGATATGCCACAATTATGGGTTTGTATCTAGATACACCTGGGTATACTATCCGAGCCGTATCTGAGAAGCACCCGAGCCATATCTGGTGTCCAGCACGCGGATACGTGGCACCTAGTAGTACGGGCGGAGTATCCAACAACACTGCAATTAAGACTCAAATTTTCCATCATCCTTGGGTTTTCTATCAAAAATAAAATGCTTTCAAATCATAGTTCCTACCATTTTCATTTTCTAGGGCATCAAAATGTTTTTTTGCTCTTCTAGCTTTCACGATAATAGCCCTTTAAAAAGATTTTGCTTCGAACATCCTTACCTCTATTCGAATCTTCACCCGCATTGTTGGAAACATAGATCGTTTGCACCATATTCGAACAAATCTTGGTTTTGTTCTCCAAAACTTGGATTTTTTCTGTGTAGCCCACAAATATATCTTATTAAAACAAAGTGTATCAACTAAGTATCATATGGCTCATCCCAGTAACAATCTACTCTCCGAGACAGCATTGGAAAAATCAGAAACCTCCCCCTCGTGGTTTGTAAAGAGTCAAGACCCATCTCTCTCCCACGTATGGGCAACATTCATCTTATCCAGTTTCATCTTTTCGTCTTATCTTTTAACCTTTTGCCACGCAGGGCCACATTCATCTCTCTCCCACGCAGGGCCACATTCATCTCTCTCCCACACAGGGCCACATTCATCTTTTCATCTTATCTTTTAATCTTTTGCACCCTAAAGGCCAGCTTGCGCTTGCTTGGCCAAGTGTGTACCTCCATTACCACTTCCAAAGACATTTTGTGGGAATTTCATTTGTAGATAAAAAGAGAGATGATGCAAGCTTTCTCCATCTTCCACTTCATGACCTACGGGATTATGATTGGGAACCCCCAAGGGTTGATATCCTCTTCATCATCTGGTTGCTCCAACTGCTTTCACAAGGAAAGAATCTCCCTTAAAACCTCCATGGCAAAATCTGTAAATAATCCCTTCATCTCATCCTTCACCACAAACTTTAAGTTGTTTCTTGTGTAAACTCTCCTCAGCATTTTTTGCAGCAGCTGCAAAAAATCGACTAAAGCTCTGATACCACTTACTACGTTCCGAATAACAGCAGAAAATGGAACTACAAATAAAGTAGAATGAGTGATACAACAGGAAAATTGCAGGGGTACCTACTCACACAAAAGTGGATGGCACCTACAAATCCATCTATAGCACAAGTTCTCACATAACGGCAGCCCTCCGTTTGCATCAGCAGATGAAATGCTAAAAAGATACATTCTTAAGCTTTTTCCACCCTTTATATCACAACCATAAGAAACTGTACCTGACTCATGATCTAACCTTTCACTGCCTCTAGGTTCCCGAAATATATCATAACGTGATAATAATGCTAAGACTAAAGACAAATCCATGAACAGACATCCTATAACATATGTCGTGCCTAGGTACACAACACCGGTTCAGTGTCTTCATTGTACTGAATAAAGGACATTCTAGAAGTAATTTTAGAAAACAAGTGTCCTAATGATGGGTCATGGGGTGACCTGAAATGCCGATGATAAAAAACCATCATGTGGTTCTATCCAAAAGATCTCTTACAAAAATTATGCACTGAAGAAATCTAAATTCATCAATTTAACATTAGATTTGTACATGTACCAAATGAAACAGCTAATACCAGAGAACTGAGATAAAAGAGCAATCCAGAACAATCACAATCATAATATTTTGAGTATCCAACGATAATCCTCCCCATCAAAAAGCACGAGGCATCTAACACCAAAGATTGAAGCTGCAACTAGCTAAATGTGTCCAACCATAGATTGAAATGCTTTCAAGAAAAAATGTATTGGCTTCCACATATTCTGAAAAGGTGACAAAACTGAATCTACTTGCAGAACACTGTCATTCATACACACATAGAGAAGCACGTGCCAGAACAAATGACCTGAGATCCAGGGGATTTGGAGATTCATCAAAATAATATATTAATCAAGATGATTTATACATTAAAATGCTAAAACAATATACTGAAAATATAAATCGATGGATTGAACACTGCAGCATTCTCTTTTTTAATTGTTTCTGTTGTTTATTTATGTTTATTTATGGGTTTCAAGCTGGAACCTTCGCAAGTCACACAGAACACAATATGCTTTGGATCTTTCTATGTCAGACAAACCAACAAGGAAATGGATTGTGACTAAATTCCATAGGAATCAAAGGATCCTTGAAAATATGATTCAAATTTACAAAGATCAAATGAAATTACTGTACAAAATATTTTTAATTTTTCTTTTTGCTGGAAAAAAAATTAAATTAACTCAACAGGGAAACGCCCTGAGATTAAAAATTAAAGCCCAGAAAAACTCAAATCCTAAGCATCGCTGATATATTACAGTTTGGCTTATAGAACTGACTTTGACTGGGTGATTCATAACATGAAACTGGTTTATTCAAGAAAATAACATGACCTGTGATTAGTGTACCTCATCCGAACAAATCTATGACTAATTTGAACAGTGTTCAAACTGCTACCATACAAGCAGCACCTCAGTTTCAACACAATTTAATTGATATAGGAGAACAGTCCAATGAAGGGGAGATGTAAATGTCTCGAAATTTGGAGTCCATGCAAGAGACACTTGGTGAGTGGAGTTAACTAACATAGATCATTCTTCAGTGCCCTTTAAGAGCTTATCCTCGAGAGCATAAATTTTGTATCCATATGCTGCACAAATGCCAGAATTGCTTCATACACCTAAGAATGGATCGAAACGAAATGTTCTAGGAATATTCAAGTCCAGACATAGTTCTTAGGTCCAGAGGAATGAAAGACCAGATCGCAATTATTGGCATGTGGAGGTTTCAGGGGTGTAGCTTCACAGTTTTAAATAGAATTCCTTGTAGTCAACTTTGCTTTAATTCTGTCTACGTGGAGAAGGCATAAGCACTCCACCACATGTTGGTAAAGATATCCAGCACAGACAGTATGATCTGTAATTACCTAAGCTTCTTGCTCGAAACTACATGCAAATATGAAAAAAAAACTGCTGAAATTACTTCAGATGGCAATGAATTAGAATGCAGAGTAAAGTAATTGACTGTAATTTTGTGGCTTAAAACAACAAAAAAGAATAGAAACATCTCAAAGGAAACAAGTAAGCCACATCAAAACACACAGAATTTCACCCTAGAAACCCCAAATCGGGGAAAAACAGCTTGGTAGTATAAACCAATCACCACTTCCTTTCCTTACACAATTGGATAAATTGCAAAAAGCACAAATGGGGCATGAAATCAGCAATAAAATACTGCTAATTGCAATTCTCTCAATTTTGATACCTCTAACTATGACTCACACTTCCTCTTCTGGACAATTGAATATATCACTCAATCCACAACAGTTCTCTTACATTCACTGATGCATGCACTTGTCTCTTAGCCCGTATCTCATACTTCTCATTTATACAGATGCTGGAGGTGTCCTTTTGCACACAAAACGGACCACCAACTGTCAAGACGGAGAAATCAAACCCTCATACAGTCAAATACGCACCTGTCAGTGGCAAGAGCACAGTCTCCAATATCTTCTGATTTGTTTTTTTGTTTTCTAATTCTATGTGGTGCATGCGAAAGCTATAAGAGTGGAATTAGAGAAAAACATGATGAAGAGATTAAATGCAATTCAACACACTCAAAGAAAACACCATAGTGATAAGACAAAGTAACACTGACACAAGATTTCAATGCATTAGTTGGCCAAATTATTAGGACACAATTACTATTAAGTATTAACGAGAGAAAAACATTACAAATAGCATTTTAGAATGGATGATGCAGGCAAATGTAGGAGCTTACATAGAATTCTGAGAAGTCTGCTGCCTTGACATAAACATACACCGAGTTTGGCAAGCTTATCTACCACTATATTTACACTAATCTGGGCATGAGCAGGTGAAATGACAGCGAAGGATGAGTACACTGAGTAGTTGCTGCAGTATCCCATGCAACTGAGGTGATAGACCCTTTAAGAACACAAGTTTATATCTTTTGAATGCATTTCAATGGCATTACACACAATTAGGGTTCACTTGCAATTGATGTCAGATGAAATGGTAGATTCATGAAGCTGCTAGATTACAACTGCTCCCTGAGTATATTAGAATCAGAATTCAATTCTCCATCCAAATGCTGTGAGAAAGGGCAGGGACGAGAGAGAGAGAGAGAGAGAGAGAGAGAGAGATTGTTATAATGTCCATATACAATGTAGGTCAGTGGGATTTAAAAATCCAGCAAATTACAACTGCAAGTAGGAGAGATAGAAGAACCCCCAAAGCTGACAAGTAACTAACATCTATAGCACCAAGATAAATGCTTAATTGATGAAGGTTCAGTCCATACTTTTTTTTTTGAGAACCAAATACGATAGAGCTTTGTCCTGCACTGTATGTCTGTAAACCATGATAAGGAGTTCATGATTTTGAAAGTCGAAGAATTCCACATCCGTAACCACACTCTGTCTTGAATCTCTTGATCATGCTGAAATAATATCTAAACATCCTTCCTTAAACATGCAATTACATTTATCTCGCATTCCCCAACATAGATTATTAAATTTGATAGAATAGTTGGTATAATGGTAATTTACGTAAGTCATAGGTACTTATAAAAGTACATAACATAGGAAATGAATACTTAAAATTAAAACATAACATTATGCTCTACCATATACAAGGAATCTTAGTAAGAACACCCCAATTAGAAAAAAATTAGGCAAAGGGTTTTGATAGATTCCCAAATCCTAAATTTGAGGCACCACAGGGTTTTTATGACAAGCTTTCCAATCAGCAAACATGGCCTCTTATTGAGCCCAGTCAGCCTTTCCAAAGGATCTATAGTTAGAAGTTAGAACTCAAATTCTTTGCCAAAGATAGTACCGGCCATCCACTTATTGAGATCATGACATGCAGTATGAAAGTGGCCTAGAATACCATGCTAAAAAAAATTATCCCGCAATTGGACTTTCTTTTAGCCATCATTTTCCCAATTAAAGAATAAAGCTTGGTTGGACTTGAGAAAACCTATAGGCATCAGTGGCATCATCACCAATAGTGTTAGGGTGGAATGTTTTTCAAATTGCATTTGATATTCTATGTGAAGAACCAATAGCTATGAGGAGGGATCCTTGCTAATTCATAACGGAATTCGCTGAAAACCCTAAATGGCAAAGTTCATGAGGTCATTGTCTCTATAAGGATGGTGCACAACATGTGAGTTCTTGAAACTAATAAGAATAAGTACAGGCTGTCTTGCGCTCATGACAAAGACATGTCTGAGGCTAACATTATGGAAGGTAATGGAAAAGATTTTAGCAGCCGGGTCCAAGTCATAGGTATTGGCTGTCTTGCACTCATGACAAAGACATGTCTGAGGCTAACATTATGGAAGGTAATGGAAAAGATTTTAGCAGCCGGGTCCAAGTCATAGGTATTGTTTAAAAATACAGCAATAGGATCTCATATGCCCAAGAGAGTTTTAAGTACAATTAAAAATAGGCAAAACCAGCAAAAAGAGGGATAACAGAATGTTGGCCATATGGTTACATAAAGGTTCATTGGTTCAAAATTGAAAGATGGGATAGTTGGATTGAGGGACTTGCCCACCTCCCCAAATACTGATGTTAGGAATGTTCCCAACAAGGATCGTGGCTAATATGCTTTGGTTTTGACTTTGGTGATCTGGTACTTGAATTGAAACATTAGTCACAACTCACAACCCTCATCACTTGGAAGAATTGGGCGATTAATTGGAGAGAATGTATTCTTAAATTCATTTTTGAGTTCGGTTCAGAACTGCTCCACACATTGGGAAGGCTGAGGATTTTGTTGATTTGGTTGTTGAGGTCAAACGGTGTTTGTTTGGTTGGGACAAGGTCATCTTGCGTTGGTGGTCCAGGTATGATTGGTGGTTCACAAATAAAGTTGAGTTCATTCTAGAGGCTGGCTGCTATGGGATATATAGGTTTTATCGAGGCTCAAATGTTTCTCAAGGATGGCTTTCCAGGGTTTTACACCATGGATCATGTGTGTCTGTAAGGTTTTGTAGACGATTAAGAAGTTTTGAAAGGAAGGTTTTTAAGTGGGTTTGGTAGAATGATAAGCAAAGGAAATGATTTGTTCTTGGTAATCAATGAATATGTGATGATGCAATGAAAATAAAGACAACTAAATAAGAGCAGCCATGCACGAATGATAAGCAAAGGCAATGATTTGTTCTTGGTAATCAATGAATATGTGATGATGCAATGAAAATAAAGACAACTAAATAAGAGCAGCCATGCACGAATGATAAGCAAAGGAAATGATTTGTTCTTGGTAATCAATGAATATGTGATGATGCAATGAAAATAAAGACAACTAAATAAGAGCAGCCATGCACGCAATATTTACAACTAACCTAATCTAGTCTATGTATGCAATAAGTTTACAACATGCTAATCTACAATAAAAAGAATGTAATGTACAAGGGAACAAACTAGATAGCACGTGGTTTAGCAGACATTCAAACTTAGAGCTTGCAGAGTTGGAGGGAATTTAGTCTTACCTTGAGAATGGGTAAACCTCAATCGGCCTATAGAACACTTTCAGAGCTCAAAGACCAAATTGTAGGGTAGTATCCTCAAGGTAGCTTGACCTTGACTTCCACAATAGTGTATAGAGAAAAGTGGCATAGCTCCTGGGAAGAATAGCATACCAAAACCTCTACCCTTTATGTCCAAAAATAGAAAAATGAGAGATAAATAAGAAAATTTATAGGTTGCGAGACAGAGTTTTTGTCGTTCAATTGGAATGACGAAGGTAAATGGTTTAACAAATGTACTTGTCATCAAAATTTGGCAAGGGTATACTGAAGATTCAGGTACATCCATACCCTCCATATATATCTTAAGTGTACTCCTTCCAATAAAAAGTAACAATCCCTCTTGGACCGCCAATCCAGAGTATATCTTGTGCAATAAAAAAGAGAATCATGTGGCGTTGCCAAAAAGCAGTTATAATAGCAATTCTAGGCGTCAATGCAGAAGATATGACCTAGAGCAGCCAACCTTTGAGAATTGTCATTGATTCTATCTAACCTAGACAGTCTGGATGCGGGTACGGGTAGGGTACGCCGATACGGCAAATTTTTAAAAATCTTGGGTACGGTACGCTTTTGGGTACGTTTTATATATATATATTATATATATATATATATATATATATATATATATATATATAAATGTATATAAATTATAAATTTAAAGAAGCATTTGCATACTTATTGAAATTTAATTCTCATACATTGCATACTTAATGAAATTTATTATTTCTCTATCACAGTTATTTATCTTAGTGACTGTGATAAGATTCAAGTTTTGATTGTTCATGGTGACCTTCCTTGATCCACTCAGCACGATAGTATTGTTTGACATATTTCCCGAAACATCATAACTAAGCAGGAAAAATATGGATCCAAGCTGGCAGGTGGGACAATTAGTCCGAGCACGAGAGAATACTCGCCGAGTTTTGGAAAGCTATCCAATATTTTCAATTACTAATTTGTCTACAGGCGATCAAAGCTCATGATTCTTTTAGAAGATTGCAAGAAGTTGCTTGGTCCAAAAAGGTGCAAAAATGGATTTTATGAAAATAAGAAAAATATTGCCATCAATGCGTAGAGCTCGAGAAAATATACACTTTTAGAGAAAACGACACTTGAAACAGCGTCACAGAATGAAAGTTATGGCACATGCAAGTTTTTGCTGCTACATCTTCCCGGACCCTTTCCAAAAATGGCAAAAAAATTTCTATTCTTGTGATTTTTCCACCAAAAATCCAAAAAAGGAAAGAATTGCCAAAAAGGAAGAAACGCTATCTTTGGCAAGATTTTTTTTGGACGGGTACGACTGGAAACGTACCCACAAGGATAGGGTACAGTCCGGGTACGGCAAAACTGTACCCGGACCGTGCCCTATCCCTGTGGGTATGTTTCCAGCTGTACCCACAGCGTACCGTACCCCGTACCAATACCTGGTACGTTTCCAAGATGGTACGGGACCCTCTAGGGCGTTTCCAGGCTGTCTAGTATCTAACACAAAGCACTGTCTTGCAGCACGACAATTTCTTTGCTTTCATTCTGACAAGTTTCAGATGCAAACTTTATAAAGAATGGAGATCCACTAAGTGCAATTTATTTATTTTTCATTTAACCCTATTTTTCTTTAGAATTTTGATTTTTGATAATCGATGAATATCCTAGTTTTCTAGAAATGAAGATGAAGATATTAGATACCGGTGTCTCATATTTTATAATAAGAATTTTAGTGCTCTTTTTGGTGATATGATCTATTTTGGTCCATTAGTAGTGAAGCGTAAAAATACTGAATAGATGCTTTTTTAGACAGTAATTTAGTTGGGAAAAAGTTGATGAATTTTTAGTTGTGTTTTCAGGATGCTTGGAGCTCAAAAAGACACTCCAAAATAGTCAAGAATGTCAGATTCTGATTAGGAAGCTCTAGGAGTGAGAGTCAAGTTTTTTAAGGGTAGTGAAAGCAGTCCACAACTGACTTAAGAGACTTGTTCAAGTCCATAGAGAGAATGTATCGCATTACATATCATCTTTATGGATGTTTTCCATTAATCAATAAAGTCAAAGTGTGTGTACAGTGTGTGTGTGTGTGTGTGTGAGTCCTAGCAATCTTTGCATTGTAACTGTGAATTCAATGAGTGTTAGTTATGCTTCCATGTATGAGATTGTGTGTGTGCAGTGAGAGTGTCTAATCAATAGCTCTATAGTGTTAGATCTATGAGAAGACTGTTATAGGCTGATCTAAAACTAATTCTGGTCCCCTACACTTCGCCATCTGCATATATTGGTTATTAGAGCTATAGGATTGCCTTAAGATATTGAGTCTTCGGAGGCCACTAGTATTAGAAACTTTGCAGGAACTGTGAGATCTTAATACTGCAATTGTTGAGTTGGAGAAGATTCAGCACACAGAATCTCTCTTGGAAACCTAGGAGGCTAGAACAGACTGGAGTTAGAGGTGTTCATGAGGATTCCAAGAAAAGTTTGGCTCTCATATTGAGAAATATAACCTTACCTCAAGACCCTAGCTCGAGCATACTATCTTGAGCATATTGAATATTCAGGTGAAGCACCCAATAGCCTCCAGAATGAAGTATTCTAGTTGCAGTATAGAAAGAAGACTTGAAGCTGGTTTGTTTTTAAGAGAAAGGCCTACGGAGAATAGTCAAGATAGGAAAAGTGACTCAAACTCTCATATTTCAGTTATGATCTATTTAAGAAAGCTGTCTTCAAGATATGGTGTCTTTGAATATTGGATTTTCTGCTTAGGAAACATATGTAAAATAAAGAGTTAGTTGCCAGAAAACAGAAACTGGATAGATTCCAAGAGGAGTCTAAGAGCCCAAGAGAAGAAATATGAGAGCTTGCAAAGGTCCCAATTAGTGATCAAGGAGGAGATAAGCCCATTAGTTAATTAGTTATTAGTTACACGTTAACTAATATTCAGTTGTAACCATCAACCACATCGTATCTATCTTTTGCATAATAAAATGACAGACACACAATCTCCAAAGTGTGCAATCCACCTTCTTCTTTATTCTTCCCTATTCACATATTCCAACATTGGTAACAGAGCAAGACACAAGGAGGTTTTTGAGAAGAGGAAAGATGAAGGCTGCAAAATCTTGAGTTTCATAAAACCACGAGTTTTATTCATTTGAAGTATTATTAGCGCACAAAGTTTGAAGGACATCAAAGGAAATCGAAAGACTTTATAAGCCATTGCAACCGCAGTCGAAATCCAGAAATCAAGGGCACATTTTCACATATTTTCGTAGGGCATTTTCGAAACATTTCCATTGCAGTCGTGAGCGAAAGGGGTTGAAGGGTATTTTCGCGTGCATATACAGATGTAGCCACGATTATTTACAAAGTCACGGGCCATGAATGTACAGTCGCGGAAGGGCACATTTTCAGGCAAAAGCTAACAATATTTTTTAGCACAAACAATAGCCATGAAACAAGACGCAAATTAAGAGTTTCTATGGTTTCAACGAATTTTTCGAAGGCCATTACTGGTCATTTTGTTGTCATTTTTTTTAATGCCACAAAAGCAGTACGCAAAGTACCTTCGCAATAACATCAGCATTTCGAGTAGAAAAATATTCAGGTCTAGTATTCGAGCCACAAACAGTCACGAATCAGGGCATTTCTCAGCTTATAGGGGCACGGCTTATGAATACAATTTTATGGGGTATAGTGAATGGAAAAGAGAAATCGCCCATTGATCCATCTAAATTGTTAGATTGGCAGACAAGAGATGATAGAGTGAAAGCTATTATTGGCCTTGCTCTCTCTGACTCTAAGCTTCATCATGTAGACCTAGAAAAATCATCCAAGGAAATTTGGGATGCTCTAAATAAATTATTTGGAGCAAAAGTAGTTAATGCCAAATTTCCTAAAACTTCAGTTATATAGGTTCAAAATGGATGAAGAAATCTCTATGTCGAGCCACATCAGCAATATGAGGTCCCTGATCAGACAACTAGCAAAAGTCAAAGCTTGCAATAGAAGATGAGGATGTCAAAGTTATCCTATTTAACAATTTGTCTTCAAAATACAACAATGTAGCTTATACCCACAATCAAATTCAATCTCAATCTCTAGATGAAATGATTACAGCTCTTCTAGTTGAAGAAAAGCAGACAGGTGATCCTCAATAAGAAAGTGCATTTTATTCCAAGACCAAAAACTTTCTTAGATTGTCAGATAAAGATAAATGGGAGATTGAATATCGTTATTGCAAGAAAAGAGGACAAACTACGTGGGATTGTCGTGTTCGAGCCAATGATATGCTCAAGGGTAAGGCATATCAAATGTAGCCAATATAGCCATGGTTAAAGACCCACCAGATATAGAAGGTAGTGAGGACAATGATGAATACATAATATAAAGATGCTCCAAACTTTAAAGGTAGGAAAGGATACATGGTAGATGAAGCTTTGTATGGATGGTTTCTCAGATAGTTCAGGAGATTGTGAATCTTGGTAATTATACCCTCACAGGGGTCATGAGACAACTTGATGGACTTGTGGATGGCTCAACATGGATGGTTGTCAAATAATTTGGGAGGCCTGCGATTCAAGAGTTCAGGGAGGTGGAATCCAAGAACTCGTGAATCAGCTCGGGAGCTACAAATTACAAAGGTCACGAAGTAGCTTGATGGAGCCCTACCTAGTCAAAGCACTACTTTCAAATTGAAAGCTTCTGAAAATTACGTAGTTCTATTTGGTTCTAATTTTGTTAGAATGTTCGTTTTTGCTTTCTATAGGGTAAGCCTTAAGAGGGGGCATTAGAATATTAGACTTTACTGAATTAGTTATCAATAACACGTTAACTAATAATTGGTTGTAACCATCAACCGCATTGTAACTATCTTTTGCATAATAAAATGACAGACACACAGTCTCCAAAGTGTGCAATCCGCCTTCTTTATGCTTCCTTGTTCACGTATTCCAATAGTTAGAACCCTCATATTGAAATCTCAGGAAAAATATTTATCATGTCAATTAATATATACATAAAATCAAAAACACAATAAATCTCTTCTGCAAAGAAGCAACACACAACTTAGTCCATAGTAATAATAAGCAGCATAAAACTGCTGGTCAAACCTGCTAATTTGGCAAGAGGATAAAATCTTCAAACCATAGGAGTCTGTAGAAGTTGATAAAAACATATAGTCAATACCTAGGTAGCCAACACAAGTACGGTTACGAATATTGGTATGGCAGTCCAGTACGACTTTTTTGGGGGGGCCGTTTACGGCTTTGGATACAAAATATATTTAAATATTACAAAATATAGCCAAATAAGTAAAACTAACCATATAGTATGCAAAGAGTAAACACCACAAAACATATTGATAATTCAATGCCAAATGTCATGATATTCATTGGTTAAAATTAGAACAAGTACACTATGCAAATGTTACAATGTATACACAAAAATTAAGATAAATAAATATATTCATTATATTCTTGACCAAATGGCTCTTCATTGTCTTCATCGAGAGCATCAACACCATCATGTGGTTCATTAAAACCATAACCAATAGCAGTGACACTCCCACTAGCTCCTTAAACTCCACAGGAATTAAAGTGGTGTAGGATTAGCAGAGGGATGGAGTTTCAGCCCATGCGATTGAATATATGAAGGCGAGATAGCAAATGTGCAATGTGAGGTAAATGTGTTATTTAAGAAGAGTTTGAGAGTGTCACTTGCGATTGAATATATGAAGGTGAGAGAGCGAATGTGCAATGTGTGGTAGATGTGTTATTTAAAAAGAGTTTGAGAGTGTCACTTACGGTTTAGGAATTTTTTTAATATTCACTAAGTTAAAAAGAAAAACTTAAAAACACATTTTTTGGGCTGGATGTGCTACAGGTTCACCCATGGTACAATAAAACATACCTAGGTACATCCAAGTTCATCCAACTAGTACGTGAATGAACCCAGACATACCTGGGTCTGTTTTGTCATAACATGTGGCGAATCAGACCAATAGCAGTATGAGGCCACCTACAGGTGTGTGGACGAACCCGAATGTACCCGGGTCCGTTCAACCGTACCATGTAGCGAACCTCGAACCCATATGCACACTGGACCATTACCAGTACCGGCCCACCTAAAGGTGTGTACCCACCAACATAGGTCTAGGTCAATATTAAAACTCAGGAACCACAAAATATTTAGTAATTTTGTATCATTATGAATGGCTATAATAGGGGAGCATTAACATAAGTGTGGGTATAGAAAGAATGAAATAAAACACATGATGTACTATCATATTAATTTTCTTGTGAGATTATCACTTATAGAAAAACCCAAGCACAAGATTTGAAACATTGCATAATGAATTAGTTGCAAAGTTGACAACAAACAAAAACTGACATTCAAGCTGTGCAGCATAATCCATAATCAAAGCACAAAATTCGAAACATTACATAGTGAATTAGTTGCAAAGTTGACAACGAAATAACTGACATGCAAGCTGCAGCATAATCCATAATCAAAGCTATCTTAGTACACATCAATTTGTGCTTAACTAGTACAAATGGTGCCAATAAGAAATGAAGGCCTGTGCATACATTTATACAGTCCAGCACAAAAAAGCTTATCAATATTGACTGCACTGTAACTCGATAATGACAGCCATAGCAGTAATTGTTCTGTGTAGAACCTTTATTGCAAGAAGCCCAAATTAGATCAACATATAGAAAGAAACATATTTCTATTCAAGACAGCCAATTTCTTGGGGTCGAATTATGTTTCTTGCTCAAAAAACAAAAATTAAAACAAAAATTGAAACAGCCCAAAATAAACATTTTGGCAGGCTGCTCCCAGAAAAAATTCTATAAATCAAATATGTGCACATCATTATACATAGCAGCAATATATGATATCTCAACCATCACGTCTGTATTCAAGAATGAAACTTCTGTGAAATTGTAATTATATTAATATTTTTATACATCAATACAGAACTAAATGTTTCCTGTGAAAACCCCCAAACCTCATTCACATTGCCATTTTTTAGTTCCCATTTCTCGCAACCCATTTCTCGCAACCTAGTATAGCATCTGATTAGTAAAAACTATGCCAGATCTAGTAAGTACTCGAGAAACATAGAACCTGTTTAATGAGGACAGTTTATCAAGTAATGTTTATCCAACAAACAAATGATAGCCTAGACAAACTATAGCTAAAGGCTATCACTGCCAAATTAGACTTTTTCAGTTTTTGCTGCCACCAAATAATTTCTTGGGCTTCCACTATAACATTCCCTTCAAAATGACATTCATGCAAACCACCCAAGGAAGCTCTATCCATTGTGTCATTTTTAAGAAAAAAAATGAATATTACATAAAACCCTACATAAGAAGTTCATATACCAATATTCCCAGACGTCATATTTCTTGACTCTAGTTTGATGTTATAGCAGGAAGAAATCCTATATTGCCAAGAGACGGAGGCTAACCAACATGCTAGTGGAGAAAGAATATTAACGTCCACAGATCACATTATTCCAATCACATGCACTCAAATGCAGAAACTGACAAAAAGACAAGATTCCCTTCACAGTGGGATTTCAGATGACTACATTAGGTCACCGACCCAACTGATTTAAAGTGAGTTTCCAACCACATGCACTCAGGTGCAGACACTGAAAAATGACAAGAACAGTGTTACTTCTGTCATTTTTGCCACTTCCATTTCTAAAACACTCGATTACAAAAATTAATGTGCCAGTGCTTTTATGTCCTCAAGAAACCTAGAGAACATGTTGGACCCAGAAAAACGATTACATGATATTTTATGTGCATGCTCACAATTCTGGAAAAACTACAACAGACCCGATCGCATCTAACATCTCCCAACTAATTTAAAGTGCTTTCAGACCAAGCATACAGCAGAAAGAAAGAATGGAAGAAATTATATTAATGTCCACAAATGATGAAAAGTAGGTTAATGTGACTAAAGGATACAACCATTAGCAATAGAAAGTTCTAGGAAGAGTGAATCCTAAAAGCGAACTGATGAAGTGAAGTACAAAGATAAAATAGAGCAGCATGCCACTAACACAAGTGGCAAAGAAACCAATACAAACAGTAATGAAGGGCGAACAAAAGTCCCATGAGCAAGTGCCAATGAAGATTGGGCGCAAATCTCATCAAATGTCACTGTTTGTGCCTAAAGTGGAGGAATCATCTCGGCCATTATCGATCATTATGAGAGATCTGATAATGTTGTCCGGTGAGTATACAGGGTTGGAGGAGCCAAGTTGGTGGATCCGAGGAAACCGGAAACTTCCTCTAGAATCTCTTAACATCCAAGGCTGGTGTAACTCTTGTAGTAGAAAATAAGCCTATAATATCAGTTTGCCCCTGTGGTTTGGGGGGCGGTAGGTAAGTAGTAGATCCATGTCACCGGAGAGGGGTAGAGCCACATCGACGGGGCGAAGCAGAGCCGTGATGGCAAGAGATAGCAGGCTTGGAGATCTGAGTAGACTGAGCAGTAGTGATGTGCTAAGAGAAGTGTCGCCTAACTAATTTGTCAACATTGATGTGTGATGTACCAGTGTCCAAAGGACGCTTAGTGTTGTCAATCACTTGGATGGGTTGAAAGCAAGAGGTGATCAATATGGAATCTCTAGGCTCCTCCTCTGAAGATCTATGTTGGATGGTGACAGCCTCTCAAAGATAAAGAGCCAGGCATTGTTGGTCTATATATCTGAAGCAAGTAGCTAGTGTTGTCTAAGTCTCTATGGGGGCAGCGATATCTTCCCTGGAACTCATAATAAATGGGGCATTTGAAAATGGAGGGGGCAAGTACAACAAATCCAGTCTTGACGGAGAATGTGATGGTTTGTTTCAAACCGTAATTGGTGGGAATAAACTCTCATTTGACCAAGGGGAAGACTCAAGTTGTGAGACAAATGGCGTTGGAGATAGTGAGGACAACAAATAGTATCATCCACCACTTGTAAGAAATGAGCGGCACAAAAAGTAAGCTTGGGACTGAGCGGCTCATAGCGGGAGATCCAAGTGGTCTAAATGTATTGTCTGTAGATGTCATCTCTAGCAGCACTAGTGATGGCATCCTTAGTGGGAAGGAGCCCAGTAGGGGAATCTAAGGAATAGATAAAAGGGGGTAGCTGATCAATAGAGATGCCAATAAAAATAAGGAGTTGCCTAGTCTCAAAGCACCAACAATGTCAACGTCTAGTGAGGACTAGTGAAGCAATACTATCTAAAGAGCAAAGTGTTAAATATGGATACCTCTAACGACCAAAAGTTGAGTCCCCCAAGGATATGAGTTTGTGGATGTAGAAAGTAAGCCGGAAGATAGTCTCGAGGCGTAGTGGGTGGGCAGAAAATTCAGCTTGGGTGATGCACTAAGAAATTGTCCACTTGCAAAGGATCATGCGCAACAACATGAGAGTTTAGACCCTCTCAATATGAGCCCAATAAACGGCTCCCAAGCTAGGTCCCCAAAACCTCTAAACCATACAAAACTTTAGGTTTGATGATAGTATCAAACAAGTGTAACTTGGAAGGGATGTTCTGGAAGTGGATCTAGAAACACTAACGTTTCAAATCAAAAGGAGAGGCATACCCCTTACAAAGGCATGGTTAAGCAGCAAACTTCATGTTAAAGCATGGACCAAAAAATTGTACCCCCAAATAAGTGTAGGTTGATGTGATCTCAACAAGTTTCCCTCTGTAGAAAAACTGGAATCTAGACAGAGAGCACTTGGAGATATTGAAGATCATGACCTTAATTTTACTAAGGTTGACCACAAGTTGTTGGAGTTCGCAAAAGTGAGCAAGGGCATCAAGTTATCGTTGTAAGCCCTTTGTTGAGTGTGAGAGGAGAACAACATCATCGACAAAAAGGAGGATGGCTATAAATACCTCGTGCAAAAGAAAACCATCATCCATATGGGTATGCTACTGAAGAAAATCCTCTAACTCATCAATGTATATGTTAATGAGGGTTGGTGAGAGAGGACATACTTGTTTGACCTCAATAGTACTCTTCATAAAGACAGACAAACTGTGAGAGGTACAATATTGCCCACTGACTATCGCATAAAGCCTCCAAATTGTAGAAATCAAAGAATCGGGGATCCCGAAATCTCTCAACTTCTAGAAAAGCGTCTCAGAACTTAGTCAAAGGCTTTCTTGAAGTCAACAAAACAACAAAAAACTTTGGAAGACATGTGACGGGTTTCTTCAATGATACCCTGGAGTGTAAAGATGTAGTCAATAGTTTGGTAGCCCCTTTTGAAGCAAGCTCCTTCCCCTGATCTTTGATATTATTCCTGTCCAAGTATTTTGATAACTGCATGTCTAACACGATGGCATAAAGTTTGGCAAATGTATGCCCAATCATAATAGTCTTGTAGTTGTCAAGGATAGAGGGATCCCCAGACTTATAAATAAGGTAGATGATGTGTGGGACCAAGACGAAGGGAAGCCTGAAGACACCATTTGATTAAAAAGCATTGCAAGGGAAAAAAGCAAGGGAATCGACACCATATTTGATGAACTCAAATTTGAGACCATAATTTGTTGCTTTATTGGGGCATAATTTCAAAATAGCTCTCTTGACCGAGGAATTGGAGAAAACATAGGAGGATGGTGGAGTGGGAGCAATGGTAGTAGGATGGGCAGGAAAATCATCGAGGGAACTAAGCATAGGAGGCCCATGCTTTAGGTGTAATGTCGAAAACGGTGGTTTCACTTGGGAGAAGAGTACACCAAAAAGGCTTGGCGGAGTGGTGGAGAACACCAACGAGCGAAAGCCATCTCGACGTAAGAAACTTTCATTTCTTACGTCGAAGAAGACAATGATACTCACTATGAAGGGTGGGTATGGGGGTAGGGTCATGGGTTAGGGAAAACCAAAGTCTTTAGTGAAGGGATTTACACACATTATCATACCACCAGTTCATGGGGCAAGTTTCGTGACGGGTAAGGGATCTAGAGTAATGAATGGTGTGGGGACAGGAATCAAGACAGTGTCCCAAAGGTTTGGCATAAAAAATCATACATGGAAACAATGGTGGGAAGGAGGAGGGAATAAAACCCAGACATAAGAAGGAAGAGACGTGTAACATAATCAATAGTGTAATCATCATCAAAGAGGATTGTGGTGTGTCAAGTGTGAATATCAAGACGGCATGGTCAAGAAGAGGAAGCTGCGGGAGGAGGGTTAGAACCGGTATGTAGGGTGAATATCAAGACGGCATGGTCAGGAAGGGGGAGCTAAGGTGAGATAAGGAAGCCACAAATATGAAAGTTGATGGATCTACTAGTGAGAACATAGTCCACAACACTCACACCACCGTCATGGGGGAAACAAGTGAATCTACCAGAGCTAGAGAAGTGAGGAAGCTTATTGAGGATGTAGAGGCTATAAGATTCGCCAAATGGGAAGAGGCGCCTCCCATAAGTTGTAATTATAGCATACTTTTCAACAGAATCTCTCTGTAAACCAAACTCCTCAAGATCTAGCTCATGAAGGAATAACTTGTCCTAAGCAAGGACCTGAATAGGCGACTGTAAGTTTCATGTGCGGGCACTAAAATTGCCCAAAAGAAAGATATCACCACTGGTGGAGTATCAAAAATTAGTAGTGACCAAAAATTAAGGTGTATTCAAGTTTTAGAAGCAAGTAATCGAGAATACACTAATATCACAGTGTTATAATTGTTACAATTAAAGAAGCAACGCCTAATATGCCTCTATAAGAATCAGAAGTAATTAGAAATTTAGAACCAATATGCATGTGTAAAGAACTCAAACATGACTATGGAATGATAATACGATTCGATGACAATGAGAATTAATTATTGGGGACAAATAGACCCGTAAAATAACAATAGCTACAAATAAAATTATCAATCAGAAAAATCATAATATTATATTCGGTTATGTCGTTATTGATCAAAAAGCCTATTCAAGACCCTTAAGCGCCCATATCTAGGGGAGGGGCTCTCTCCCGCGCCTCTACCCCTATAGATCTGATCTGATTTGATCTATCTAGGGATCTGACATAAGTACCTTTAGCTTAGGACATTTATGCATATATAGACAAGGGCCCGACTAACTATCAAAATGCAAATAGTCTTTTAATAAGTATGAGATGAATGAATTTGACAATGATTCTAATAAGATTGCCTAACATTATCTCTATCGGTCAATTCAAAAGATTGGCACAAAAGAAACCACTTTTACAACCAAGCAAAATCCACGCATTCATGATCAAACCGGTACCATTGTTCACTTCACCTCTCCACAGTATTGGACCCCGTGTTATCGGTCCCCATTGTATTGGGAAAAGGGCCAATACCATGGGGGGTTGAGACTTGACCACCAAAGCCACAGAAATTCAAATAGTATGACCATAGATTATAACCCAAATAAGAACAAAATTTCATCTCAGCATAAAGGAAGAATGAAGGGAGTAGCTTCTCGAGGCAATCACATTTGTTTTGGTAGATTTGTTCAAGTTACCTTGGTAGGAACCTGATACCCTTATTTTCTTCTCAACAAAGAATTTATATTCCACAAGGAATCATAATGGCTACACCTCCTCATATGTCAGGTATACTTCTAAGAATGGTATGGATTGGCGGGAGATACCATTATCTGAGGTGGAGTAGGGATTTTTTATCATCAAAAATGTTCTTTTATTCTTCTTTTTTCTTCTTTATCTTTACATTCATGTTTTCTCTTTAGCTTTTCTTGAATATATTTCCTTATGTGTGGGTTGTCAGTTCTTGCATGGTTTATGATTCAATCAATGACAACGATCAACAGTATCCTGGTATGGACTCGACAGGGACTTAAATGCCCCCCCAATCAACAGAAATGTTCGCCCCTATGTGTGTGTGTGTTCCCTTCTATGTGGGTTGTCGGACCTTGCATGGTTTATGATGCAATCAATCATAGCCATCAATTGCATCCTGGTATGGACTCGACAAGGACTTGAATGCCCCTCTAATCATCAGGAATGGATGCCCCTATATATATGTTGGTCAAATGCATCCAAGTATAGCTAATCAAGTCACTTGAGAAGCTTGTTTACAAGCTCGTAATGAAGGACATGATCTTTCTCGTTAAGGTAATGAAGTGAAACAAAAAACTATTAAGTGTCTGAAAATCATGCAAAATCAAACATAACTATTCTCTTGCCCAAATTTGGCAACCTAGTGTACATAATTTGGTAATGTGAACCAAAAAGGACACTGAAAATTAAAAAGTGGATCTATGAAATGAGAGCCTGGAACCTAGCTTCATCCAATGTAACCTAAAATATATCCATGATTCCAATCTTACAATCCACAACGAATTTATGTGTTTTTAAGACAAAATGGATCAGAAACCGAACATAAATAAAACATCACAATTCTCTTGCCCCCAATGAAGCAACTTATTTCATCCAAAGTTAACCTTAAATAAATGAATGTTTACAATCTTGGCCACACAAGTCACCTTCATTATCGAGATACAACTCAAGTCATAGCCTACAACATCAACTCTTAATATCCCCCTAAACTTTACGTTCAAGTAGATTAATAATGCTTGTCTATGAAAGAATTTAGAGTGAAAATACGGCAATGGTTGTAATGGTTCAAATACAAGCAACTCCAGTAGTTTATAATTTGGTAATGTATACGAAAGGGAGGACACTAGAAATAGAGAAAACTTTACAAAATCAGAGCTGATCTTCTTGGCTCCATCAATACACTTCCCAACCAACTTAAAGTGGTTTTTGGACGAAAAAATATCAAGTACAAGAACTGAGTATAAATAATCATTCACTCTTCCCTTACTTTACCCCATTTTGGCAACTTACGTTATAATTTGGTAATGTACACCAGAGAGACAACATTGAAAAAGGACAAAAATCTATAAAATGAGAGTTAGCCTTCTTGACTTCATATTGTGTAACCTTAAATCATAGATACCAAGAGACGGCTACGAGTACGGGGCACCGAGAGCGAGTATGCCATCTTTCACAAATGTTATGATATGGATAATCAAAGACTGCAAAATATGTGCGAGTGAAACATTTGGCGAAAAACTATTACACCATCTAATATATAGCCTAAGAAAAACATTAATAACTTTCTAAGATAAAGAAATCAGATGTCAACGGAAGACGAGCAATTATATTGATATTTGTCTTTGATATCTCATCATATCTAGGGTCAATAGTATAAAATATATTTTCAAAATACAATGAAAGGCAAGTATCCAAAACAAATTCCAATCTCCAAGACACATCTCAGTTGTAGGAGACAAGTCTTTGTGCAACAATGCCTTAAATATATCACAGTTCAAATCATGCCAGCCTACAACATCGTGTCCCAATATCCCACCAGATTTTACATTCCAAAGGATTTAAGATTGTTTCATGAGAAAGACATCAAACTAGTAAGTTCAAAGAATCTATTAAAAACCAGCGAACTCGAACATTTATCGAAAACAACCATCCCATTCTTTAAAAAACCTCACAAGAATGAGCACCACTACTTCTTCAGCCAATTTGGCAACCTAATTCAATATTGAAAATGTGCACAAAGAAAAAAAAATCAAATGAGAAGATCTCCTTGAACCTTAAATGTGTCAACGGTTACAATATCACAATTCAGCTTGATTATATCACTTACAAGTATTTTTTGATTTGGTAATCCATACTAAAGAGGACACTAAAATAGAAAAAGATATATGAAATCAAAGTTTTCCCTCTTGACTTCATCCAGGATGGATTATCTTAAATACATAGATGGTTACAGTTTCCACTACAAGGATGCTTTAGTATAGAAACATCTACTCGATCCAACATCATTTCACAATATCCTCAGAATTACATTTCAGTTGATGAATTGTGTTTTCCCAATACCACAATAAGGAAGCCCACAAATACAGCCATGTCAGCCTACAACATCACACCCCAAAATCCTCCAATATCCTGTTCTATAAAATAAAAGTATTGAGCCTCTAAGCTAACACAGCTAAAGACACTTTGAACCCGTGGAAGAAAACAAAATTCACTTTAATTCCAGTAAAATGACATGATGAATTCCTTTTTGGGAAATCGCATGTTCTACACAATGGAAGTGTTAAACCTGCAATCTAGCATGTCTAAAGAAACCATGAACCCTTGCAAGAGATTAAATAACCTAGGCAAAATGACATGCTCAATTAGCTTTGGCAAGTGATGTGTTCCGCTCTAACCTTCTATGCAAGATAAGTGTTAGGCCTCTAATCTAACACAACTGAAGAAACACCAAAACCTTGCAAATAAAATGAATTGTGTTTGATTCCTTTCGTGGCAGTGGCACATTCTGTTCTATGTGAACCAAGTGTTAAACCTCCGATCTATTACACAGCCAAAGGAGACGACAAAACCTCACAAGGGATTAAAAAATTGAGTACAATCACAAGTAACATGACCTATGTTCAATTTCCTTCGGGTAAGGGCTGTGTTCTACACAATATAAGTATTAACCTTCAATCTATCGCAACTAGAGAAACCCTGAAACCTTTGCAAGAAAAGTTATATAATTTCAGCTACAAGAGAAGTGATCCGAGTTCAAATCCCTTCAGGGAGGTGGCATGTTTTGTTCTACACAATTACAAGTGTTAAATCACCTAAATAAACGTCAAATCCTTCCAAGAAAATAAGAACTTGTATTTAATTACATTCGGGGCAGTGGCATGTTTTGTTCTACACAATACAAGTGTTTAACCTCAGACCTAAAGCAGCCAAAGTAATCAAGAAATCTTGTGGCATTTAATCTAGCACCGATAAAATAAACCCGAAAAACTTAAAAAACAAAAATGACCTCAATTACAGTTAAAATGGCATGCATAATTCCCTTGGTGTGAGTGGTGTGTTATACCCATGACAAATATTAAATCTTAGTAAAGAACGGGCTTCTGCAATCTATAAATACCGAGCCAAAGAAAGTTTTGTATAACAATGTAAACACCTAATTTTGGTACAAGACTAGTTGTTAGTTATAAAACTGCATTATTCTACAATGCTTGTGTGTTCATCAATTATTGGTCCAAGTTAGGCTCTTATTACACACATTTCCCTTTGTTTTGGCCGCCCTCTGGCATGTTCTTCTCTTTTTTCTTGTTTTCTCTCCATTCCCATTGTTTCTTTATTCTCATAGTTACAGTTCTAGGTCCACAAAACTGTATCTATACTAGTTCCCTTGTAACCGTAATTGTATGGTTATGGGGATCTCATTTGTGTGGACTCTTCTGACCCATCTTTGAGTCCCTAGGTATTTTAGGGCCTTATTTGTTGGTTTCCTTACCGTTGTGTGTCAACATGCTGCACAAGAGCATCATAATTGTGTGTCGACATGCTGCACAAGAGCATCCTAAATTGAATTCAGTAAGTCTATAAATATATAGGTGCATTAGTGCACTTAGAAAAATTAATCATCGAGTAATAAAAGAGCATCCTCCTACCAAAAGCAATTACAAGCATTTAAGGAAATCAAACGAGCATCAAGCATTTATAGAAGCATTTATAGTGATAAGGGCTAAGTACTTTAATGACAATGAACTGCCTACTAAACATGCATTGTAATACGGGTGTTGGCTGCAAAGAATTCTTCAAATCAAAGGGCGTGATAATCGTTGCCAAAATAAGCAACCTACTTCATTTTTGGGCAACTGGGTACTGATTCCAAACTTAAAGGCTTTTGATCGTGAATACTATGCATTCTAAGCACCTTGACATCTTCAAATTTATCAAAATCAATGCACAGACCAGCTCCAGGATCATACAAATGAATCAGAGAAAAAATGATCAAAAACGACTGGTGACGTCCAAACAATTCATTCTCTTAAAGGATCTAGGCCGTCAAATTTAATCAAGTCATAGAGGGGACACATGGCAGTCGCTGGGTCAGCTAGGTCACGAGATCACCAAGTCACAATGTCCATGAGCTAGGACCAAGTTGGGTGGGGACCCGAGCCAAGTTGGATCACGAATTCGGTCGCTAAGGTCACAAGCCAAGTTACACCAAGTTGATCAAGTTAGTCGTTAACTTCTAGGGGAGTTGAGAAATCAACCAAAATCGACCTAAGGCATAAGAAAGCATGGAAGTGGACACATGGCACAGTCTCGATGATCCATGGTTCCAGAAATCAGTTTGGATCAACTAAGGCATGAAAGAACTTCCCAAAACCCTGAGAACCTGAGAGTTCACCGAGCCAATCAAAAGGCCCGTGTAAAAGAAAGGAATGAAGAGTGCCCGAGATCAATAATTGGTACACCTGGACCAATCACAACAGTGTGGTTCCATGTCTGAGATCAACGAAAGCAGCCAAGGCGTATAAGGCTTGGGATCCCAAGAGCCCAAGAATGAGAACAAATGTGACAGGGTCACATGGACAATCCAAATGGCACCAAGAGGGATCAGTAATCCCAAGAATGGAGAATGAATGTGATTCGTCCACGTTTACCAATCACAAGTCACTCTAAGTCTCGGGAAAAAAGAGATAGAGGCGGGAGAAAAACCAGCGAGCCAGAACCCCCTAATCTAAACCCAAGGAACCCGAGAAATGTGATTGGTCCACGTGTACCAACCACAGGTCACTGCGATCTACCGACGAGGCTTGAGGGGCAAAGATGATCCCAAGCCCCATGAACCTATGACCCCTGTGAACATCATAACGAGACATGTGTCAATTGTTTAAGCAAGAATCCACCAAATGGGCCACCAATTAGAGATGGACTCATGGCAGAAGTGGCCCTAAGCGTTAATTTGACGGCCCTGTGGAGGTCAACTATGCAAAACGACTTGGAGATCTTCAAACCACCATAAATTTTGCTCTAGGTCACCAAATCAATCAAGACTGGTCTCATTGGAAAGCTCTTGAGGAGTACTAACCGTTTGGAGTGGTTTCAGGTCACGATAAAGTATGTTTTGAGCCTAAAGCATGATCAAGGGGCCCACAACCGTTTTGGACCCAAGCTCTATCACCATGAGATGGACCTGTTTCAAGTGCTCATATCTTTTAATCTCGAGATTTTGTTCACCTACACAATACATCAATTTTGATTTCACAACGAATGGTGGAGGATTCAGAAAGATTTTAATGACAAAGTTTTGGACCTTTTCAAGTTGTTTTCTCAATCAAACGGTGCCCAAATCAGATCAAAGTGACTCCAACAACCAACATTGAATTTTGTCTAGTGCAACCCTCAATTTTAAGTAATATGATCTGATTTTGCATCATCCAAGAATGCTATGGCACTCATATCTGGTCTGCACATTAAATGTTGATTATTCCTTTGGTGGTTGAGAAGTGGGTGTCTCTCTTTATGTCTAGGCATTTTTTGATCCTCTCTCTTCTCTCCTTTCTATATAATCCAACTCAATTTTTATTGTAAGGATCCTCTCCCATTGATAAAGTTACCATGCCCAAATGGTGATTGAACATTCTGAGTTTGCAAAGCTTTGTTTTGATCCCATGCAATGCAGCCAGTGCCTTCCCCATTGATATAATGGACTGTGTATATTTTGATTAATATTACGGCTCTCTTTCTGCCCATAACTAGTGATTATTGTGTTTCTTACCCCTTTGTTCATTGATGGCATGATGTGTGTGAGCTATACTTGCATGTTTTCATTTCTTTGTGTCTCAATTGTGTGGAATTGGAGTCTGATTTGATGCACGTTGACTGTGGCTATTATCTTCCCTCTATGTTTTGTGTTTATCTTCCATTTCTTCATCTTAGGGAGAGAGATCCACTTTCTATTCTGGTGTAATCACCATCCTTTCAGTTTAGTTTATGCTTCACTGAGGTGCTGAGCCTGGCCTCAACCGGGGTACAATCTCAGGTGACAACAATAATTATGCAAAGATAAACACAAACCCCTAAAAACATAGCTCATTTTTATTGTGCAAGTTGTTACTACTCTATTAGAATTCCATGGAAAGAGAACAGTTTTGCAAAGATCCACGCAGAATTCTAGAAAAGCAAGCAAGATTTTTGGAACCCTGTTTCTAATGAACAGGGTCATAAATAGACCTGACCTAGCTGACAGTTGACATAACCGAGCACTAACAATACTAGAAGAGTAGTACAACAAGCCTAGCGAAAGTTCTTTATTCAAACCTCCCACTAACTTTTTGGGGTTTTCTTCGCCTTGTTGTCTGGACCTTTTATGCACCATCTATTCTGATATTTGTCTCTGAATTTATGACAAAGTAGATATTCTTCTACAACCTCATGTAAATTCTCATTACTGCAAGAATATTACTTTATGCAATTAAGTTTGATTTTACTATTTTAAATCTATTATGTTGAATTGCCCGGTTAATGAGTAGATCCATTTCACTTTTTATATACAACCACTTTCCCATAAAACATTTTGGTGAGCCTACCTTGTCTTGCATGCATGATTCCTTATAGGGTTAGATCATGATTTCATTAGTGACAGATCTAATTGTTTTGGGGCATCTTCAAGATTATGTATTGAAACTCTATTAGCCTAGCCCTAGTGTGTTACCTTCAAAACCCCAGTGCGATTATAATGCCTCATCCCTTGGATATGCTTTTTCAAGATTATGGTTCTCTTTGTATAAGCCCTCATAATTATAGAAAATCAAAATTTGATGAGAGAACCATTAGTAAGGGAAGAAGTGTTAGCCTAGCAAAAAAAGTACCCTAGAGCAATATGGATTTGGAGTTGTGTGCACACAACCTATTGATTTGTTAAAGAAAACCATGACACGGACTATAAGGGATAATGTGGAGTCAGATGAGTAGACACCTAACTTTGGTAAATGATAGTTGGCAACATTGATTTTGGCATTCTTTGACATAGTTTGACTATTGACATGGTTGGACTATTGACATATACTAGACTCTTTATCACGCTTAAAACCTTTTCGATTGCCCATACGTCATCTTGGCAAACTCTATCTACCAACTAAACTTACTCAAGATCATCTCAGTGTATACAAGAACACCTTAAACACCTACACAAACATTTTCCATTTCACAGATCCCTTACTCTCACCCCGTGGACACTATCAGTCATCTTGGATAGTATCAGTCACCTTGGACAATATCGTCCACTAATACTGAACCTCCATTGGTAGTGTCCTTAAATTGTCAACTAGCTGTCAAATATGAGCACTTTCATTAGGTCAACCTAGGGTAGATTCACGTGACATTTACAAAAGCCTCATACACATCTCAAATCTTCCAAGAGCATCCCTATAGCAGTCAAAAAAGCTAAATCTAAAGTACAAGGGTTCAAAGTTAGATGGTGACAAGTGTCAAGGACCAAAAGTAGGATCACTCTAGATTGCACATCAATTTCATAGTTACACCTTCACATAGGAATTGGGAGAGCTACATCCAACTTGATACATCCTCGAAGTGTTGGTATGTAGTATAGTGATTACATGCATTGGGGCATGCTAAGATCGGTCTAGCCCTATAGCTCCTATGGCCTTTTATTGTGAATTGTTTGAATGCATTGTTAGGGTTTAGACAAAGGAGATATCGCACAAGCTTTGTTGCATCAGCTCACACAGCTATAATACCCTAAACCTCGAGTGCAGAAACAAGTGAACATTTCCATAAAGTTGCAAGTTTAACAAACAATCCTAGACACTATTGTCCTCCGCAATCACTACAATGCGATGGCACTATGTACCTCCACCGATAGTGTCCAACCAACATTTCAAATAGTGATCTTCACTAAAGAGCTTCACAACTACTTCCTGAGCCAGATCCAAGTCCATGCTTTTACTACACACTCATCCTTGAAGAAGAACAACGTTAGATTTTTCTATTGTGCACTTTCTAGCATTACCTCTACTTTTTCTCTCTAAAATAGTCAAAATACTTTATTGTCGTTATTCATATAATCTAAATTAGGTCAAGTTTCTAATTATTTTACATCTTCAAGTGTAAAATAGTTAAAGCAGATGATTGTTGTCATGTAGATATCAATGGTTCTTCTATGAACATTAGTCTATCAAGATGATTATTATAATGTATACGATAAGTTATGGGTATGTCGGAGTGTCACCACTCCTTAAGTCTATTGGTATTCAAACAAATCACCTCCCTCCATACAGTTTTTCCTTGGACACTCCTGCCCATCTCCTTCCGAGCAAGCAAGATTTGAACAAAACTCATCAGAGATGATATCTACATGCAATTCATTTAGTCCTCCTGGACCAACCCCCAAGGTGGGCTACATCTGAAGATGGCCTTCTATGTTGCACATTTTCTTGAGGTCGATAATGGCTTTAGTTCTCGGCCAAAGTATATTTCTTGGCATTGGATGCACGCCCTTCGCATTTCCTTGGGTCAGTTCAGGGTTGGCTCTCATAGGCTCCGGGTTGAGAGTGATCATCAAATTGACTGTTCCAAGCGGATTTACCAACTCTACTCCCTCTAGGAGATTGAAATGGAAGAACACTTCATTTTCCGGTGCCCCATCTACTACAAGATCAGAGGGAGATTTCACTGCCTATTCAAATAGCCTCCGACATTCACCAACTTCTTTAGATACTATGATCCAAGGTGCCTTGCTCTCTATCTACATGAGGCTCATAGGCTCCGGGAGGGAGACCCTTCAGCCTCTTTCTAGGCAAACAACTACTCAGCAAATCACTTCCTTCTTTACAGTGCTCTCCCCTGGGAGGGGCGCTAAGCGGCAAAATGATACCAACCCTAATTACCAAACGAGATCAATACGGACTTGAGGCTTTATTTCACACACTAGAACGCCCAAACACATACGAGGTCGAGATCATCCTCTCATAGATGGCCTTTGAGATCCACCAAACGTACGCAGAGAGTTCGTCCCTCCTTCAGGCATCAACACCACAGATCTTCTAGAGCCTCTAATTCTGGGATTCAGCACATTGCTAGCTTCTTTCATTCGGTCTTGGATGTTAGTTGAGGGGGTCTCCTTCATACCTCCTCTTCCTTCCTATTCTTCTTTCGCATGCTCGGGCTCTTTTTGCCCGTTCTTCTTTTCCTCCTCTTTTCTGGTTGTATTCAAGGACCTTTCGATTCTATGGTTGGGTTCTTATTCGCTTTCTTTGTATTGGCGTGGTCCCATTGACCTACTTTTGTGGTCATTTGTTGGAAATTTAATATATTTATCTTATCTATAAGCTCTTCCTCAACCTACTCGTGTTTTTATTTCTTCTACTATTCTTTCTTCCAAAAGTGCTCTAGGTCAAGATGTTTCAATTGCTTTTCCTCCTCCTGAAACTACAATTCCTCAAAATTCTCAAAATGTTTGTGCCTTCTCAAAAATGATCAATATCTCCCATGCTTCTAAAATTCCTCTAGTTCAACCATTTATTATTTCTTAAATTGTGCCTAATGTTGTTAATCACTCTTTGATTTCATCTATTCTAATTTCCTCTACTACTATTCCTATGGAAAAACTGAAATGACCACTATCATGCATACATTGTGTGATTTGCAACAGAAGGGTAAATTGTTTTCTCGAGGATCTCAAAAGCCAAGTGGTAAGGTGACTTCTCGTGATATATTTTTCAACCCTTTGGCTCGTGATGTACTTGCTTATCATTTTCCAATGATTCAAAACTGATCAATATCTCAGCATGCTTATAAAATTCCTCTAGTTCAACCATTTATTATTTTTTAAATTGCACCTAATGTTGCTAATCACTCTTTGATTTCATCTATTCCAATTTCCTCTACTAATATTCCTATGAAAAAACTGAAATGACCACTATCATGCATACATTGTGTGATTTGCAACAAAAAGTTAAATTGTTTTCTCAAGGATCTCAAAAGCCAAGTGGTAAGGTGACTTCTCATGATATTATTTTCAACCCTTTGGCTCATGATGTACTTGCTTACCATTTTCCAATGATATGACCCATTCATCCTAACTCTTTTCTTTTTAAATTGTTGTTATTAATAAAACCTCAAACGTATATGATTTGTAGGTCATCCCTTGAGCTATTTAGGATAATCCCGCATGTATGGTAAGTAACAGTTGGCTAAAGCAGAATTAGTATCAATGAGGTGCATAGGCTAGTGTAAAGGCATCCACAAATTATATTAGTTGGAGCTTGCACAAAGGAGGTTACCCCCCTCAAAGAGGCCAAAAATATTGTAATGTAATTCTAAACTCTTTTAATGCAATATAGTTATCTTCTATTTCATTTTGCAGCATATTTTCTCTATATTTCAGTATTCTTTTAATTTGTTTGCAAGAAGGTTCACACATCTGGTATCAGAGCTCTTCCCAGGGCCATGTCCTGCAGCAATAATATCAATTTAGGGTCCGCTGCAACTGTCCATCACATGCTCTCACCTCGCCATAAGTAGGACCTTAGTGATCAAAAAGTGGTTCAAAAGTAGTGGCACTAAGCCTCCTCAGTCAAACCTAGCCAATTGTTTTCTTCATTGAGTAGTTATTGTCTTTTTTAGGTTAGATATCATGTGCCAAGGGTTTTACAATATCACAAAAAGTTGTCATTTTTGCTAAGCATGCGAGATCTATGTGTGTGAAGTAGGGTGGGATTTGACCAGACACTACATGCACCTAGACAACAATTGTACATGGAATTGAGTGTCCATGTATCTTTGATTACATCAGAATACCCAATAGGTATTTTCCAAAGCTTAGCCATAAGAAGTTGTCAACCATCCATTACTTGTGGTGCAACGGTAAGCGGTTAGCACCGGGAAGTTACTCGCAACAGACCTCGAAGACAGGATAGTGGCCTACGGGTATGTTTACCCTCCTTAGTGCTCTTAAATATTGGGCTGACACTATTTACAAACGAATAAGTTTGAATGTGAGCTCATAAATCAGACACGCCCTATAGAAGTGTGACCCATTTTCACCCAATTGTGTTAAACTTCGGTAATTTGGAGTTGGCAGAAACCTCCAGTAGTTGATTCTTTCCAGTAACAGCGCATCAGTAGCAAAATCCACTAAGTACAGATAGGAGTTATGGAATTCAAAGGGTCACCACAATTTGTAGAGTTGTGAGAACATGGGTTATAGGAGCAGAGACAGAATATTCTTGGTCATTTAACTTCCAAACAATGCTAGATACGAAAAACTCTGAGTGAATTTTCACCCATATGGTAACATTTTTAGAAAAAAGTCTAAAAAAAGATTTTCAGCCTTAAGACAATTGCACTAGTGCGATCATTTTACCAAGTTGATCATTTTGACATATAACTCCAATACGTATTTTTCAGAGTCTCGGGACACCTTTGGTGATGGTTGTGATAACTTGATCCAAAACTAAGGACATGGAGCTAGAAGTTGCCAATCTGCGGTCCATAATCACTGACCTATAAGCATTTGTGCATGGCCTCAATGCACAAAATTCAGAATTCTCAAGCAAAATCAGAAATGACAAGCATTCTGAAAGTAGTTTCTCATTAGGAAGCACATTGTGTGGCATGAAATCGGAATTCCCTAAATTTGATGGTACAAAGTCCAGGACCTATAAGTTGAAATTACCAGGCAAACCAATATTTCAGCCTACACAATACTTTTGGGGAAATAAAGTACCTATCGCCTCCTACCACTTGGAAAAAGAAGCCATCCATAGTGGTACCAGTTGTATCAGAAATCTCATGACAAGCCAACTTGGGACCATTGGTTTGATTTGGTCCCAATGCCTATGACAATTTCACTGGATCCCTTACCAAACTTCAAGCAAAAAGGAATGGTTTAAGACTATCAAAGTGAATTTGAAAAACTAGCAAATCAAATTGAAGAATTTATCCAACAATTTTTTCAAGAGTTGCTTCATTAGTGGCCTGAAGGATGCAATTCATGTTGCCAGAGTCAAAATGTTTAAGTATAAGGGCATAGCATGGAAGCTCTTGGGTTGACCACGTTAGTATAAAGACAAGTCTCACAGCCCAACGTTGTTACTCAATTTTTGTTCCATTCAAACCATCCACATCACAACATAACATACCAACCCCACCACAAAAAACAACTCCTCATTAAATGTACCTTAAAGAAGAAATGCAAGCTCGTCGTGAAAAGGAGTTATGTTATAATTGTGATGAAAATTTCGCACACAGGCCACTAATGTGTTGAATAAAAGTTGTACTTTACTAGGTGTCGGGTCAACTCCTAATACAGATGATTGGAAGAGGATCAAGAATCCTAGGAAGAGGAAAAGGACAGCGGTGAAGAACCCATCTATATGGATTCTCCAACCAAAAATTTCAGTGCACACGTTTTGTTATAGGTGACCACTCCTTAGACTAAAAAAGTAAAAGAGTAGTTCAAGAAGCATTCCTCTCACTAATCTCATTGACTCAGGAAACAAGCATATTTTACTAATCCTTGGTTAGCCAAAAAAGCCGATTGTTTTGTGTATCCATGTTCAAGTTGTCATGCACAAAATTTTGATACCTGGCAAATAGGTGTATGTTGCTTGGGATCAAAGAATACTGCCAATGTGTTCTTTCATCCTACAATGCAAGGAATAAATAATTAATTAAATTGTGACAAGTTATATGAATTAATATTCCCTAAACGGGACGATGTAATGTTATGTTGCGAATTAGAGCGTCAATGGCTTCGTGCCCCTGTAAAAAATTTTATAGAACTGTTCTCGTGTAGTATGTTAGTTTTTAATGCAAGTTTCCCTTAATTTTGGTCATGATTTTAGGGCATTGAACAGCCTCGTGTCGGGATCAACAACTATCATAAGTTCACACCGTGTGGAGATTGCTCATTTGGAGAAGTGTTCTCCTTGTAGACAAAAAATGCCGCAATTGTTCGCTCCATTTTAGCTCAGGGGATCCCCTGATAACTATCAAACCGGACATGATTTGAAAAATATCCCTTAAGTCAAACATGTGACAGTAATTCTTGAGGAGCTCAATGGCTACGCACTACGCACCCTCGGATCAATTTTGTGGGGCTAAGTCAGAACTTCTGGATGCAATTACTCCAATAGATGGGTAGAAGTACACATTGACGGACCTCAATACCCAGATCAACCAATGTCATAAGATCACAACATATGGAGAAGCTCCTCAAGAAGGGCTCGTACATGGTGTCATCACTCAAATATGTTTTATTATGTTTAGCCACGCCTACTAAGTTCCATATTCTTCTCTTGATTACTTGCATAAGCTTTGGTCAAACATGAGACAGTATCGTTGATGGAGCCAACAAGATTATGCACTCAATGGCCTAAAAACTATCTCATTCAACTCCTTATGGGGAAATCTACCCTATCCTAATAATTGATGAACTCTTATATGAGCTTTGTGGCTACTCCTTTCCTCTCAGAAACAAAAATTGAAAAACTAGTGTAGGAGCTCACTAGATAGGTAGGAGTCATTCGCCCAAGTGAGCAAGTTTATATTCTTCTCTTGTTTTGCTCGTTCGAAAAAAAGGGTGAGCCTTGGTGACGATTATGCACTAATTTCCAAGAAATGAACAAAATTACTATTGACAAATTCCCTATCCTAATAATTGATGAACTCTTATATGAGCTTCATGGCTCTCAATCCTTCTCCAAACTAGATTTACAGTTAGGTTATCACCAGATATGCATAAAGGAAGAAGATATTCCCAACAACTCTACATACTCACGATGGCCACTATAAATTTTTGGTCATGCCCTTTGGGCTTACCAGTGCCCCATCAATGTTTCAAGGATCAACGAATAAATTCTTCCCACCCTTCCTTAAGATATTCATCTTGGTCTTCTTTGATGATATCATTTACATCTCCATGTAGAATTATAATTTCTCTCAGGCCACCAGATATGTGCAAAACAATCCATATGCTCTTTTGGTTAACACAAAGTTGAGTACCTTGGGCATATCGTTTTAATAGCAGAGTCAAAGTCAACCCCACAAAAATTGAGGCCATGAAAAATTGGCCAAAGCCCAAGATGCTCATTAGCCCTCGCAAATTTTTAGGCCTCCACAGGTACTACAGAAAGTTTGTTAAGGACTATGGAAAAATTGATGGCACGTTGACTGCAACGCTAAAAAAGGACACACTTTCTTCATCAAGTAGGATTTTGATGTATTGAAACTTGCTATATGTACTACACCTATTTAGCAATGTCAAATTTCTACAAGACCGTCATTGAAAGGGGTGTATGTGGCAATGTACTCAACACCATGCTCTTGCAAGGACAACCCATCACATTTACCAGCAAGGCTCTCACTGTAAGAAATTTTGTACGTTCAACATATGTAAAAGAAATGATGATAGCAATTGTGCATATATTTCAATGAATTGAACAAAATTACTATCAAAGGAAAAATTCCTTATCTTAGTGATTAATGAACTCCTACACAAGCTTCATGGTGCCCAATTCTTCTCCAAACTAAATTTATGATCAAGTTATCACCAAGAAGACAGTCCCAAAACAACTGTCTTTACTCATGACGGCCACTAATTTTTGGTTGTGCCCTTTTGGTTTACCAACACTTTTGTCAACATTTCAAGGATTGATGAATAAACTCCTTCAGCCCTTCATATATTCATCTTCCTCTTCTTTGACAATATCCTGATCTATGGCAAAACTTGGAAGAGAATTTACATCACCTCCACACAACATTACAAACTATCTTTGACCACCAGTTATGTGCAAAATGATCCAAGGGCTCTTTTGGTCAGCACAAAGTTGATTAACTTGGGCATATAGTTTCAATAGGATAGTCAAAGTCAACCCCAAGAAAATTGAAGCCATAAGAAATACTTCATAAGCTCGATGTTAAAGGATCTATCATTCTCTAGCCTACAGCTATCTTGGATAAGCGCTCACACCAGCTTCACAACTAATCCATTACTAAGATTCTCGTCAAGTGGCAAGTAACACAACCAAAAGATGCAACTTAGAAGCCCCTTCTTCAAATTCAGTAACAATTTCCTAATCTTAAGCTTTGAGGGAAAAGCTTTTTATGCGGAAGGGCATGTTAGAACCCCTTCGTGTAAGGTCCATTTTCTCATAGCACTATTCTTCCTTGTTAGCTTTAGACATTGTTTTGAGCTAACTCGCTCACCTTGGAAACATAGCTAGAAGACTTAGAATACTATACTACTACTATTGTGATCCCTTTTGCTGACATTTTATGTCTCTTCTCATTTTTTTAATGTTGTTATGAAATGTTCCTTCATTAAGAAGCTTTACACATAATTATGGTGTGATTAGCGTACCAATATGGTTTTAATAATGTTTTGTTTGTTCGGCTATATATTTGGGATCAAACATTTTGATAGGTACATTTAGTGTATAGGTGACAGGTTAGCCAAGTGTGAATTCGAGACTGCGCCAATCATAATCATATCAAAATTTAGTTGTGTTGGATTTTATGTTTAAGCCTTGTTGATGGTTTCTTTCTTGGTTTAATTATTTAATTTTATTTAATTTTTTGATTTGATTGTTGGTTCTAATGATGTGATTTAATTTTTCCTTTAATCATTAATTCAATTATTTGATTAGATTATTGGTATGATTGTTGTTTAAATCACTTGAAGTAAATTGTTTGATTTGAATGTTAAATTTGTTGATTGTTTGAATGTGGTTACCATAACATTTCCTAAACTCTCTCTCCTACATCCATGGAGATTCCAGAAGCCTATACCAAGCCAAGTGGATGGATTGTAAGTCAACAAAGGTGGATTGTATTCATAAAATCATATGGAAATTTTAATGCTAAATGTAAGGTGGATGTACACTTCACATTATGATTCCCCTCTTGTCAATATTTATTACCTTTGAGTCTTGACCTTTAGGATGTAGTTGGAGCAAAACTTGGAGATATTTTAGATATTTGTAGCCACCCATACCTCCATAAAAGGCCATGAAATTAATAGGAAGTAAGAAAACCTTTATCGCCTAGGTTGGAGTAATGGGATGTGGTTAAAGTTAATGCAAATGGAGGAAATTTGTGTGAGAAGGAATGGAATACGAAGGGACAAGTGTCACCTTCCCATTGAACCTTGAGGATTATGTAGAGGGAGTGGCATTCGTTTAAACATTTTTTTTGGCATTCAAAAATTTGAAATTTTGAAGGAGCGAGAAGACGTCTCCCATTTTCCTATTTCAGCTTCTTTTTCATGTTTCCTACTCTTCCTCTCTTGTAAATGGTGAGGAGAATCTTGTTTTGCATGTTTCTAACTTGTACATGTTCTCCTTCTCCTTTCTTTTAATATGGTTAACGAAGAATTCAGATTTCTGTTGTGCAGGGCATGCCTTCTTTATTTGATTCATGCTCCCTTATCCCTCCTTAATAATGGATAAGAAAGTTTGGATTATGCATGTTTATGCCTTTCTCCTTTTCCCTTCAATATGGTAAAAGGAAAATCTAGTTTTACATGGACTCTATATTGCTCATGCTCTTTTTCTATTAAAAGAATGGGGAAAAAATTAAATGTTTTCTTGTTTTATTCTCTCCCTTTTCTTCCCTTTCACAATGGTTGAAGAAAATATCTCTTTGCATGCTTTTTTATTTGAGTATACACACACACACACAAATAAAAAGGCCTCTCACAATGGTTGAAGAAAATATATCTTTGCATGCCTTTTTATTTGTGTGTGTGTATAATTTGTAAAATTTGGAGCTAGCTTTGAGTGTGTTTTGATGAGCAAGTTTTCACAAGTTATTGTTTTGGGTGTTTCGAGGCATTGGCCCTCACTCTCTTCAGTTCTAATCATGTATTCTTCATTGTAAATGGTAGTGACGTATTTTTTATGTTAAAGGAAGGCTTTTGGATGAGTTCTCAGGATGCCTTGAATCCTTCGTGCAACATTGGAGTGGGATGGTGTTAGCTACTTCCCAAACAACCCTTACTCCTTTAGAGTGGATTATGAACTCTTCACTATGGGTTCTATGTGTGTTTTTCTTATTTTGGGACTTCCATACTTTAACATCTTCATGATCTTTCCCTCATGGGAGGCTTTGTGTTGATAAAAGTTTTGTGATATTCAAGTATTATAAAGTTTTTGTATGGTCTTGAAGATCTTTCATGTTTTTGTGAATGCCTTTTTCTCTTTTTAGACTCATTTTGTATGATCTTGAAGATTATGGTCATAGTTGGGGAGCCTTTTGGCTCAAGGGGCCTTTGTGTGTACCCGTCGTATGAAGATGGGAGGCCAGCCTCTTTGTGCCTTCGCAAAAGTTGGATTAGTGGAACACATGATCAAGGAGCTTGGAGGACTTCTTGGAAGGTCTTCATTGAGGCATCGTAAACTTATGTTCATTGTGTATTTTGAATACTTGTAAATGCTAGAAATTAGCTCCCTTCGTAGAAAGGAGCTTGGAGGACTTCATGGAAAAAGGAAGACTAGTAAATGGTAGAAAGTAGCTCCCTTGTAAAGACAAGCTCTTGGTGAAGTTCACCCTTGTATTATTGTATGTTAGAAAAAAATGAAATTTGTTCTTCATAATTGCGTTGAATATGAGAAAATCATATCTTGAATGGATTTTAAGTGTCATTCATGAAGTAGCTATCTGCACTTCCCATGGGCTCAAAAAGCCCCTTTTCTTGAAGCAATTTTATAGTATTCTAAAAACTCCTAAACCTCCCCAAATTGTTTCACACACATTATAATCCTCGTTGTGATTCCACAAAAGTTTATGAAATTGATTTTGAAGCTCTGAGTTGAATATTTGGTTATTTTGAAGTTCAAGCCCAAACTCCCACTAATTCATTTACTTTTCTAAAGAAAAAATTTGACCATTAATTTCTAATTTTTGACACTTTTGAAACCATTCAAATTTTAGACAAATTTGCAGAAAAAACCAGTGTTCAACATTCTGAAAAAAATAAATTTTTCCACAGTGGCTGATAGTGTTCAGTTGAAATTTTACACAGTGACCTATGACATTTCTTGAAAAAAAAAATTGAACTAACAGCATCATTGTGTAGTCCAAAATGACCACTATGATGCATACATTGTGTGGTCTACAACAAAAAGCTGAATTGATTTCTTGAGGATCTCAAAATCCAAGTGGTAGGGTGACATCTCATGATTCAATTTAAAACCCTTTGGCTCATGATGTACATGCTTATTCTTTTCCAATTTGTTATATTACTCCAAAACTTGTGTTGTTTAATGGAAAAAGAGATCCTTCTTAACATATTAGATCATTTTACACCTCTTGCTTAGATATTGCTCATGATAATAAATTGTTAACTAAGTTTGATTGGTTGCATACCACTAAATGATGATTTCTTCATTTGAACCACTAAATGATGATTTCTTGGCTCTTTTCAAATCAATATAGCTTTGAAAACTACATTCTTATAATTATTTCTACTACAAGCATCCAATAAGTACATTAGAGAGTACTTGCCTAGGTTCAAGAACATGGTCACTAAACTTATCATCTTCCATATACTGAGCTTCAAAGTATTTAATCAATAGTCTACACTCAATTATCAAAAAAAAAAGTAGCTTGCAACACTTATCAATCTTTAGATGAACTTTGTCATGTGTTAAACGCCTTCAAAAGCTTTTGGAGGAAAATATGCCTAAGTATGAGGCCAATGCCCCATCTAATACCAAGTTTCAAGGCTAAAAGCAATGACTATGATTTTTAACATAAGAATGATGCCAAGAAAATGGTCAATGCGATAGAGCACCCATATAAGAAGCTTGTGCTAACCCAACAAAAGGAGTGTAGAAAATTTACAAGGATAAGTGAAAGTCCACCAAATGTCTTAAAGAAGTTACTTGAATGATACAAGATTACTTTACCACCAACAAGAGAATCAATAATTGAAGAACATTGTCTAAATATTTTGATGCCAATGCACACTGTGATTACTCTAGACTTTGAGGGTAGTCTACAAATATATGTATTACTTTGAAACAAAAAATTGAAGATTCGATTGATGGTGGTTAAATTCAAGTGGATGGTAAACATAAAAGTTCAAATGAAAAAATAGAAACATTTAATCACAAGGAACAATCAACCGATACTAGCAATATGTCCACATGGTATACAAACCAAAGTACAATAATGTGTCTATGGGGTATAAGTAATCTCCATTTCAGGGTTTTACTGGAACAATAGATTTCATCATGGAGAAAGCAACATCTATTCAATTTGAGTTTATTGAAGAGGATCTACCATATGGTAGTTTATATAATAGATTGTTATTTATGCGATAATTTATCGAAGGCACAGAAAAAGATGGCATAATAGTGGCAATAGCTCACACTTGAATATATGCACAAAGCAATTCATTCTACAGCTTTGGACTTAGGTTGGATGATTTAGCCTATACTTCTACAATTATCATATGATATGATGCTATTGGAGTACCACCTCTTAGTTGAGTTATATTGCATGTAAGAGTGGGACCAAAATGAAAGCAATCCCACCTACTATGCATTAATGAATAAAATTTGGACATCAAGGTCAAGTGGCCACAATTCAAAGAGACATTAAAGTTTAAAAGATCAAACCAACGATGAAGTGGTATACACAAAAATGCCGAAACAATTATTACAACTACCAAAAGAAAGGGAACATAAATAAAAAAACATAAATCAATTCAAATAAGAATGCAATCATCACTTGGTACGTCTCTAAGACGAAAGCAAAAACATATCGCGAATATCAATGTATGAGAAACATTAGTTACGCAGTTAATAGTATAACAAGGAATATGATGGTGACGATTTATTATCCTTGGACTACTGCGGTCCACCACACCCTATACATATTGCTAATGGTCTTAGTGCTTCACCATTATCATGGCAACTATCATGGACCTCGTAGGTTTATTAGTTAGCTCTTCTAAACAACCTTTTTCACACACTCAATTTGTATAATTTCATACATTACTTTGTTTGTTTAGAGTACATGTTATATGTTCATATTATATATATGTTGCTCTAAGCGGGGGCATGACCCTAGTGGAGATCTCCTGGCTAGGTCTATCAGGATTAGAGGAGCTTCTTCCTTGACCAGAGATTTCCGGATTCGTGCACAGCCAAGAGCCCCCTCTTTTAGACGACAGACCACTAGGTCCTCCCAGAGAGCTCGACATTCCACGGAACATGGGCGTCTCCAATTCCACGGAACATGGGCGTCTCCAACAGTTTCCAACCCCTGATACCAGACAACAGCACATCACCAATTTCTTTACAGCTGACCTTGGGAGACAGTCGTGAGGGTTGGTGTCGAGGGCTTTCCCTCCACCTTCCTCTCATCCCTTGTGCTCTCTTCTTCTTTCTTCTTCTTTTGTTGTTTTCGAAGACCCTTGGGTTTTCCCTGTTGTTTCTACTTTGCTTTGTATTGTACAGTCCCATTGACCTATCTTTGTGGTCACTTGTTGGACATTTAATATAATTATCTTATCTTATCTATTATAAATTTATATGCATGCTACTGGTGAAAAAAACATTGACACAAATGAATCTAGAAGAATATTCATCAAGTTCCCCTATGTCCTTCTATCCTCTCATGTTCTCTCTCATCCCATGTTTCCTTGTTATTCTAATTTTTCCCCATAACCATACAGTTACAGTTCTGGCCCACCAAAACCGTATTTGTACAATTCTAGTTCACCAGAACCATAAATGTACGGTTCTGGGGCTCTTCTTTGAAAAGTCCTTCCCTTCCAACCCTTCCTTGGGTCCCTAAGAATGTTTGGACCTTATTTGTCAATTTCCCACCAACTGTGTGTCGACATGCACACTAATAGAGTTGTATTTTGAATTCAAGAAGTCTATAAATACATGGGTGCATTGATGCATTTAGAAACTTAAAAACAGATTGATAGCAGAGCATTCCCATGCCAAAAGCAATTACAAGCATTTAGAGTAGATATTTAAGTATTTGAGAAAATCTGAAGATTACCTAGCATTTATTTGAGCATTGAAAGTGACAAGGGTCGGGTACTTGCATGGCAATAGACTGCATGTTGAACTTGCATTATACTTGTTGGCATGTGTGTCCAGCGCTCCCCGTGAGTTTCGTGACATGGACTAACTGCCTCTCGTAAATCCTAACTCTGGCGATTGTAGCGGAGACTAACACCTGTGGGTTTTGGTCTAACGGCAATCGTGGTCCAACAAATGGTAATCAAAGCGACAGGGTCTCGAGTTCCAAACTCACTCAGGTAATGCTAAGGGGGGAGATTGTTGGCATGTGTGTCCAGCGCTCCTCGTGAGTTTCGTGACATGGACTAACCACCTCTCGTAGATCCTAACTCTGGCGATTGTAGCGGAGACTAACACCTGTGGGTTTTGGTCTAACGGCAATCGTGGTCCAACAATACTTAGCATGTTGGCTTCAAAGAATTGTTCAAATCAAGGAACCGGATAATAATGAAGGGATAACATGGGCACCTCAAAATATACCCTATTTTTATTGTGTTCTTGCAAGGTGTTGCGGCTCTATTAAGATTCTAAAGAAGGAGATATACATGGAATTTTAGAAAAACAAGCAGACAGCAGAATTATGCACTAATGCTATTGGGAAAGTACTATAACACTTCTGGTGAAAGTTCTCTATTTGCACCAAGTATTCCTTTGTGAAATTAGGTTTGATTTTTCTGTTTTAAATCTGTTTAGACCAGATTGCAATGTTTATGGGTAAAAGTATTGGCTTTTTTAACGTAAACAACTAAGTAAAGATAACTGAAAAATGTGAATATTTTGGGCCACATTCTGTTAATGTTTTCAAACATCTTTACACATTATTTATCAAAAAAATCTCTCTAATTACAACACTGTTTAAATTTTCCGACCCCAGGCTCAAAGTTAATAAAGATAAAATATGAACTGCAAGTAATTATTAAATTTTACCAATAATGCAGTCCTAGTAAATACTATAAGCTTAGGCAGTCCATTAAGACTGAACCAAATAAATACTATAAGCTTAGGCAGTCCATAAAGACCGAACCAAATAAATACTACACTAAAACAATCAAATAGTACAGCAATATTAAATACTTCAAGCTTCCGCAGTAAATAAATTCTCAGCTAAATAAATATCTGCATAAAGACAGCCAAGAAAGTTTATATGCATAAAACAGCCGAATAAATACTTCACTAAAATAGCCAAATAGTACAAGTTTATTAAAGACTTCAAGCAAATACAGATACTACACAAAAATAACCAAATCGTACAAGCATATTAAAGACTTCTAGTTTCCACAGTACATAAATACTGGGCCAAATAAATTTCTGTAAAAAACAGCGTAAAGATACTTTCTAGCAAAATTTAATTCATATTTTTCAATCATCCTTACACAGTTTTATCCAGTAATTTCGGTTTAAAGGTTAAATACAGTCCTACTTAACTTTTCCATGGTCCCAATCTAAAATTCTACAACAACAAACTTACAAAGACTCCACAATCCATAAATACTGATTCATAGAAATTTCAGTGTGAAAAAACTGCATGAGCGCACTTGAAAACATCAACAATTCGGCCCAAACTTCGTTGATGTCTGGAATCATTATCCACAAATTTCTCTCTAATTACAGACCTATTTAACATTTCGCTGGGGCCAAGTTAAAATTCTACATCACTGAGGCAGCATTGCGATTAAAATTAACCAAACCTAGCAATATTGAAACAAATTTTACTAAGATAATACCCCGAACTGGCCTTACAGGATGGATTTGCATTTAAGAGTAAAATGAAGAGTTGTGGGCATGTACTACACTCAAATAGAAAAAATAATACTGAACCAACGAAATTTCTGTATAAAGATACTTTAAGAACACTCGAATAGCATAATAATACTCAAAATCTGCATAAAACCAGAACCAAAAAATAATGCACTAAGATACTCAAATAGTACAGCCATATTAAAGACTTCATGCTTCTGCAGTAGGTAAATACTGAGCTAAATAAATTTCTGCATAGAAACAGCCAAATAAATACTATGCCAAAATGACCAAATAGTACAAGTATATTAAAGACCTCAAGCAAATACTACACTAAAATAACCAAAATAGTAAGCATATTAAAGACTTCAAGCTTCGAAAGTGCATAAATACAGGGTCAAATAAATTTCTGTAAAAAACAGCCTAAAGATACTTTCAGGCAAAACTTTCAAACATCCTTACACAGTTCTATCCAGAAAATTCACTCTAAATACAGCCCTACATGACATTTCCCTGGTCCCAATCTAAAATTCTACAACAAAGCCTCCATAGTCCATAAATACTGATCCATAGAAATTTCTGTCTGAAAACTGCAAGAGTGCACTTAAGCCATCAACAATTCAGCCCAAAATCTGTTGATGTCTGCATTCTTTATCCACAAATTCCTCTTTAATTACAGTCCTGCTTATCTTTTCCCTAATGCTGAGTTAAAATTCTACATCACTGAGGCAGCATTGCAATTAATATTAACCAAACCTAGCCATATTTAAACAAATTTAACCAAGATAATACCCCAACTTGGTCTTACGGGAGTTATGTGAGAGCACTACACTCAAACAGCAAAATAATAGTGAACCAACGAAAATTCCGTATAAAGATTCTTGAAAAACACTCAAATAGCATAATAATACTCAAAATCTGTGTAAAAACTGAGAAAAAAATAATACACTAAAACAATCAAATAGTACAGCCATATTAATGACTTCATGCTTCCACGAATCCACAGTATATAAATGAGCTAAATAAATTTCAGCATAAAGACAGCCAAATTTTCCCTGGTCCCAATCTAAAACTCTACAAGAACAAAGCCTTCACAGTCCATAAATACTGATACACTGAAATTTCAGTCTGAAAACTGCATGAGTGCACTTGAAAACATCAACAATTCAGCCAAACTTTGTTGCTGTCTGCAGGCTCTATCCACAAATTTCTCTCTAATTACAGCCCTACTTAACTTTTCCCTGGTGCCGAGTTAAAATTCTACATCACCGAGGCGGCATTGCAATTAAAGTTAACCAAACCTACCCATATTTAAACAAATTTGGCCAAGATGATACCCCGACTTGGCCTCAGGGGATGGATTTACATTTACGAGTAAAATGAAGAGTTATGTGCGTGTACTACACTCAAATAGCAAAAGAATACGTAACCAAAGAAATTTCTGTATAAAAATTACTTGAACACTCAAATAGGATAATAATACTCGAAATCTGCGTAAAGAAACTTGAAAAACATAAAATATTTCGGGTCCCGCTTCAGGGATGCCTCTCAAACATCTTTATCTAGAAATTTCTCTCCAAATACAGTCCTACTTAAAATTTCCCTAAACGCGAGTTTAAATTCAACACCGTCAAAGCAAAAATTAGCCACTCTTCAACCAACCTTAACAAAAATTAACCAAGATAATAAACATTGTGTCACCAGCAGATCGCAAGATCGAATCCCCTCGAGATCATTAAAAAAACAATGGAAAGAGAAAAGAATAAGGGTTTGCAAAGAATTTGGCCTGACCTTGTCGCCAACGAAGGGGATTTTGTTGGCTTCTTCAGCCTGAATGGCATCGTGTTGCTGCATTACATCGTCATCAGTTATGCATGACCAGTCCGCTTCGAGTGGGCCTTCCACTACATCGCCGCTGTCCATTTTCACACGACAAACGCGAGGGTTACGCAGGGATTCGAGCTTCTTTGCAATTCTTGTTTTCTTTCTTCTGCGTTGCTTCAGCTTCTTGTCATTACAGAGGACAAGAAAGAGATATTTATAGTTTAGATATTTTATAGGGATTTAATAATTTCGATTTAATTGTTGGGTCTTTTAATGCATTATAGCGGGTGTTTCGTGTTCCAAAATCAATGAAGACATGTGAAGTGTGTTCCTTTTCACCCACACGAAAATGATTTAAGAAGACGCCATGGGGAAAAATTTAGTCTCATCGCCTTTGGGGTTGCCTTTCTTCCACGCTTGTTACTTTCACTTGACTAGGTAACTTAATTGGACCTTGTTTAGATTTTCTTTCAATGTCTTTTAATTTAACATGATTATCATTTTTATTTTATTTTGGCGATTATAGGAAATCGAGGTTAGTCTAGTGTAAGATGATCATCATTATTGATTTATTGATTATTAATATAACTAGCAATCGCATGTGTTTCATGAGATGTGAACGCCGAACGGTATATGTTATTTGATTTAGAGGTATAGTTATTACTTTTGTACTTGATGTTGATAAGGGGTTCGAGTGATGTTGTAATTGTAGAAATATAGTTGATCCACTTAATTTGAAGGTTGTTTCTACATTTCAAACTTGTTATAAATTCGTACATGATTACATGTGATACTGTTTTCGATAGTTAATTAATTTTATAGTTGATGTTGTTAGTTGTGCATCGGTTGTTCAGTTGGTGTTTTGTTGGAGAAACATTTATTATACTGTTGATAATGTGTGTGATTGATAGTTGTAGTGTAGGACTTTAGTTGAAACATTACATTGAAATGTTGTATGTGTACATTTAATTATGTTACAGATTCGCACATTTAAAGTTGCATATCATATTTGAAAACATCAAATAAATGAAGGTATACGTACACGTAATGAGACATGTATACATTTGCAGTATTTATATCATGAATGGTAGCCTTTAGTGGGCAATTTTAGTTTCAATAAACATGATTACATTTGATACCCCTTGAACGACTGTGCCGCTTTAGATGGAAGAAGTGTTGAGTATAGTAGTAGTGGAGGTGTTATCAAAGTAGAGGGTAGCTTTTACGAAAGGTTGAGTGATAGTAGTCTTGCTTCCTCCTTTCTTCTTGCTCCGAGTGCTGGTACGTGCGCCATATTTGAGTATCTCTCGAATGAAAAAGCAAGTGAAATGCGCAGATTTGCAAGTGAGGGAACTCTGGAGAAAGCTGTGAATGTCAGACCCTGCCTTTCAGTGGTTCCAATGTCAACGATTGCTCTGTGCAAAGTAAGTCCTTGTGACTTGTGGATAGTTAATCCCCAGGCCATTTTAATCAGCAATTGTCTTCGATTCCCTCTCGAAATAGGGGGTATGGGAATATGTAACGGGTTGGAGGGATCCCAACATGGGCCGTTGTATCTATCAAATTTTACAACAACAAAGAAAGGTAATGTTGGTGGTTGCATTGATGTGTCATAGATAATGTCAGTGATTGTTCTTATGGCACCATTCACGAGGCCTGCATCAACCCATAGATTTGCAATAAGCATGATTTTTTGTTATTTGCACAACAGAACTTTGTGTTCCAACTGATCATCATCAGGATTTCCTGGTCTAGTCTGTCTGTTACTTTCAACAATGGATTGGGCGATCGGAACGTTTAATGCCTTCAACATCTGTAGGTTGTGGGAGTCCACCAGATCATTTTTTGCAAACAAATGTGGTACGTCTTTAAAAATGTTGAGCTCCTACTGAGTTAGGTGTGTGTCTGTGCGAGACATTAGGAGTTCTCAATCCTCAATTAGAGGGGTTGAATCTTGCATATGGAGCAGTAAATTCCAGAATGAAACCTGTGCATTGGTTGTTCCTTGTTGCCGAAATATTGTTTGCAATGTAATGGAAGACTGAAATCCCTTCCAAAGGGTTGCTCCGTAGGAATTACTTGTGTAAAGAGGACTATCCAAAACCGGCGGTAATTGCCTGAGGTCACCGAGGAGGATGACTGATCTGTTCCCAAATTCAGATGTTCTTGAGTGTGGGAAAGCTTCACGAAGCCTACTGTCAATTTTGCTTAGCAACTTTGGCCCGATGAAACTCATTTCATCAATAAGAACATATTTTATATGTTTCAGCGACTCTTGAAAAGACAATAATGCACTGCCTTCAAGGGGTTTCAGTTCTTTGATTGGAATACGCATGGCTGTGTGGATTGTGGATGTGGAGATGTTGAATGCGGAGATGTGGATGTGGATGTGGATTGTGGATTGTGGATTGTGGATTGTGGATTGATATTTTATAGGGATTTAATAATTTTGATTTAATTGTTGGGTCCTTTAATGCATTATAGCGGGTGTTTCGTGTTTCAAAATCAATGAAGACATGTGAAGTGTGTTCCCTTTAACCCACACGAAAATGATTTAAGAAGACACCATGGGGAAAAATTTAGTCTCATCGCCTTTGGGGCTGCCTTTCTTCCACACTTGTTACTTTCACCTGACTAGGTAACTTAATTATACCTTGTTTATTAATTCTCTCATATTTTCATTCAATGTCTTTTAATTTAACATGATTATCATTTTTATTTCATTTTTGCAATTACAGGAAATCGAGGTTAGTCTAGTGCAAGATGATCATCATTACTAATTATTAATATAATTAATAGAGATATCTTAAATACATCTATCTAAAATATGTTTAGAGATATTAATTTGAAGAATCTTATGTTTTATTTTCCATATACCACATTGACTAATAATTGCATTATATTTCCTGTCAATTTCTTTTTTTTGATATGAGGATAGGCGGATTAGTTATAGAAGTATTGATGTGTGTTGTCCTCAATTTTAGCCATCCTAAAATTGGAGAGCAACAAGCAATTTCATGAGCAATTAGGGAGTAGGGTCTCATAATGATATCAAACTGATTATGCATCACATTAATTTCATTAATGCACTTTTAAATGTCATCTTAAAAGTGCATTGAGTCGTCGTTTTGGTTAAGTCAGTTATGTCGCTAATGATGTGGGGCCTAAGTACTATTATCATGTTGAGACTAAATTAATTCTTTTTAGAGTTAATTGGGCTTATGTGGTGGTGGAACATGTCTTGGACAGGTGTGAGGGCTTTTGGGGACCTTCTTCACAGCTAGAGTTATCATTATCTACTTCTAATTTATGTGATAGGGATGTGCTCTACAAGAGTGGTCCTTTGGTTGTATATGCACGAAAACAAGATGGTTCACTTGAAGAACTAGGCCACACTGAAATGTTTCGATTGGATGAACAACAATTTCTCATGGAGGTAGAGTGTTTACTATCAGAGTTAGTTATTATAGCACTAGGTAGGATCCTAATCAAACCCCTTAGATGGAGAACTAAACAAACTAGACCATGTCAATGATTGAATTTTTGTAGAAGTATTAGTTTGCAAGTGGAGGAATCAATCAAATAAAATATGGTAATGGAGATGGTTTTACATTGTGTGTATTTGGAAAACAAGGAAATCTTCTCCAAAAGTGACTCATTTTTAAATACATCCAGACCTCTAGAAAATGGTGGTTTGTTCTAGTGTGCAAGACTAAAGTGAAAATAAATAATCTCAATCCAGTATGGAAGCCTATATCTTTGAGCTTATAATAGGTTGGGATTATGGATAATCCATTACTAATGGAATGTTATGATTTCAACA